>JAJPUD010002055.1:166415-341135 GCA_023553655.1 Myrmecobius fasciatus | reverse complement strand
AATACCACCTCACACTTCTCAGATTGGCTAAGATGACAGGAAAAGATGATAAATGTGGGAAAACTGGGACACTAATGCAAGTTTGGTAGAATTGTGAAATGAGCCAACCATTCTAGAGAGCAATTTAGAACTGTGCCCAAGGGGTTATATTACTGTGCATATTCTTCAATTCAGCAGTGTTTCTACTGGGCTTATATCCCAGAAAGATCTTAAAAGAAGGTAAAGGGACCCACATGTGCAAAAATGTTTGTGGCAGCCCTTTTTGTAGTGGCAAGAAACTGGAAAATGAATGGATGCCCATCAATTGGAGAATGGCTGAATAAATTATGGCATATGAATATTATGGAATATTATTGTTCTGTAAAAAACAACCAGCAAGATGATTTCAGAGAGGCCTGGAGAGACATGAACTGATGCTCAGTGAAGTGAGTTGAATTAAGAGAACATCATACAAAGCAGCAAGGTCAACTGTGATGGACATTTCAACAATGAAATGATTCAGACCAATTTTAATAGACTTGTGATGGAGAGAGCCATCTGTATACAGAGACTGTTGGGACTGAGTGTAGGTCACAACATAGTATTTTCACCTTTTTTGTTGTTGTTTGCTTGCTTTTTGTTTTCTTTCTCTTTTTTTTCCCCCCATTTTGAGCTGATATTTCTTGTGTAGTTTGATAATTGTGGAAATACATATAGAAGAATTGTACATGTTTAACCTATGTTGGATTACTTGCTTTCTAGGCGAGGGGTTGGGGGAAAAAATTTGGGACATAAGATTTTGCAAGAGTGAATGTTGAAGGGAGCAGCTAGGCTGGAGCAGTGGATAGAGCACCAGCCCTGAAGTCGGGAGGACCTGAGTTCAAATGTGGCCTCAGATACTTAACACTTCCTAGCTGTGTGACCCTGAGCAAGTCATTTTTACCCCAATTGCCTCACCAAAAAAAAAAAAAAGTGAATGTTGAAAATTATCTTGGCATATATTTTAAAGATTAAAAAGCTATTTTAAAAAACCAAACTTTTTTTTTTTTTTGAGCTGGCACTTTTATGAAATGTTTATTTTTAACAGGTCAACCTTCCCCCCCTGCCCCCAACCCTAAACTGAAGTCTCTTCTTGCTTCCATACTGTGGATGGGTAATGACAAAAACAGCTGCTGACAAAGCTGAACAGAACAAACTATTTCAAGAGTATGGCCAACAATGGCTTTTGTTTTCTTTTTTCTTTCTAAAGACAAAATATAAATATATATATATGATACACACACACACACATATATTCTCTATAGATCACAACAATGGTTTAGACACACTAAATAAGTTCAAGTGAGATCTGACAACAGGCACACCCAGGAAACACAAAGTTGAGTTGAGCTGCTTCTGGGGCCCTCATTGCCCCATCTTTTAGCCACTGGTTGAGTCTTGAGGGAGAAACTTGCCTAGTGCCAAGGAAAGGGACAGGAAGAACTGCAGTGTCATGTTGGAAGGGTGATGCACAGGAAGCAGCAGGCTGGAAAGTGGCACCCATTAGACATTGCTCAGAGCAGCCACCCCAGGGAGGACTTTGCCCTCCAGCAGCTCTAGACTGGCACCACCCCCAGTGCTCACATGGCTGACTTTGTCCTCAGTGTTCCATTTGGCACAGCAAGTGGCAGTATCGCCACCACCTATGATAGTGTTGCAGCCACTCTTGGTGGCCTCCACCACGTTGTTCATGAGCTCTTTGGTTCCTCGAGCAAAGGCTTCCCATTCAAATACTCCAATAGGTCCATTCCACACAATCTGTTTGGCCTGTCCCACGGCTTCGGTGTACTTCTTGCTGCTCTCAGGGCCACAGTCCAAACCCATCCATCCAGCAGAGATGCCGGAAGCCAATGTAGCTTGGCCAGTCTTGGCATTCTCATCAAACTTGTCCGCTGTGACAAGGTCAACAGGCAAAGTGATCTTGACTCCATTCTTCTCAGTCTTGGCCATCAGATCTTTGATGATCTTAGCCCCCTCTTCATCAAAAAGAGAAGTTCCGATCTCCATGTTGTTGAGCACCTTGAGGAAGGTGAAACCCATTCTACCACCAATGATCATCTCATTGACTTTGTCTAACATATTATTGGTCAACTGGATTTTGTCAGCAACTTTAGCTCCACCCAAGATGGCCAAGAAGGGCCTCTCTGGGCTCTCCAAGGCCTTGGCAAAATAAATCAGCTCCTTTTTTCATGAGGAAACCACATGCCTTCTGGGGCAGATTCACTCCCACCATGGAACTGTGGGCCCAGTGAGCAGTGCCAAAAGCATGATTGACATAGACATCCCCCAACTTGGAGAGGGATGCTTGGAAGGCTTCTACTTTAGCTGGATCAGCTTGTTTCCAGAAGCATCTTTGCCTTTTCCTTCTTCTTCAACATGGAAGCAAAGATTCTCCAGCAAAATGATAGAACCGTTAGGTGGGTTAGCACAGGCTTTCTCCACTTCTGGACCCACACAATCCTTCAGGAACAGAAATCTTTGCCCAGCAAGGATTTAAGCTCTGCTGCCACGGGTTCCAAGGAGTATTTGTCAGGCATGGGGATGCCATCAGGTCAGCCTAAGTGGCTCATGAGAACAACAGACTTGGCTCCATTATCCAAACAGTAATTGATGCTAGGTAGAGCAGCCTTGATTCTCTGGTTATTGGTTATCTCCTTGTTCTTCATGGAAACATTAAAATCTACCCTCATAATGACCCTTTTCCCCTTCAGGTCCACCTTGTCCAAGGTCAGTTTACTGGAAAGAGATGCTGTCAGTGAGGAGATGGCAGGGTGGCTACGGCTGCGGCTCTGGCGGTGGGCAGCTGCAGCTGGAGCTCGGGCTGCCTGAGCTAGGGACTGATCTGCACTTCGGGGTCAGTGCCTACTGCTACATTATTTGTTAAAGAGGATAGAGAAAGGGAGAAGAATGCTAGGGAAAATTTAGGTGATATGAAAGCTAACATATATAAAGCTTTAAATGTGGAGGTAATGATTGAATTGTCAAATGAATATCATTTTGCATTTTTTTTTTTTTTAGTAAGCTAACACCATCGCTTTATGATAAAAATACCAATGATGGAGAAAGAAGCCACATTTTCTAATACAAGTCTTATACACGTTCCTTTTGGACATGTTGTTGGATGTGAGAAATGGCAAGGGTCTCAGTTAGCCCAAGGAATGCAAGGTTAGTAAATTTTTTTTTTGCTTGATGCCCTCTTTCTTCCTATGTAATTTAATATTTATGATATGGAACTCATTCTCTTCTCTCTTTTAAGGGAAGATTAAGCTTGTCTTTGAGGAAGACCTGACATTAGTGGATTTTCATCTTTCTAATAGATTCTGTATCCTTTATATTACTGAAGCAGATCTAGTGGCAGGAAATGGATATAAGAAAAGAATTGTTCGACTTAGAAATGTAAGTACTAAACAAATGAAAAATGAAAATTGACTTGTTCCTGCTTGTTACAAGCTCTAAAATATACATTCAGAAAACATGGATCAATTGTATACTAGAATCCAGAAACAAATATGGACTTAAAATAACATTCCTTCGGTCAAGGTATTTAGAGTCTAGTAGGAGTTTGGACATCTATTCAGATGTAATATAAGTTGTATAAAATATAAGTTATTGAAAAGTATTAACAAAAAGCTGTGAAAATTGAGAGGAGTAAGTCTTGATAGTCAGGTGGGATTGAAGCAGACAGATATTAGGGATGACTGTTTCCTAAGTGTAGAAAAATAAGCATAACATTAGTAGAGCTTTTGAAATGGGAAAGTGATTATTTGCAGAACTTGTTAATTTTAGATTCCCTAAAATTACTAAACATTCCAAATATATGTACTACTGCATCAGTCTTCTGCAATTCCAATGAGTAATAAGATCTTTCTTAGATTTTTAAAATTTTGTTCTAAGACAATTTTATCACATAATAAAAGATACTTCATTTTATTGGTTGTTTCATTTTTTGAAGGCCAGTAATCTTCAAGGAATTATAATAGTTGAAAAAACACAGATGAGTGAACAGTACTTTCCAGCAGTGCAGAAATTTGTTGTGCTGGAACTTGGAATGGCATTGATTCCAGTGTCCAGCCAAATGGAAGCATCCCAACTTATTATCCAGTTGGTAAGCACATAATCACACTGATGAGCATTTATAACTTTTTTGGGGGGGGTAGAGACGGGGTGTGAACCAGTTGGGGTTAAGTGACTTGTTAAGTGTTAAGTGTCTTGAGGCTAGATTTGAACTCAGCCTTACTCCAGGGTTGGTGCTCTATCTACTGTGCCATCTTGTTTTATGAGGTAATTCAGGCTAATTCCAATAGGCTTCTAGTGGAGAGAGCCATCTGCATCCAGAGAGAGGACTGTAGGTACTGAATGCAAATCACAAAATATTTTCACGTTTGCTTGCTTTTTGTTTTTTCTCTTTTTTTTTCCCCTTTTTGATCTGATTTTTCTTGTGCAGCATGATAAAATGTGGAAATGTTTAGAAGAATTACACATATTTAACATATGTTGGATCACTTGCCATCTGGGAGAGGGAAGGGAGGGAGAAAAATTGAGAACACCAGGTTTTGCAAGGGTGAGTATTGAAAACTATCTTAGCATGTATTCTGAAAAATAAAAAGGAAAAAAAAATGTTTTAAAATCTGAGAGGTCCCTTCATTACAGCATTTACCTTTATTTTGATCTTAATACCATTCCATGAATTAGTTAGAAAAATCTATTTGGGAAATCCATGATCAAAATTGCCTTCAGTAACATGAACTTGACATATTTTTCAACCTTAATGTATGATTTCCCCATTATCCTGAAATTTAGCTGTCAGTTAATTCTTTATATATCTAAAAAGTATTTTACTCTTTAGTCAATGAAATAACTATTCTATAATACACTTACTATTAAATAGACTCAGTTTTATAGCATATTTATTTGTCCTATGAAATCTTTAATTGATTATCTGTCCTGTAGTTTATAATATTTAAAAAAAATTTCTTTTTACCATAATCTGATGCTTTCAGATAAGTTACAAGAAAGAAAAATCAGATAAAGGAAACACAATGCAAGCAAACATCAATCAAGAGCATGAAAATGTTATGTTGTGGTGCACATTTCACATCCCTCTCTCTGGGTGTATATGGCTTTCTTCAGTGAACAATTGGAAGTGGTTTGAAACATTTCATTGTTGAAGAGAGCCATGTCCAGCATCCTCAGTCCTACCAGCTTCTAAGCTCTGCTGTTTGCTTCTGCTATGTAAAGAATTCAGATTTCTTCTAGGAGAGGAAAGCTGTCCAGGGTGATATTGACCTACCAGAGTTATGATCTGTACTGGCATGATAACTAAATTTGAGGATCCTCAAGTTTTATTTAACCAGGAAAATGAGTATTCTAGTAGTAATTCAAAAAGTTATCAGAAGGCCATAGGGCATCATAGTAAAGTAATTTAGAGGGCTTTTTTGCACTCTGCTTTAATTCATTTTATTCTGTCATAATTCCCAGGTATAGGTATCATTCTGGAGACAGGGGAAAATTCTCCTTTGATGGTAACATTTATGGTATATACACCATGTTGGATCAGAAGTACTATGTGAAGTATTTTTTGCAAAGGGAGTTCAAATTCACCTTGATTTTTTATATTCTGAAACTAAATTTTACTTGAATGAATAGATTATTATCTTCTGAAACTAATACTTTGATTTTCACAATATAAAAAGGTTCTTTTTTAAAAAAAAGGCTATTTTTCTTTCTTTTTAAAAAATCTTTTTTGGGACTCATGCCTAGTAGTGGTATTGTTATATCAAAGAATTTGGATGATTTTATAGGCTTTGGGGCATAGTTCTTATCTTTTGATTATTTATCAATTGGAGCATGGTTTGGTTTTGTTTTGTTTTGTTTTTTAATAAATTTGACTCAGTTCCCTATGCTTGAAAAATGAGGCCTTATCAAAATTCTTTTTGTAATTACTGTTGCTATTTCTATTCTCTTCTCTCCCTCCTTTTACCGTATTTCTCCTCAAGTGTCTTGCTACTGAGTACTTCCTCCCCCAATATCACTTTCGCACCTTTCTCTATATCCTTGTTGTGCTACTTTCTTACAGAGTAAGATAGATTTCTCTTCCCATATTGAATGTGCATGTTATTTCTTCTTTGAGCCAGTTCTGATGAGAGCAAGATTCATTCCCTTTTCTTTCTCTCTTCCGTTCTACTGTAAGTGGGGCAGCTAGGTGGCACAGTGGATAGAACACCAGCCTTGAAGTCTGGAGGACCTGAGTTCAAATTTGGTCTCAGACTCTTAACATTCTCTAGCTGTGTGACCCTGGGCAAGTCACTTAACCCCAATTGCTTTAGCAAAAAAAAAAAATGAAACCCCATTCTACTGTAAGTTTTATAGCCTCTTTTTTTTTTGTGACAGATAATTTGCACCATTTCACTTCTCCCTTTCCCTTTCTCCCAGTACATTCCTCTCACCCTTTCATTTTACTTTCATTTAATAATATCCCTTCATATTCAACCCACACCTGTGCCCTGTCTATATATACTCTTAATTGCCATGAGAAAGTTCTAATGAGTTACAAGCATCATCCTCCTATGTAAACAGATAAACCTAAGTCCCTTATGATATCATTTTCCTGTTTACCTCCTTATGCTTCTCCTGAGTCACATATTTGAAAATTTGATTTTCTGTTCAGTCCTGGTCTTTTTATCACGAATGCTTGAAAATCCTATTAAATTGAATGACCATCTTTTCCTCTGAAGGATTACGCTCAGTTTTGCTGGGTAGGTGATTTCTTGGTTGTAATCTTAGCTCCATTGCTCTCTAGAATGTCATATTCCAGGCCCTCTGGTCTTTTAATGTAGAAGCTGCTATCCTGACTGTGGCTCCACTATACTTGAATGTTTCTTTCTAGATGCTTGCACTAATTTCTTTTTGACCTGGGAGTTCTGGAATTTGGCTACAATATTCCTGGGAGGTTTTATTTTGGGATCACTTTCAGGGATGATTCGTGGATTATTTCCATTTCTGTTATGCCCTCTGGTTCTAGACTATCAGAACAGTTTTCCTTGATAATTTCTTAAAAAATTATGTCTAGGCTTTTTTGATCATGAAAATTGGGTATAATTCTCTATTTGGATATTTTGGGGTGGGAAAAGGAATGAATGGGGGGGGGAATATGGTCCCTCAATCAGGCTTTAAAGAAAGAGAATTGTAAAGAGCCACTTAATTCACCGAAGCTTCATGGGACATGCATGCTGCGTTCAAAGAACAGCTAGTCTAGTTTGATTGGAACAAAGAGGGGAAATAATATTTTTTAAAAGTATAGAAAGGTAGGCTAAAGCCAATTTGTGGACTTTTAAGGACCCAAATAAGGACTTGAAATTTTTTAGCCTAGAGACAGCAGGAAATCACTTTAGATTTCTGAACAACTTGGCTATACTTGTGATTTAAGAAAAATGTAACTGTGGAGGAAGGATTAGAAGGCAAGATTTAAGGACATTGTCATAGTCCAAGCAAGAAGAATATGAGGCCTACCTAAGGTAGTGATAGTGGGAAAAAAAGAATAAATGCCAGAGGTGTTATTAAGATAGAATCAAAAGGATTTGGCAACTATCTCTGAGGATCCAAGCCTAATTAATAGAGATGTTGGTAGAAAATTAGAAGGTTTGTAGAGGGAGAGGGAAAGGTGAGCAGTTCATTTCTAGACATGGTAAGTTTGAAGTAGCAGAGGAACATCTAGTTAGTGATGTCCAATATATAATTAGAGTTAAGGGAATAAAGTTCAAGGAGAAAGAGGAACTAGATATGTAGAGTTAGGAATCAGTAGTGTGGACTGTAGGAGCAGGTGAAAACAAAGGAGAGAGTGAGAAGAGCAGAGGGGGAACCAAGGATAAGCTTGGGAGAAAGTTGCATTTAAGAAAAATCCACAAAAGAACCAGGAGAGAATGGTGTCAAGAGAAACCAAGGGAGGGAAATGGCCACAATGCAGAGATGGATCAAGGTGGATGAATCCTGATTTCAAAATAAAACTTCAGTAAAAACTTAATTAGGACTTAATAGAAAAATTAAGATTTTTTTTGAGTGAGTGACATGAGGTCAAGATTCTTTGTTGCTTTCTACTTTAGGTCCACGAACAAACCAAAGAGCGCAATAGGAACCCTTTTCTTAGAAAGAAAAACTGCCAGCTCTCTGAATCATCGGTACTTCAAACAGTACAGCAGATACCAGGAGTTGGGAAAGTGATAGCTCTGCTTCTATTGCAGGAGTTTGCAAGTATCCAAAAATTGTGCAATGCATCCATCCAAGAACTTGAGCAAGTTGTTGGACATACACTAGCAGAAAAAATGCATATATTCTTTACCCAGACAAGGTGACAGGGCATAAGCCTATAAAATAGTTTTTTGTTGTCCAGCATTACCAAATCTAAGATTGTGCTTTTCTTTACCTATATTGAAACCAAGGGATTTGTTTTTTTCATCTTCTATTAAGTATTGAAAAGAAAGGTTTACTTAGAACATTATCTCTATGCTTATCCACTTCTTGGTCATAAATTAAACTAGCAGACCAGATACTGCCGCTTTTTGACCAATTGTCCATTGGTATCTTTTGTGATTCTTAAGATGATGAAAACTTGAATGCAATGTATCTTATTGAAATTTATACTACTTCAATTTCTAAAAGTAATTTAGTTTAATGGAATTTAATAAATAATGATGTTATAGCCTCGACTGTAACATCTATCTTCTCAGACTTCCTGTGACATTTCAGATGGTTACTAAAAGCAGAAGCAATAGTCACTGAAATGCTGTGTTATCACAGCTGTCTAATTGTAGTATTACTTCAGTTTTTGTCATAAGATGTTACTGATTAGAGGACTACAACTTAAATAAAGCTTAAAATATTCGATTAAACATTCTAGATCTTTAAAAGGGAAAAAAAACTGAAGAAAACAAAAGATAAATTAATAGGTATTTATTTAAATACATTAGCCTCTACAAATGATACTAAAGGCACTGTTCAGAAATGCCTGTTAAAAGTATTAATGGTACATTTAACAATTCCAAGTTTTGGGGGAGGGGGAGTTTCTGTATTATTCAGGTACATAAGCAAAAAAAGTCATTATTTAGAAAACATTCAGATTTTAAGTCTTACATAGAGCTTTAAACTTTAGTCCTATTTATTACAAAGAAAAGTTAAAAACAAGCTTTTTTTAGCCAGAAATTTATTCAATGTGCATTTATACATTTTTCTACTTCAAAGAAAATGGAAAATGTTTTGAGTATCAAACAGTATAATATCTACCCTGTAGATGGTATTTTCATCTAACACTAGTGTGTTAGCAATACGAAAATTTTTTTTCAACAATATGTTAAGTCAAAGCTGGTTCTTTGTTGTAAAGTATTAATCGTGAAATTTGGCACTGGATTGTATTAGAATGTGCAACTATGCTAAAAGTGTGCAGATTTGTCTATCATTTTGTGATCAAAGTAGAGCTTGTTATTGAGTATGCTGAACTATTTTGATAACAGTTAACACAAATCTACTACAGTCAGCTGCCATGTTGTATATAATATTTGTTTGAATTAAAATTAAAGGTGGTGGTGTTTTTTTTTCCAAACTCAATCTATTACATAGTAAATAGCAACAATATTAATTTTAAACTGATAAAGGGGACAAATAATAGAATTAGTTGTGAATATCCTTCATTTTTTTTAACACTATTCTATATACAGTACTATATGCAATAAATAACTTGTAACAACACATTGACACTTCAAACAAAAGACAAAACGTCTTCTGTAAATCTAGTTTCAGCACTTTTGTTTAGGATACAAATGCCACATCCAAGTTTAAAAATCTAAGAAAGTAAGTTTTAAATATATTAATAAATTTCACACTATGGCACATATACTGAGAGTTATTCAGAATTTAAAAATAGCTTTGTTTGCTGAAATGTTAATATAGTGAACTTTCTGTATTGAGAAGACCAAAGGGAGAAGGAAGTTTCTTCTTGATCTGGGGTCTTGCCACCCCAACTGATGGGAGACAGAGAGTGCTAGCTGACTTCTGTCTGTTTTTGTTGGTTCCCCAACTCAAAAAAGACAGTTTTTTTGAGATTTTTTTGGTTTTGTCAATTTTATCATCTTCTATGGCTAAGCAGATCATGGAATATGTTTTCTGCATTCCCACAGAATAAGTAGCACATTTATTATGCTGCATAAAATAGAAAAAGAAAAAAGTTATCTATGAGAAATTATTATATGTTCAAAATACAACAATTTTTACAATCGTAGTTAGGAAATCCTGGCTTTTACATACTATTAGAATATGAATATGACAAAGGAATTCTTAATTTTTTGAGGGTTCTCAACCCCTTTGGCAGTTTGGTAGAACCTATGAACACTTTAGGAACAATGTTTAAGTGCATAAAATACTTAGAGAATTACAAAAGGCATAATTCATGGACCCTAGATTAAGAACTCTTGCTATGAAGGGAACTAAATAAGTTATGAAAAACATTGAGAATAGAAAATTTTTTTTCAGCTCTTAATAAATTTTCAATTCCCTGCAAAATTCCCATTCTTTATATTTGAATTAATGACTGAAATAAGTTATTAAAAAGTAATGAAAATCTGTAACAAAAGTTTGAAAATTTATTTGTAGATTTTATGTAAAATACCTGCAATTTACTTAGCTGAACAAAGGCTGATTCATTAAAATAATGAGAATAAGGATAAGTTAAATGTCTTTCTTACCATAGAAGATGCTGAATCCAAAAGACTGATAACCTTCATCTCAATAACTTCCTTCCCTAAACTTTTCAGTTTTTGTATAACTTCACTCACTGTCAGCCATTTACAATCTATATCTTGAATAGAAACAATATAATCTCCTTCTTTAGCACCTGCCAGCTAGAAAGTAATGAAGAAAAGGTCAATTTTAATTAAAATTAATATCAATTCCAAAGTTTCCAAATCCATGTACAAAAACTCACAATATTTGCAGTAAAATATTTTTTACTTCATTTAAAAGTGTCCTTAAGAACTGAACAGCCACATTTATCCAGTGCCTAGGTTTTATATATGTGTGCATATATATATGTGAATATATGTATATTTATGCACACATATATATGTGTGTGTACATACACTATATATACACATAAATTCACAAACATATATACATATACCCATACATATACATAAAATCACTTTAGTATTTCCCTTTGCCCTCAAGTCTGCACCTGAAAATACATTACTTACTGCAGCAGAGCAGTAGGGATCCAGAAAATGAACTTGTACTGGGGAACCTCCTCTTAGAGTAAACCCCAAATCATCATCTTCAATAGTAAAATGAATATTTCGAGGAGCTGTCCATCTCTTACTTGCTGAAAATACAGATAAAGGGCCCTATGGAAAACAAAAACACTTATGATTTGCATATTAAAATATCTCAAAGCTATGTTTTAAACAACTTCAAGGCCACCAGCAGTGTGTCCCAGGGATCTGTGCTTGGATGTGTACTGACTTGGATAAAAAAAAAACAATGGTGTATCAAGTTTGCACATGAGATAAAATAGGAAAGATTATTATCAGATGGCAATCGCTGCTCTAAAATTCCCCACAGGCTAAAATGATATATCAAATAAGAAGTCTAACAAAATTAAATATAAATGCAATTCTTACCCTTACAATCAAAAAAAAAAAATCACAACTTGGAAAAACACAGACAATAGTTTGTCTAAAAAGGACATGAGAGTTTTAATAGACTGCTGGTTTCTTGTAATCAGCAGTGTGATAGGAGAGCCAAGAAAGCTATTTTGATCACAGGCTGAATTAATGAGCATAATATCTAGGAATAAGGCAGTGGTAGTTCCACTGTCCTCCATTCCAGTCTCTTCCATATATCAGCATGATTGTACTAAGTTCTCAGCATCTCATTTTAGGAAGGAGACTAATGCACTGACAAGGATCCAGGAGGACAATCAGAATTATGAAGGAACTATAGGAATATCTGGCCTGAAAAGAAGACTTAGGAGCATACCAAAACCATCTTCAAGTATTTGAAGAGCTATATGTGCATTAAATTTATTCTTGGCTCCAGAGCACTAGGAGTAGTGACCAGAAGTTACAAAGAGATGAATTTAGAATTGACACTGAAAAAACTTCCTAATGATTAGAACCATCAAAGAGTAAAATATGCTGATTTAAAAGGTAGTTTCTCTCTCATTGAAAGTCTTCAATGATCATTTTTCATTTTGAATTACACTAAATGGCCACTGGCATCCCTCCACCTCCAAAATTCTGCCTGTTCTTGAAATTTTATGAGGTGCATCAGAAGAACTGTGCATTAGGTCAGCAATATATCTATGATGCTATAAGATAATCTTACTAATTGTTTTTCCAAGGGTCAGATGAATTGACTTTAAAAAAGCAAGGAGGGTAAGCAGTAGGTATAGGATGCAATTAACATTTCTTTATCCTATGATTTTAAAAAAAGATTGAATCACTTGCAGGAATACAAATGGCCAAATTGTTCAAGGTGGCGCTCTCTTCAACCATAAGTTATGTTGCATCCCCTCAATCAAATCAAAGAACCTGTTCTAAAATTCAAGAACCTCTACAACAAATATAGCCATCACCCTCATCCTACCTCTTCAATTCTTCAGCAAAATTAAAAGTTGCCTACCCAGGGACATTATTATAACATTGTGGGGATCATACCAGTTTCTGGAAGAAGTCTGTCACTGCCACCTTGGAAAATTGTGGGGCCATCATCTCAGCTTCCTGCTCTGTTTTAGCTGTAAAAGAAAATTCAAAATAGAAATGACAATTGTCCAGTTTTCCTGCCTCCCACCCTGCCCTGCTGAGTGAAAATTAACTGCATCTAGCTGTCCCTAGCCACCTTACCAGGCCACATCCACCTCTACCTTCACAACCTGATCATCACCTCCCACCTACGGGGATCAGCTGAGCAACAAGAATTTACTTAATCTACCTAGCTACCTACTGTTTTCTCCTTACTCAGGAAATAGTAATCAAATTAATACTAACATAGTTTCTAAAAATGATGCATAACTCCACTGCCCTATACATCCACTCACCATACCTGAAATTTCATTCTTCTCTGACTACCACTCCTTTGATTCTTCCTAATGGAATGTAAGCTCTGAGGGAAGAGACTTCTCTTTTTTGTATTTGTATCTCCAATGTTTAAGAGAGTAACCTGATTAATTTCAATTGCACTGAGAGAAGTAACCTATGACTCACACTGTGAGGCCCAGCGAGTCAAGGGCATTTAACTCATTCCTTTAAATAAGTACTTCCTTTTGGTGTCTAATTGAAAGGTCTTTGAAAATGCTTCAAAAATGTTTATTCAATAAAATGCAAACCATTAGGCAAGAGATAAAATACTGAACAGGATGAAAACAAAAACACTTCAGAAAAAAGGCAAATGCTATTAAAGTATAAATATAAATCTAATTCAAGAGTATTAGACAATCTTCTGACTTATTTTAAGTACTCTGATTTATACTATAATTAGAGGAGAGCTTGCCAACCACTCTTAAGAATCTTAAATAATCTAAATAGATTATGAATGAAATTATGTAATAATTATACTTTTCCCTATTTGTATATTTGGATTCCCCTTTGCTCCCCACCTTCAGGATATGGCATTGTAAAAAAGGGGACTCCAAAGACATACACTGTTCAAATCTATTTATTTGCCTACTGTACTACCAGAATATTTACCCCAGTAATAATTTGGCTTTTCATCAGATTATGTAGCATTGTTTAAAGATCTTTCTCAGTTATTCCTTCCACTATACATATCACAAATCAATCCTAATATTGTCATTAAAAAAATAGGGAAATGGCTGAATAAATTATGGTATATGAATATTATGGAATATTATTGTTCTGTAAGAAACGACCAGCAGGACGATTTCAGAGAGGACTAGAGAGACTTGCATGAACTGATGCTGAGTGAAATGAGCAGAACCAGGAGATCATTATACACAGCAACAACAATACTATATGATGATCAATTCTGATGGACGTGGCTCTCTTCAACAATGAAATGTTTCAAACCACTTCCAATTGTTCACTGAAGAAAGCCATATACACCCAGAGGGAGGGATGTGAAATGTGGACCACAACATAACATTTTCATGCTCTCGATTGATGTTTGCTTACATTGTGTTTCCTTTATCTGATTTTTCTTTCTTGTAGATATGATTTTTCTTGCATAAAAATGATAAGTGTGGAAATATGTATACATATATTTGATTTGTCAAGTATTTTAACGTAATTAACATGTAGTGGATATCCTGACATCTAGGGGAGGGGTGGGAAGTAGGGGGGGAAAATTTGTAACAGAAAGCTTTGTAAGGGTTAATGTTGAAGAATTATCCATACATATGTTTTGCAAATTAAAAAAAAAAAAAAAAAAAAGGAAGTATAAGCACATGTATTTTTCAGTCTGACTTTCAAAGGCCCTCTAGTGGTCTACAGAAATGTTAGATTTGGAACTGTAAGGACTGAATTCAAATCCCTGTTGAGCTACACCGATGTGTATTCAAGGACTTGGACAAGATGATCTCTAAGGTTCTTTTTAGTTCTTAATTCTATGATCATAAAATTACCTAAAAGCTTTTTCAGGTTCAAAATTATATACCCATTTTCCCCAGCAAAATGCAATGTTCCTGCTACTTTCCCAAAAAACCTCTACTTATCCATTCTACCTGGGTTGCCTTCCTCCCCAAACCTTTCCATATTTGAAAGCCTAACTCAAATCTCACCACTATAAAGCCTTTCCTGATCACCTCTTCCCACCTCTAACTTCTGTAGCCCTTTATGAACACCCTTCTTACAATACTGAGAACATCATTTAGCACTATATTTTTGTACAAGTCACCTCTCTTACACTGGGAAGCTTTTGGACAAAAAGGACCATGTCTTGTTCATTTTTGCATTCCCACAGTGCCTCGTACAGAGAAGGTGCTCAATAGATAATGGTTAACTGAATTAAGGCTGATTTAGTCCATGCTAGATACATGTAGGATATATTGTAGGATATCTTCACTATGAACAATAAGTTACTTACAGATAATATCTGGAGCATCTATTAAATTCAGAAAATCATCATCTTGTTCATGCTGAGAGTATTTGAGATGGGACCTTTTGTGAGCAACAGATAAGATTTCCTGAAGAATTTCAATGTGCCTCAGCTTTTTGCATAGGTTAGCTGCCCTCACAGATTCTTCATGATCAGCAATAGCCTTACGTAAATGGGATTTTCCTGAAAACAGAAAACATCAAATTAGTAATCTTCCCCTAAACTTAAAATTCAATAGTATCATTAAATAACATTTAATGTTTCAATTGATCAGTTTAAAATAGTTAGAAGAAGCTTCAAAGACTATTTAATTCAACTGTTTTGCTTTACAGAAGAGGAAGTTAAGGTACAGAAAAATTAAGTATATTGCCCAAGGTCATAACAATTTAGCCTATTCCTTTGGCTCTCTGAATAGGCCTTACATTTTCCTGATTCTGAACCTTTGCTTATATAAATCCCACCCATCCTCATAAGCCTAACTCAAATCACATCTCCCAAGATTTTCTTTTCTATCTCTAACAACCAAGTATCCTATTTACATTTGCTTTATAGTCCTTTGCACATATCATTTTGGGTTACAGTTATTTATGTATAATTTTTATTTCACCTTTTACATTTCCAGGTCCTCCAACTCTAAATTTAGTGGAGCTAGAAGGCAATCCTAGACCTTTTGACCAATGGTTTCTCATACATGAAGCAGAAAAAAGAGCTGTTGTCTAGTCTGGTCATCTTCTTCATTTTTTTTTTTTTTTCCTTGCTTTTTGCTGAGGCAATTGAGGTTAAATGACTTGCCCAGGGTCACACAGCTAGGGAATGTTAAGTGTCTGAGACCAGATTTGAACTCATGGTCCTCCTGACTTCAGGGCTGGTGCTCTATCCACTGCACCACCTAGCTGCCCCTAGTCTGGTCTTCTTGAAGACCAATTAAATGCATCTGCAAAACCCTAACTCTTTCTTATGAGATAACTAAATTGCCAAACAAATCTAGCTACAAGAACTATGAATATAGGAAAAGGTATTTGTTAATTTTGAAACCTAATCCAATCTAAGCTTAGATAATTTAAGAATAACTTGCAAAATTATATATTCAAAAATGCAACTTTTAAACTTAAGTAACTACTACAAAGCAGAATGATCATGATTATTTATGATCTATTATCCTTTAGGAACACTCTGGGGCATGGAAAAGCATGTGGATATGCCAGACCCTAGGGAGATAATTTTTAATGAGCTTTTTGGGAAGAACACTTTCCCTATTTCCCATATAAACAATAATATTTACCTAATTGTTTCCGTTCATTTTTGTTCTTCAATGTTGCCAAAGGTGTAAATCCTTCAGGCATGTGATCATACAGCTGAGACAAGCACTTTTCCTGCTGGTCTTCATCATCTCCAGGATTCACTACAATGACATGGATTTGGGTATGTACGATTTGTAAACTGAACAAATCAGAATAGAAACTTTGAATGTTATTCTTTTTAAATTCTGCATTATATAATTTTATCTTTGCCATGATGGAGGTGCTAGTTTTATAATGCTGCATTAAATAATGTTACCATCACAAAACCAAGTAATGGCCTCTACACACTTATGTAAGCCTTTCCTCCTCATTTCCTGTCTTCAAATCTTATTGATTCTTCAAGGCCCAGATCAAATCTCACTTTCTTATATGAAGTTTTCCCTGATCATCCCAACACAAAGTGATCTCTCCCTTTTTAAGTCTAAATTTAAATAAACATTAGGGTGTTTTTTTGTCTATATAACTTAATCTGGTTATCTTTTATTACCTTATAGTGTTACTTTAAATTTAAAGTATAAGGATTGTTTCCCCAACTAGATTACAAGTCTTTTTGGGGAAGGAATACTAATTCATACTGCCTTTATGTCCTAAACACAATCCCAGTGCTTTGCAGAGTCAGTATTTGATAATTCAACAAATGTTTATCAAGCACTTGCTATATATGCAAGGCACTTATGCTAGGGACTAGAGCTAAAAAAACAAAAGTTAAGTAGTCCCCTCTCTAAATACAGACTGAACTCCTTCATTGTATGGTTAACTCCTGTGGCAGTGAGAGCTATTAATTTTGTCTTACTTTAGGCAATGCTTTTTGACTTGACATTAATAAAAAATAAAAATCTGGTAAAATATAGGTGGATGAATAGTCAGATAGTTTATAAATTTTCATAGGTACGTCACTGGACTAAGCAAAAGAAACAAAATGCTGAGCTTCTTGAAACTAATGCTGGCATTCCCATTAACTTTATATATCCCCATGATATCATCTGTCAAATAGAAATAGCATTATCCATTAAGTCATGTGATAGAAGCATTAAATTTTTTTTTTAATTAGGAAGTTTTGGGGGTTTTTTTCCCCTAACTCTTACATTGATGATCAATCAGAATGGTGGCAGCAAAGTAGTGAGCCAGAGCTCTATAATGATCAGATTTCACTTTGACCAGGGTGGCCCAAGAGTATGGAATATTCTCTTTAACTGGCTCCTGATTCATAGCTGAGTGAAGATGATGGTAAACTTCCCCAACCTAAAACAAGAGAGGAAAAAGAAATCACTGGCACAAAACTGCTCTATGTTTCCTCTGCCAAGGACAAAAAGCTCTTTTTGTTTACAAGCAATTATGAATACAGGCAGGTCATCCTAGCAATGGGCAAACATTTTCAAGGTTTTTTTCTACTTTTAACTTCAAAATTAAAATAATCAGATAAGCAATTGTAATAATAGATTTGTTCATGTATTAAAAGATCAGTTTGATATTACTAATCCATAACAGACAATAACAAATTTGTACAGAGAGCAAAGAGGAAGTCCCTGCCTAGGGACCATAAAGAATGCTCTTAAGAGCAAATTCTGGGGCAGACTCATTGGCCTTGGAGTTTATATCTGCTAAAAATTTACAATGACTCCAAAAGCATGGAAGCTAAGAAATAAAGCCAGCTCTAAAAGTATAGCATCACCACTTACCTTGGCAGCTTCCTGAGCCATTTTCACTAAGGTAAAGAACTCATTTCGGATTCCAGGAAAACTAATTTTCTCAAAGATAATCTCTTGAGCTTGTGCTAGCATCATTTTGACCAGAACACTTAGCATGGCAGGGCTCATGTCATAACTTGGTGTATGAGTAAATGTTTCCTTTAGGTAGTTTAAAATGCCTTAAAAGTACAAACAAACAACAAATAACTACATCATTTGAAAAAAGAAACATCTCCTAGTCTCCTACATGCATAAAACTTCTCTAAACTGGCGTCATGAAAAAATTCATTTCCCCTTAATGCTTACAAAGCCATAGAGTGATATCTGTACTCATCACTATAAATCAATCATTCCCCTGGCAAAAGATATATGCTTAGTTTCATTATTAGTAGGTTCATAAGGAATGTTTGGGGCAGCAAGGTTTGTAATACATCTAAATTTGTATCCCCAGCATCTAATACTAAAACAG
Organism: Myrmecobius fasciatus; assembly: GCA_023553655.1. Lineage (NCBI taxonomy): Eukaryota > Metazoa > Chordata > Mammalia > Dasyuromorphia > Myrmecobiidae > Myrmecobius > Myrmecobius fasciatus. The sequence goes on along the minus strand of JAJPUD010002055.1, from coordinate 322,566 downwards.
TAGACATTTAATGCTCATTAAATTAATGATGTCCTATGAATAATATAAGTGTTTGGCAACACTTAGCTTTTAAAGAATAAGAAAACAAGAATAATAATCAGATTTAGAGAGTTACATGATAATTTGGCAACACTACATACTGGCCTTGCAATATGTGGTAATTGAGGGACAGAATAAGGAGCTTTTCCAGGTTCATTTATTATATAAAAAACTACAATGTATATTAATGTATATTTTAGCTACCACATATTTTTCCTTTGAAAAAAATCACAAATAAAACGGACAAATCAGGAGCTAAAATATAACCTCCAACATTATTCTCATCCAACTCATTCTTCTAGTTCCACCACTATATATATAAACTGTACCATATTCTATGGAAATGTTACAGAAACTAGTTAGGAGATACCACATGCATTTTCTATTTGCATGAAGTTTGGAAATATATAGAGCAGAAGGTTCTTTTTCTTTTCTTTTTTTTTAATTAAAGCTTTTTATTTGCAAAACATACGTACGGGTAATTTTTCAACACTGACCCTTCAAAGCTTTCTGTTACAAATCCCCCCCCCCCCAGTCCCCACCTCTCCCCTAGATGGCAGGAAGTCTAGTACATGTTAATTATGTTAAAGTACTTGACAAATCGAATATTTGTATACATATTTTTACAGTTCTCTTGCTGTGCAAGAAAAAGTCAGATCTACCAAAAAAAAAAAAATCTGAGAAGGGAAACATAATGCAAGCAAATATCAATCGAGAGCATGAAAATGTTATGTTGTGGTCCACATTTCACATCCCTCTCTCTGGGTGTATATGGCTTTCTTCACTGAACAATTGGAACTGATTTGAAACATTTCATTGTTGAAGAGAGCCATGTCCATCAGAATTGATCATCATATAGTCTTGTTGCTGTGTATAATGATCTTCTGATTCTAGAACAAAGGTTCTTAACATAGAGTCTGGACTTTAAAAAAAAATAGTTTCTGTATTTTGGTGTATTTGATTCACTTTTTAATAATTGATACATTTAAAAACATTATTCTAAGAAAGGGTCCTTAGGTTTCAACAGACTGCCAAAATGGAGGTGGGTCTATGAAGCAAAAAGGCTCAGGATCACCTGATGTAAAAACTTAGTAAACTCTATATATTCTTTGACCCAGCAATAACACTACTTTGTCTATACATCAAAGAGATCTTAAAAAGAATCCATATGTACAAAATTACCTGTAGTAGTTCTTTTTCATGTAGCAAATTGTAAATTGAGGAGTTACAAATCAACGGGGCGCTGACTGAACAAATTCTGGCATATATGTGAGTTCTTGTGAGGTTTCTTGGAAAAAATACTGGAGTGGTGTGACATTTCCTTCTCTAACTTTTTTAAAAAATATATTATTAAATTTTAATTTTAAAAAATTTTAATTAGCAAAATTGAAGCAAACAGCGTTAAGTAATATGCTCAAGGTCATATAGCCAGTAAAATTGTCTCAAGGCTGGATTTGAATTCAGATCTTCCTGACTCCAGGCCCAGTGCTTGATTCATTGTACCATGAAACACTATTATGCTCTTAATATATAATGAAGGGGATATTTTCAGAGAAACTGAGGAAGACTTGTATGAATAGAACTAGAACAATTGCTACAATAACAACATTGTAAAGATGATCAACTTCAAAAGACTTCAGAACTCTGATGAATGCAATGACACACCCCAATTCAAAACAAACCAAAAAAAAATAATGTTTTGAGATCCGAATTTGAACTCAGGTCTCTCTGACTCTCATACCAGTTAATTATCAACTATGTCATCCTGCCTTTCTGGACAGTTTCCATCTATGTGTCTGTTTTAATAAGTTTATAAATGCTGGTAAAAAACAAAAAAGATCTCATATAATTCTTACTAAAAGTCTCGCCCATTATAATGCATCCCTCAGAATTTTAGATCTAAAAGTACTATCAAAGTTTCCTCTAATCTAATCCCTTCATTTTATGGTTAAGAAACCTGCAGCTCATGGAGAGGAAATTACTTTCCTCAAGATCATACAAGTTAATGACAGCTCTGGGACTAGACCCAACATTTCCAGATGGCTGGAATAAATCAATTTGTCTGGATTTCCAGGGAAAAAATCTTGTCTTTGGAGTTTAACCAGCCCTTTCACCAAACAGCTGCCAATAATATTAATCTACAGAACTCCATATTGTTAGATATAATTCCAAAATCTATTTCTACAGGATCAATTCTCACTCAAACAGGCTGCAGAGATTGGTTATTCAATTGAGTCAGTTAGTGCCAGAGGAAACAGAAAAATAAAAGTAGAAATACAAGTGGATAAAAGACTGTCATAAGAATCAAGAAGCCTGGGCAGTTAGGTGGTGTAGTAAAGAGACCACCAGCCCTAAAGTGAGGAGGACCTGAGTTCAAATCTAGCCCTAACACTTAGCACTTCCTGGCTGTATGAATCTGGGCAAGTCACTTAACCCCAATTGCCTCACCAAAAAAAAAAAAAAAAACACATTTATTAAAGTATCAAGCAGCCCAACTCTAGGTCTAGCACTGTCACATGCTATGTTATTTTCTCTTCTAGCTTTCAGCATCCCCATCCCTAAAAATAGGGCTGAATTCCATGCTGTGTAAGATCCCTTCAAGCTCTTTGTGTAGTTTTAGCAAACAATTATTCTACATCTGAATCCATAAGGCTCTTGACTTGAGTACAGTTGTAATGATAAAAGTCAATTAACAATTTATTCACATCTTTCAAAATTACAAAAACATCCTTTATATTTTGGTTTCTATGACTAAAGAACTTATGGCTATTTACTATTCTATCTTTCAAAATAGTATTCCTTGACTCATACGTACAAAAATATATGTAGCATTACTTTTTGTTGTAATAAAAAACTGAAAATAAGGTAGGTAAATTCCTCACAAACTGGAGAATGGGTGTATAAATTATGACAAATGAATATTATAGAATATTATTATGCTATATAAAATGACAAAAAGGGACAGATTAAGATATCTGGGAGGACTTATTTGAAATACTGCGAAGTGAAAAGAACAATTTATATAATGAATACAACTTTGTAAAAGAACATAACTGTGAATGAATTTAAAAAGCATGATTAATTTAATGGTCAATCACAACTCCAGAAGACTGATGAAGAGTCATACTTTCAAATTTCTTTACACAGCTGTCATAGACTAGAAAATTCAGACACATATATTTTCAGATATAGCAAATGTATGGATTTGTTTGTACATTTCATGAAACTATTTGTTGGAGGGGAAGGAAGATAGAAATAGTGATGCTAAAAAAAAAAGAGAGAGAGAAGACAATCAATGTATTATTGAAAAAAATAAACAGGAGAGCCAAAGAAATTCATAATGAGACACAAATAAACAGGTCAGCATTGGAACTACCATACTAAATTTTAAATAACCAAAAAAAAAAAAAAAGCAAAAATTACTGGAGATTCATAGTTTCATACGCATTCCTTTTTTTCTGATCTTTGTATAAGAAAATATTAATATTTATGATTTATCAAGTTCAGAATAAGAAAAAGAGAGAAACATTTAAGTAAATAAAAGTGTTCTTTCTACAAAGGAACAATTAATGTGTAGTATATCTACCCAAGCTCTTACATTTGGGAAAAATTAAATTCCAGAAACTTATGCACAAAATCAGATGATGACAACAATTCTCTTTTCTGTTTATTCACAGAAAGTTGGCAATGAAGCTATAGAATCCTTTCAGGTATGAAGGCTAACTACTAACTCCCAGAGATTAGAAAGCCAAGGTAAGCTGGCAAAATTGAGGTTAAAAATAAAGTGTTAAAAGCAAATTAATAGCAATCCTTTCTGAAGAACAAAGAAAACATGAATCAAGGGTAATGAGACATAATTCTTTTACTGAAATATGGGTGTGCATGTATACATACATCCCCCTCCCCCACCCAGCATCCTAAAAAGTAAGCAATGTTTCCTCATATAATCCTCACCTGCAGCTCTCTGAAAGGCGTCCACAGCATGTTCAAGCCCTGATTGTGTCTGCCGGTTACTTCGGGTTCCAATTTGTGTATAGACAGCACCAGTATTAAATAGGATACTTGCTTTTTCCAACAACAAATTCTGCTGGCTGACTGGAACACCAGTTAATGAATCATACCTATTTAAGAAATTTTTAAGGATAAAGAAAACTTCACTTTTACTTTTATCATATTATAATCCTTTACTTAAAACTCAAAAAGTCCCATAAGCAGTTTACAAAGAAGGATACGAAACTTCCTCATATTTAATTAAGATCCTGTCCAAAACTATTCTTGATTTTAAAAATATTGATTCTCTTAACTGAAATATAATTATGAAATTTCTTTATAGTTTTTCTTTCAAAGGAAAAAAGAACAGGGAGCACCTGATGTCAGACTAAACAATATTGCCAACTTCTTCAGTGTATGATAAAAGAGTCAATACTTTTCTTGAAATATATTATAAAAACTCACCTCCCTTACCAAAAGGAAGTTTGGAATCAATAGCCCTAATGTTTGGATTACTATAGGTCCTGAGACATTAAAGTGAAATTCTTATTCTGATCCTTAATTAAAGAAAAATACATCTTAATTCACAATCCATTTGGCCAGTCTCTCCAGGTATATCTGAAGAAAATTTCACTGGAATGCTTTATGCAATCTTGCTCTTTTAGCAAGATTGAATATATGCCAGGGGCAACTAGGTGGTGCAGTGGATAGAATACCAGCCCTGAAGTCAAGAGGACCTGAGTTCAAATCTAGACTCGGATACTTAACACTTCCTAGATGAGTGACCCTGAGCAAGTCACTTAACCCCACCAACTGCCTCAGCAAAAACAAAAAAAAAAAGCATTCTAAATAGTCAAAGATGAGAAAATGGGAATATAAATCATGGAAGGGGCTGAGGAAATGACATATGTACTAATACACTATGGATGGAACTATAAACTAATCCAAACATCCAGAAAATTATTTGAAATTATACTAAAAAAGAGACTAAAATTTCCATGTCTAGAGAACCTATTGCTAAGTATATAGTCACCAAAATTTTTTACAGACAATATTTTTTGTAGTAACAAGATAAATAAAAACAAAGATATCCATTAGTTGGGACTTAGCTAAACAAACTGATATATAATATTGCAGAATTTAACTGACCTCTTATAAGTCAAAGAAGCGTGGAAAAACTTATACAAAAATGATGAAGAGTGAAAGAAGGTGAACCAGAAATACATACACATAATTACAAAAATGGAAATAGAAAGAATTTTAAAAAGAAACAATGTTTTGTAATTATAATGAAAAAACTTGGTCTTAGGTAAGAGTTGAGAAAATGCATCTTTTTCACTTCATTGCAAAAGAAAAGTATACAATACTGAAAATATTATGAAACACAATAAATATATTAGTTGTTTTTCATTTTAAAATTTTGTCACAAAGGATAGCTCCTAAGGGATATATATACATATATATATAATGTATGTATGTATATGTATATGTTTTGTTTTGTTTTGTTTTTGAGGCAATTGGGGTTAAGTTACTTGCCCAAGGTCACACATTAGTAAGTCTTAAGTGTCTAAGACCACATTTGAACTTAGGTCCTCCTGACTTCAGGGCTGGTACTCTATCTACTGGTCCACCTAGCTGCCCCCTAAGGAATATATTTTTAAAAATTTTAAAGGTGACCAAAAAAATAAAAGATGTGAATAAAAATAACATTTTTAAAAAAGAATGTATGTTAATACTTGTAAAAAAAAACAAACAAACAAAACTGTCTGTCCAAATTATTGTCTGGTCACAGCTAATTTGTTATTCATCAGCACCTAATGTCCTAGGAATAAGAGAAAAAAGCCTGTTTATTAAAACCACCTCTCAAGCCTACCATATGAATCCTTCCTTCCAATGACAACAATTTTCCCAATTATAAGAGGAAGATTAAGACTATTCCAATGCTATGTTACAAATAGTTTATGATGCGCAAATAAGCAATGATTGTGAAATGCCCTAAGTTCTTTGGGATCTGCTGCATAAACATTCAAGAGTCTTTATCTCTTTAACTATCTTACATAAGCTCAAAATTTAGAAAAAATTAGAAAAAGAAAATATTCATTTAAGTAGGAAAAAAAACAACTTACCATGTAAATAAAATCCCCATGTGCCTAGTGGGTGGGAAGAATCTATTTTCAACAAAGCCAAGCTGAATGAAATATGTCATTAACAGTTCAATGCCAGCTTCATCTCGACTAGGTGTGCGGCAAGCCTAAAGATATTTTAAAAAGAAATATTTAATAAAGATAAATGACCTACTACTCTACTAGCATCAGCTAACTGATCTAACACATATAAAGTCAATTCAAAGAACACTGTTCCTACAACTTGCCAACATCCACCCCTAAGTATGCCTGCTTCTCATAGTTATTAGTGAGATAATTACCTTAAAAAAAATAGTGGTTCCTACAATTTGTTTTTCACTGGCATTGTAGGGTGAAAATAACACACAGGTAAACAGAATACATTAGAGATATCATCTACAACTGTGATATCATTGCTATAGTGAAATCTTTGGTGAGCAAATTTCAAATGCAGATAGGTACCTTCTCTGCAACTAAGTGACAGGCCTAACTTTATCAAACCAGTATATTTCAGAAAGGAATTTAACACTTTCATTCTCTAATAAATGAAATAATACATGCGCAGTGCTTTGCAAATCTTAAAGCATTATATTAATGCTACTTATTATGATAGTTATTATTACTCTATCCACTATGCCATGCTGTCTCTCAGAGGAAATATTAAAACATATTATAGTGACTGCATTGAATCTCAGATGGAAACTTACTTGTCTTAGATCCATAAGATCTGCAATTTCATCTTCATATAAAGAGCTATCTTCACTATAATGTTCCAAAATGAAATCCTTTAAAGAAAATAACAAATAGAAAACTTCAAAATGTGATTTGAAAATCAGTTCTGTGATCCAACCATTCTGCAGAACAATTTGGAACTATGCCCAAAGGGCATACCCTTGAATCCAACAGTGTCTCTGCTGGGTCTGTATCCCAAAAAAATCATTAAAGAGGGAAATGTATCCACGTGTACAAATGTTTGTGGCAGCTCTTTTTGTATAGGCAAGAAACTGGAAACTGAGTGGATGCCCATCAGTTGGAGAATGGCTGAGTAAATTATGGTATATGAATGTTATGGCATATTATTATTCTGTAAGAAACGACCAGCAGTATGAATTCAGAGAGGCCTGGAGAGACTTACATGAACTGATGTTAAATAAACTTGAGTAGAACCTAAAGAACATTATACACAGCAACAAAGTTATATGATGGTCAAATGTGATAGACTTAACTCTTTTCAACAGTGAGGTGATTCAGGCCAATTCCAATAGACTTGTGATGGAGAGAGCCATCTGCATTCAGAGAGAGAACTTTGGGGACTGAATGTGGATCACAACATGGTATTTTCACCTTTTGTTGGTGTTGTTGTTGTTGGCTTGCTTGGGTTTTTTTTTTTTCCTCTAATTTTTTTCCCATTTTTGATCTAATTTTTCTTATGCAGCATGATAAATGTGGAAATGTGTTTAGAAGAACTGCACATGTTTAACCTATACTGTATTACTTGCTGCCTAGGGGAGTGGGCTAGGAGGAAGAGAGGAGAAAAATATGGAACACAAGGTTTTGCAAGGGTAAATGTTGAAAACTATCTTTGCATGTATTTAAAAAAATAAAAAGTTATTTTAAAAAAATGAAATTTTTTTAAAAATCAGTTCTGTTACCTATGTGTTAAAAAGTAATCATAAGTAATCAGATCCACTAGTTTCTACACTTGTTACTTGGTCTATTTTTTTGGAGTACAGCATAAGATGCAAGTTCATTCTATGAAGAGAGTTTTTTCTTTCTTCATATGAATATCTAAAAGATGTTTCTTGGAGAAGGATGCCCCAAAAGAAAAAAAAAAATCAAAACCAATAATATTTTATGGGATACTATTCCTTATATTGCAATATTCATGAGAAATATTTGTAAAAATATCACTGTGAAAATAGTTGCAACTTATGTTCAACACCAGTTGTTGCAGAAGTTGAAGATAACAGAGAAACTATTAAAAACTCAATATTCTCCAAATTGTATTAATGCATATCTTGATATTTTGTTACTTTAATACAAAGGTGGGAACAAGTGAGAATGGTGAAAACATATTTGCAAGCATAGGTCAGGAAGAAATACAAGCTCAAAAACTTGCAGACCACACAAAATAAAAACTTTCTTTGACAAAACAATCAGGAGCTATTAGACCTGGCAAGAACCAAATAACATCACAAAACAAAATTTAACATATATCTGTATGACAAGGAAAAGATCAGTTATATGGAAGGTATCTTTCCTGAATAAGATTTTGTATATAATCAAAATGCCCATTTGTCAAAGAAATCAGAAGTAGTAAAAAGCCAAGGATAATAATGAATAGTTTATATTTTAATCTTTTTTGCTGAGGCAACTGAGGTTAAGTGACTTGCCCAGGGTCACACAACTAGGGAATGTTAAGTGTCTGAGACCAGATTTGAACTCAGGTCCTCCTGATTTCAGGACTGGTGCTCTATCCACTGCGCCACCTAGCTGCCCCAGTTTATATTTAATCTTTAAAGCAAAAGGAAACCACAGGAGTTTACTGAATAGGAGAATGAAAGTCCTACCTAGCCTTAGGACAATTGATGGTGGTAGTAGCAGTAGTAGTAGTAGCAGCAGCAGCAGCAGTAACAGTAACAGCTTTTATATATCAAGCACTATGCTAAGTATTTTATAAATATCTCATTTGGGGGGAGGATTTTGGAAGCACAGCAGAAAATTCCAAGCACTCCAGATTTCCCCCACAAACAAAACTGGGTCTTGGGGCAAGCAAAGACTGATGAAAAAACAAGACTTGGGACAGAACGATTCCTCCTGGGACAATTTGAGAAGACCCGAAGAAAGACCCCAAGACAAGGTTTAACCTATGTGAAGTGTAAACACTTCTAGGCTAGGTCTGCAGAAACATCAAATGGGGAGCCATATGGATGGCTGGGTTCAGAGGTAGTCCTCAACCTGAGCAATAGGAATTTTCACCTCTTAGAAAACCTGGGGAGTCTCAAGACAGAGTCCAGAAAAACTAAGGGAACCCTGTTGATTAGGAAGACAAAACCTAGCTAGTCCTAAGCAAGAAAGACCCAGCATACTGGCTCAGTCCAGAAGTGATAAGGCAAGGATGCTGCTGGCTTTCTATGGGAACAGGGAAAATTAGGGTTCATCTTCAGATCTTGATAAGATATAAGAATGTTTGGACTACCTGAAAGCTGTGACCAAAAGAAGCAACAAATAATTAAAGAAAATTGTCCTGGAGTGATAGAGCATGAGGGGAAAATAGAAACAGAAAAAAACCACCAATTATTACCACAAAGAGATCCTGCATAGAAAACACACAGAAATATTTCTAAATTTTGAAACCTCCAGATCAAAGAGAAATTTCTCCAAGAAACAAAAAAATTCAAATATGTTGGAGCACAATAAAAATTGTACAGAATTTTATCAGCAACCACAATAAAATGATATATATTAACAATCAAAAGAACTAGGTCTGCAGTCAAAAATATTTTCAGGAAAACTAATAATATTGAATGAAAAAACAAATGGACAATTAACAAACTTGCAGATTTTCAGGATTTTTGTCTCAAACAAACCTGAACTTAATAGATAATTTGCATACAAGAGCCAATATCAAAGATTAATTTCAAGGGACTCAACAAGAACAAATTGTTTGCTACAAGAAAATGTATACCTTATATTTAAAACTGATATCAGTAAGTGGGTAGTCCAAAAGAAAAACTGAGGAAGAGTTTAGTATTAGCTAACTCTTAAAAAGCAATATTGTATAGGAAAAGGTTAAAAAATAGTAATAATGCTATAGGAATGAGGTGCAGAGGAAGAATCTACACAGAGGCACTAGAGGGGGGAGGAGGATTGGTAGTTCTGAAAACTTACATTGGGGATAGGTTAAATAGGAAACACACACACCATGAAAGGCATAGCACCATCCAAAATCTATAATAAGGAAAGACAGAATAGGATAAGGTGTGGTTAAAAAAAATGTAGATTTATCTTCGTGGGACAAGATGTATAGATTAATGGGAAAGAATAAAGAGGGATATAAGATAAAATAAGGCATAGAAATGGTGTTTGGATTAAGAGAGTGCAATAAGATGTGTAGACTAATGGGAATGAGAGGGAAGAGAAGATAAGGAAAGGATCTTTAGGTGGGAGGAAGTAGTAACTAGCAAGGCAAATTAAGGATTTAAATTAAAGTAGAAGAGATAGCAGGGGCAGGAAATAAAAGATATATATATAAATAATAACACAGATCAAGAGCAGAATTCCTTAGGAGAAAAAAGTAATTTGGCTAGTAATTCTGATCTAAGACAAAGTCAAACAAAGATTCTATAATATGCCAGCCATGTTAATATTGTTTTAGATGCAGGTCTATATATGTGTAAATGTATATGTATATAGGGGTGTGTGAATGTCTGCATGTTTACATTTAAGTGCATGTGTGTAGATTGTGTGTATGTATGTACGTGTGTATGTATACCCATGTTAAACTGTAGCTTACCTGGAGGAGGTAGGGGTAAGAGTAGGGAATGAAAGGGGGGAAAAATAAAGTAAAAAGTCACAGCAGAAAACAAAAGAATAACCTACAAGGAAACAAAGATTGATAGTCTTGAATATATAATCTTTCCTATTGTTATATATGCTTCCTTGAAATGGAAATTTATTGTTACATGTTTTAAATCCTCCCTTATGTTCTGCTGGGCACATAACAATGTTCTGTTTGGGATTCTTTCTTTATCTGTCTGTCTTTTTCTATTTTCTTTGTATTTCTTTTTTTTTTTTTTTTTTTTTTTTTGGCGAAGGAATTTGGGTTAAGTGACCTGCCCAGGGTCACACAGCTAGGGAATGTTAAGTGTCTGAGACCAGATTTGAACTCGGGTCCTCCTGACTTCAGGGCTGGTGCTCTAACCACTCGCCACCTAGCTGCCCCCTTTGTATTTCATTTTAAATAAGTTTTTTTAAAATTACCTCATTTGATCCTTAAAAAAACTGGGGCAAGGGAAGGGATGGGTGGGATTATTCCCATTTTATGGTTTGGGAAACTAAAGCACAAAGAAATTAGTTGATTTACCTAAAATCAGAAAGCTAACAAGTGTCTGAGGCTAGATTTTATTTCAGGTACTCTTAAATCACCCCAACAACAACAAACAGCTCAGGATTATAATTATATTACTATATGTGGATAGAGTTTGTCTTACAGAAGGGAAATCCCAGGTAATCGAATTGTTGTAAACTTCTCTACTATTATACCTTCAACCAACCAGAGTTTCTACCACATTTCTTTTTTTGTTTGGTTTGGTTTTGGTTTTGCAAGGCAAATGGGGTTAAGTGACTTGCCCAGGATCACACAGCTAGTAACTGTTTAGGTATCTGAGGGCAGATTTGAACTCAGGTCCTCCTGAATCCAGGGCCAATACTCTATTCACTGTGCTGTATAGCTACGGTCAGAACCTACAAAAGATTATAGAAGTTGGTCTAAGATTGTAGGAACCTTGGTGGAAACTGAGGAAAAAGTCCTGTTGAGAAAAAAAATGGTGGTATAAACAGCTTGAAGAGGAAGGTTTAGAATAGCCATTGTGAGGAGTACAACAGAGAGTTGATAAGAGAAAAGCAAGTAGGGCCCATTCTAGGTTGGATGACATAAATATATAGCATACCTAGTCAGCCTGACTATATGACCCCAATGAAACATAAGAAAATACGAGAATGGATAGTAAAAATGATCCATAGCCAGCATCAAGAAAGGGAAGAGCAGGAATAGAACAATAGGGTAAATAATTCAAAGATTGATTTGAACTGAATAATAAGAATCCCAATTGTATAGACATATCAATATGTCCAAAATAGAACTCATCATTATTTGACCCAAACATCCTTTATTTATATTGAAAGGAGCATCATTTTTCAGTGCCCCAAGTTTGCAACCAAGAAGTCATTTTCAACTCCTAAATTATCAGCTTGTGACCTTTTCAGCTAAAAAACTTCCAAATGTCTATTTCCTCTTCCTGAATTTAGCTTGTCCCCATTCAATTCTTCTTACAGGAGCCAATATCCTAAATCACAGTTCTAATCATATCACTTCTCTGCTTAAGAAGCTTCAGAAGAAGAAGGAAGAAAGGGGAAAAAAGGCAGGAGGGAGGAAAAGAATAAGAGGTAAGGGAAGGAAAGAAACCAAATTACTAGAATCAAAAAACAAATATTCCACCAATAAAAATGAAATCAAGTCAATAATTAGAAGCTATTTCACTCAAATATATGTCAATAAAACTAACAATCTAAGTGATTTTGATATATTGTTTGCCTTCCCAATGAATGTGTGATATGTTAAAGGAAGAAGAATTATAATTCAAAAATGTTTAAAATTAATGTTTGTGGCAGCCTTTTTTGTAGTGGCAAGAAACTGGAAACTGAATGGATGCCCCATCAATTGGAGAATGGCTGAATAAATTATGGTATATGAATATTATGGAATATTATTGTTCTGTAAGAAACAACCAACAGGATGATTTCAGAGAGGCCCCTGGAAAGACTTAAATGAACTGATGCTAAGTGAAGCGAGCAGAACCAGGAGATCATTATACACAGCAATAACAAGACTATACAATGATCAATTCTGATAGATGTGGCTCTCTTCAACAATGAGATAATTCAAACCAGTTCCAATTGTTCAGTGATGAAAAAAGCCATATACACCCAGAGAGAAGCCTGTGATAACTGAGTGTGGACAACAACATAGCATTTTCATGCTTTCTGTTGATGTTTGCTTGCAAGTTTTTTTTCTTTCTAGATCAGATTTTTCTTGTGCAGCAAAATATGTATACTGGATTTATCATGTATTTTAACATATTTAACATGTATTAGACTACCTGCCATCAAGGGGATGGGAGAAAGGAGGGAAAAAATTGGAACAGAAAGTTTTGCAGGGGTCAATGTCGAAAAATTAACCATGCATATGTTTTACAAATAAAAAGCTTTCATAAAAAATTAATTTAAAATGTTTAAATGTTTAAAAAAAAGAAAAAAAATCTCAAAAAATTATTTATGAAACAATGTCCTGAGGCTTTGATAGAATCTACAAGCCTATGGAGTAGGCTTTGTCATTATCTTTTCCTGTCATTTTGACCAATTTGAGAGGTGTACAGTGATACCTCAGAGTTGTCTTAATTTTCATTTCTTTGATCAATAGTGATTTAGAGCATCTAAACTAGAAATGGTTTTAATTTCTTCATCTGAAAATTGTCTATTGATATCCTTTGACCATTTGTCAACTGGAAAATGGCTTATATTCTTATAAATTTGAGTCAGTTCTCTATATATTTTAGAAATGCCTTTATCAGAGCCCTTGGATGTAAACATTTTCTCCCAATTTTCTGCTTCTACTCTTGTCTGCATTAGTTTTGTTTGTACAAAAACTTTTTAACTTAATATAATCAAAATTATTCAATTTGCATTTCATAATATACTCTAGTTCTTCTTTGGCTACCAATTACTTCCCTCTCCAGAGGCCTGAGAGGTTGACTATCCTTTGTTCTTCTGATTGCTTATAATATATCACTCTTTATGTCTAGATCATGAATCCGTTTTGACCTTATCTTGGTATACGGTGTTACCTGTGGGTCCATGCCTAGTTTCTGCCATACTAGTTTCCAATTTTCCCAGCAGTTTTTGTCAATTAGTAAGTTCTTATCCCAAAAGCTGGGGTCTTTGGGCTTCTCAAACACTAGATTACTATACTTATTGACTATTTTGTCCTGTGAACCTAATCTATTCCTCTGATTGACTACTCTGTTTCTTAGCCAGTACCAAATGGTTTTGATGACCTCTGATTTATAACATGGACTATTTCTTATTTATGAACTACTTTTCACTGTCCTCTTCAATTACTACATGTACACTCAAGTTATAATCTGGAGGAAATTTTGTAGGTCTTCTCTACTAACATTGCCTCAAATGATGTTGGTTCAGAAGCTATAACTATTTTTATGATAGTCATTTTTTCAAATGATTTTCATGAGCACTATAATGCAAGATAATGCAAGTGTCTCAAGAAAAAGTATTTCTTCATTTCTTCAAGTTGCTGGCTTGGGACTTTTTGGGTAGCAAGTGGAGCTATAGGGATATACATAGTAGCAAGAGCAGCAGCAGTTTATGGCAGATAAGGAGGTGTGGTACTCTACAGCAACAAAAGGAGATGGATGTACCTAAGAGATATGCTGAAGCCAATTCAACTGACTTAAGAAAACCAACTGTTAAACTTGAAATGGAAAAAAAATCAGCAAAATTGGACATCAGCAAATTGTCTAAGACTAAGAAAGCATTAATCATGCAGACTAAATTTAAAAGTGTGTCGTGTATTTTTGGGAGATAGAGTTGTTCAATATTTACCAGCATAACTAACCCCACCCCAACTCTATACTTTACAGAAGCAGTGACAAATAAGGTAGAGGTGGAACAGCTAATGATGGAGATACTGAACCTACACTTCTTGTGAGACCAAAGATCAAAGATCATCCAGGCTTTCCTGTGGATGTTGTGAATTTATAACTTGCCACTAGATTCATGTCTGAGTATTAGTTATCTATTTTTTTAAAGTTTGCTAAAGAGAGAGAAAAATATTTCTTATGGTCTTTAGATTCCTGATAAGACCAGTTCCTATGTTTGACTTTCCAAGGACAACTTATAAACCATCCTTCAACTTAATTGGAAGTTTATGTCTTCTGATTTCATGTATAATGAAAATTTTAGTTTCTCCAGTAGTATTATCTACTTATTGCTAAATCTCACATTTAAAGTACAAATAACTAAGAAAAGGTTAACAGACTGTTTAAAAAATAAAAAAAAAAGGAAACCCATATGATTCTTAGAAACTTTTGTCCCTCTTTGTACCATCTTGCAACTGACTGCAGAAATATTAAGATGATTACAGAGAATGAATGTCTTAGTTTTAGGGATTTCCATGAATAAAAAATTAATTACCAGATTTTCAATTATTATTGATTAGTATCTCCTCTTAAAATGGTCTTTAGAAAGCAATGTATTTTCAAACTTAAGATCTTTTATACATTACAAAACCTGCCACATTTACTCTCCCCAGGCATGGCCTCTGAGAACTGCCAATTCTTTGTCACAATGAAGATGAATGATTTACCCATGATTTTATAGCTAAGCAGTCTGAGAAAGAAGGACCTGAACCCCAATCTTCTTGATTGCAAATTCAGCATTCTGTCCACTATATCATACAGCCTCTCTGACTGCTCCAATAGGTTTGTTATCTCAGTATGATCCTTCCAATAATGTAAACTACAATCTATCTATCTAATACCTGTTACTTGCTTAGTGAATCTTGTCTGCAGAAGAAGTAAAATAAAAGTGTAACTTGTAGTTTTACTGACGATCACTGAATCTCATCAAATGACCTGATTTAGACAGATAACCCATGGTTCATAAAGAAAAAAAATTAAAACCTTTTTCACACTTTGATTTCTGTGTGACCGATATTGTTTCTACATCCTAAAAATATTTGGTTAAAATAGTGTAACTCTTTTTTAAAACTTGTTTTTAATTTGTAAATCCCTATGTATTATATCTTGTTTTACAAAGTTACCCATAAAGTTTACATGTGCTCTTTGGTATATTGACCCTTGAACATGCTAATCTTAGGACAGTTTTGTCAAGAACCAATCAATGTGAGAAGGAGGACTGTACATACACAAACAATTATTGCAGTATATCATGTTTTCAAAGTTGACCTGGATTTTATCCACCAATTCCATTGACTTTTAACAGGAAGTATGTATCTAAAGCCTCATAGGGCCCTTTGAAAATGCTGATATAAAGCTCCTATTGTTAACTTGCTCCTACCCTGAAGCCTAATAATATTAGAATCCTGGTCATGCAACATTATCAACTTCCATAAGTGAACTCCAAAACAAACCTATAGTTTATAGAGAGCTGAGAAAAGATTTCAAAAAGATTGCAACACAGGAAAACTTAGACAAAGTACTTAATGTTCTCATCTAGGAAAGTTCTCTTTTTAATAAGTGCAATGCAACTTTAAATTGTAAAATCCAGAGAACCAAAAAGTTTAATTTAACAAAACACATATTAAAATTGAAAAGTAGTGTATACTATTAAATGCAATCATTATTAGTCAGTTTTGTTTAAAATTTTGGGATTAAATTTCTGTTTGAGGAAGATTTGTCAAGTAGTCTGTCGTTTAGTTGTTTTCAGGTGTTTCCAGCTCTTCATGACTTCATTTGGGGTTTTCTCAGCAAAGATAATGGAGTCATTTGTCATTTCCCTTTCTAAGCCATTTTATAAATAAGGAAATTGAGGCAAACAGGATTAAGTGACTTGCCCAGGGTCACATACTTAAGTGTTTGAGGCCAGATTTGAACTCAAGAAGATGAGTTTTACTGATTCCAGGCCCACTGCACCATCTAGCTGCCCCCAGAAGTGTTGGCTTAGTCCAAATGAAATATAACAATAAAATTTTAAATGTTAGAACTTTAAAAATAATAAAGGTAAGAAATTAAGTGCCTTTCAAAATTCAAATGGGCACAAATATGTAGATATTAAAATGCTGTAATTCTAATTTTATTTTTAAATTACATCTAATCTTGGGTCAATCAGAAGGAAAAAAGAACTACAATTTTTCTTCTAAAGCATGTTTCCTATTTTAATGAGACTCTATTTGTTCCAAATTTTTCTGGCTCTGATATTTTACTTCAAATTCCTATGAGACTAAATACTGGATAAATTAAGAAGATAAGCACTAAATAAACTTTTCTTTAGTTTGAATGTGTTCCCTGAAATCTAGATTTGCTTTAACTTCTGCTAGGAATCACAGACTGGGTCAAGTTGGGGATTAAAAATAGGAATTAAAGGGAATATTCTGGAAGGCATAGTGGCAAGGCTGACTTTTAAATTGTTTGTAAAAAGTACAGTTAGATGCAGTTAGTATAGAGAACATATACAGATTTAGAGTCAGCAAGACCTAGGTTCAAATTCTGTTTGACATTGTAGATGTCTAATCATGGGCAAGTCCTTTAATATCTCATTTCAATGCCCCAGAAAACTCACTAAGACAATAAATGGCATATAACTTCTCAGTCTGCTTGGTGTAGAGGTGCTTTCTGCACTTGGGAATTCTACACCAAAAAAATTATAAATCAAAACTTCATCTCATCCTATCCAGATAACCCCTCCAAATAATAGAAGAAATAAAAGAGCAGGAACATAAAAATCTAAAAAAGTAAAAATAAATAGGGGACCCCTAGTTTCTTGGCATAAATCAACAGGAAACGTTTTTTCAAAGCATCCTAAGTTCAGTTTTTGGCCAAAGACACCCTTTAAAACCATACAAATTTTCAGTTGTGGAAGATGCAAATCAGATATCACAGTATATACTTCTTACTCTCCACAATTGTAAAATAATTAAATCTATACCCTTTTTTTAACCCAAAAGCTTATGAATATGGAGCATGATAACCTGGATATTACCACCTCAACTTCTATAAACTGCTCTAAAGTAAGAATATGGTTATATGAGGAATGTGATAATAATATGTAAGATTCTCAACTGAGCTTACATGGCAAAAGAGGTGAGACTGGGACTTTTAAAAAAGCTAAATGTTATCATTTTTCAGTCAGTTATAGCAAGGATATATATGTTCAGACTTTTATTTATACTTCTAAATTTACATTTTAAATGAGTCTCATTTCTGTTCACATCTCTCTTTCAAGTTTGGAGATTTACCTTAAGAAGGACTGAAAAGTCTACTTCTTTGGTTTCCTTTAGGCCAAGGGGAATCAGGGGAATTGTAAAAGTCTCCCTGTAAGAAAACACAGCAAAGCCACATGAATATGCAGTCAGGGCACTCTACCATCAAGATCCAATTATCAATTTCAATACTTTATATAATGTTTAATTAAAAAAAAAGAACTTGCTGAAGTAATATGATTTATTTTTTTGTTTTGTGTTTTGTTTTGCTAAGGCAATTGGAGTTAAGTGACTTGTCCAGGGTCACACAGCTAGGAAGTGTTAAGTGTCTGAGACCAGATTTGAACTCAGGTCTTCCTGACTTCGGGGCTGGTGCTCAATCCACTGTGCCATCCAGCTGCCCCGCGTAATATGATTTAAAAACATCTATCTTTTACAAATTCCAATTTACAATTTGAAATGTACCCCAATTTCTTAGAATATGCCCCACTAATTTCACATTTCACAATTAAACTATCTTCCTCTTCTCTCCTTTTGCTTTTCACATCCCTCTATGGGATATCCCCTATTTGTACTTGCAGACTGAATCCCTCAGGGGTGGCTCCTACCCCAAGTTCCTAAATACTCTATGGGTCACCATTCTTTAAAATATAAGTCTGGTCAAAGTCCATAGTATTCTCCTGCCTCTACTTTATTAATGGTCTCCAGAGCTAGCAAATATAGCTTTTCACAGATGTTAGGGGCATAAAAGCTAGAATCCTTTAACTTTCTTACACTATTGTCTGAATTCCTACTGCTATGTGGCCCTGCCTCTAGAGAACTAAGGGAGATGTTTTATATTGAGCACTTTAATTTTGATGAACTCTCCCTAGAGACTGAGTTAGTATGCAGAGAGAATATGCCTCTTATTTTTGGGGTGGGGTAGGGTGGAATGTCATTATGCTTTCCTATCCCCTTCTCTATACATAACCTTTTGTAAATATTAATTAATGGCTATTGGTTAGTTAATATTAGGAAAATGTTAACGGGTTAAGTAATAACAGTAGGAGTAGACAAGATGGGAACTCAGGAGGGTACAATTAGAAGGCAACCATAAGTATCCCTAGAAATTGGAGTATAGAAGGAACCCCCCTATATGGACCCAACTTGGGCAACTCCAAAATAAAGAGTTGGTGAATAAAGAATAAACAAATATCGTCCAAGTTTATAAAAAAGGGAAAAACAGTAATCTAAGAAATTATAGAGCATTAAAGGACTATCTCTACAAATAGAACTGCTCTTGACTTTGATTCACAGAAAAATTCTAGAACATATTGCTATAAGAATGGATTGTTAGCAATTACAAAGTAAAACTATGATCATATGGAGCTACATTTATCAAGATCAAGTCACATAAAACTAATTCTGTTTCCTTTTTTTGGCCATGTTACTAGATTTATAGCTAAGGGGAATAAAATAAACATGATAAACCTAAATTCCAGAAAGTCACTTTAAAAAGTGTTCTATGAGAAGATAACTTCTATCCTTTCCTGGTCACAATTACTAAGTGAACTGCCCCATCCTCTCCCTTCTTTTTCTGGCCAAAACTGTTTTGGATTTATTTTGAATGTATCTTTTAGTTACTTATCTGTGAATATGCAATATAGCATATTTAGTGAAATGTAAGATTTCTGAGGGCAAAGATTTTCTTCTCCAGCACTTGGCACACATAGTAAGTGTTTAATAAATGCTTGTCAATCAAGAAGCAAATGCTTAATTGTTTGAAAGTTTCCAGAAAGACTATGGGCCCAGGCTAGAGTTATATAAGTAATATAAGTTAGATGAATTCAGAACTAGTTGAATGGCTGGACCCAAAGAGTAGTGAATATAAGCATGAAATTAATTTGAAGTCTTCCATAAAATATTCCAGGTTTGGGATACTTGGTGGTGGCAGGCAGAGAGATAAAATTGTATATATCTCTCCTAGTACCTACTTAGCACAGTCCTCTCTCGTAGTAGTGCTAAATAAACATTTGAAAATTAATAATTAAAAAGCATGATACTAGGAATATTCCAATATATATTCTGACCTCAGTTCTAATCTTCTTCTGCCACTAACTTGTTCTAACATGGTAATCTAAGAAGTTACAATTTCCCTATCTCTGTTTGGAAATACATGGAAGATACTATGGTGAATCTGGACAGTTATCTTTCATCTTCCCATTCAAATTTTTATACGTGACATATAGAAACTATGCCCTCTTAACAATGGAAATTTGGTTATTCTAAGAAAAATGTAAGGATGTTACATTTCTTGCAAGTATTTGAAGGATGATCTCAAAGGAGATGATCTGGTTTTTTATATTTTGGCATTTTATATTACCTATGGGAAGGTTGGACTATATAAATTTATTTCCTTTTTACTCAGGCTCTCTTCAAAACTACAGTGAAGAAGGTTCCAGTGGGAGCCAAGTAAAGAGATACATCTCTCTTCATAAAGAGAAATGGAGAGTTTTTAATTCACTGATGATTCAATTTTTGCTATTCTTTAAAGTATTTCTATTTTGAGAATCATGACAGGGAAACTTTTTAAGTGCCACTCAAAGGATCATAACTGAAAGACCAATACAAAAGTGACCCAAATAACATAGTGGACATATTTCTAACTTTAAATAATTGTTCAAAAACTATTTTTCATCCATGGATTTTCCCTGAAAGGGCCACTGGCTTTAAATTATTCTTAAAGATTTATTCAAAGCTTATTTTTTCTTAAAAAAGAAAAATTAGTAGTTTAACTTACAAGGTAGTTCATATCTAGAAAATTAGAGATTTAAACTATCTCTTTAAAGTCCTCTGCCCCTCTAAATCTTATATAATCCTATGACCTTTAAGTGGAAGATTTTTTTGACTTGAAGCTTTTCAGAATGCAAAACTTGAACATTTACTTTTTTCACTACTTAATTACTTAATATTATATTTACTTGATCTATTGAATTTTTTTAATTACCATAGAATAGCACTTAAACAATCTTTTCAGTGAAACTCATGTATCCATAACCTTTTGTTTGTTTGTTTTTAAAACTAGGTTTCTTCATCTAGCTTGGTCTAAAAACACAAAGGGCCACTTCTGAGCCTAATCCCACACTAGATCAACAGGAGAGCTCTGACTTGCTGTTTCCAACACTGACCAGCTTGGCCCTCTTTGACAACCTGCTGACACTTCTACACAAGGGCTCATCATATTAATGCTGAACTCAGTGTTGACACCCTAAAGGCAAAGCTCACTGCTGCTCACAACTCCCAAGCTCCAGAGCCCCCAATAAGTAGGATTATGTCTCCCCACCCATACATTCATAGTCTTTTAATAGAATTTTCCTATCAACATATTTTTATGACTTTTTTTCTTTTCTTTCAACTGCTACAAAGAATTGGGGACTATTTATGATTGAGAACAATAGTAATTATGTCCTTGTGCTTGATAAACCAGTTTTTTCAATACAATCAGCCATCCTAATTCAACCTACAAAACTTCCTCTGCACAGTTATGAAGAATCACCTCTTGTGCCTGAGTCATGGGAGCCAAACTCTTAGCAACAGGATGAGGAAAGGATTTCTGACACTGACAACTGGCACAAAACTCTTCCTGTTAAGATGTGTAACACATGAGTTCAGAACAAGTGTCTTTTTGTTAAATACTTGATTCATTTTCACACACACTCAACAGGTTCATCTTTATAATTCTGGCAACCTGTTCAAAACACATCTTCCAGAGATTTATAACTAAGTTGTTTCTCAGAGCTATATTTCTCAGGCTTTATATCAACATTCTAAATATAACACAGCTTCCTTTTATTGTACACTTTGTATACTCACATTTAGTGCAATAAATAGGAACTCAAATTCCAATTTACTTATTAGTAATAGCAACACTTTTCACTTACTCTGTGTTCTGGTAAACTTCCACTGAGATATTAAGTCCTTCCAATTCTTCCTTTAAGATCTGCAGATCTGAATTTACATAACTAAGTTCCAAGAGGACCTGATCTCGAACTTTGTTGTTTGTAGTTGCTCTGGAAAAAAAAAAGTAAAATAAAATAAAAAGGTATAGGAAAAAAAAAATGGAACTCCATGAATTTCAGAGACTGCACTGGAAATAGATTCTACATTACAGGGGAGCTTTGTTGAGTCCCTTAAGTGGCATTCTCTGAATTTTAAAGATTTTTTTTTTAATGAGACAGTTGAATTCTCAGGTTTCTCAAGCAATAAACTGCCAAGATGTACCTAGGGAAATTATCCAATAAAGCCTCTTGCATGTTTGATCACAGCCAAATAAGAGAACAAATGAAACCAAAGAATTAACATATTACAGACTGACAGATGGCATGACATTTAGAGATGTGAAGGACAATTGCCATTATGAAGAGAGCAAAGAAACCTGCTAACAAATATTTTATCTGCTTTCCAGACAAAGCTATGGTGATCAAGGGCACACTAGTTTAAAATTAAACTAATGTGTTAAATCTTGCAGGGAAGTATTATAGAAGAATATGAGTAGTATTACATCTTTAAAACAAATAGAAGGGGAAAAAAAGATGAAAGAAAATCTGACAATAGTCTCAACTATGCTGTTATTCCAAAAGCATTTAAGATTGAAACAAAAAAAGACAACAACAACAAAAAAAGAAAGTTTCTTTTAGATAGATAGATCAACATCAAACTTGTTTCAGTATCAAAGCAACTGGAGCTATTTATTACACTTGGGCTCTAATATCCATAATTATGAATGTGCTTGTATGCAGGAATTAAAATATCATTGAAGAAAAAAAAAACATGGAAAGACAAACTAGACTAGACTATGTCTATACAAAGTAAGTCTATACTGAAGGTGATACAATTTTGAGAACAGTGAAGGATTGGTTTTCAGGATACCTTAAATAAGAGAAAATAAAAATATAGGAGAAACATTTCAGACATTCTATTCTGATTCGTTTATTCTACCTACCCCCAATCAAAGACAATTAAAAGAATATCAGATGGGGCAGCTAGGTGGGGCAGTTGATAGAGTGCCAGCCCTGAAGTCAGGAAGACCGGAGTTCAAATCTGGCCTCAGACACTTAACATTCCCTAGCTGTGTGATCCTGGGCAAGACACTTAACCCCAATTGGAGCAAAAAAAAAAAAAAAAACAGAATATCAGATAATTAATTATCAATTCATGTACTTGCTATCCTCTTATTACAAAATTTTTATAAAAAAAATTTATATACACACATTTTTAGAGATATGAGAAAGGAAAAGAGGCTTTCACAAATGATACCACACAAGAGAATACATATCATGTATTTAACTGAAAGTTGTTATAGAAAGTAGAGAATCCAGGGGCAGCTAAGTGGCACAGTGGATAGAGCACTAGCCCTGAAGTCAGAAGGACCTGAGTTCAAATTTGGTCTCAGACACTTAACATTCCCTAGTTGTGTGACCCTGGGCAAGTCACTTAACCTCAATTGCCTCAGCAAAAAGCAAAGAAAAAGAAAAAAAATAAGTAGAGAATTCCACTCTGCTTACTGTTGGTAATAAACACACACACACACAATTTGCAAGTGACATACTGATTGCATCAAGCCCTTAATGTTGTGTCTGTTGGCTTTAGAAGGAATTGGGAACAGGGTTGTCAATCTGACAGTTCTATTAAGTCTTGGTCCTAAAGATATCATAAAAAAGGGAAAAGGACTCACATGTATAAAAATATTTATAGCAATCCTTTTTGTAGTGGCAAGGAACTGGAAACTGAGTGGATGCCCATTAGCTGGGGAATAGCAGAAAAAAGTTATGTAATAGAGCATTATTATTTTATAAGAAATGATGAGCAAAATTATTTCAGAAGGGCCTGGAGAGACTTACATGAACTGATGCAAAGTGAACTGAGTAGAACCTAAAGAACATTGTACATAGTAACAGCAAGGATTATGTGATGATCAACTGTGATGGACTTGGTTCTTTTCAACAATGAGGTGATTCAGGCCAATTCCAACAGATTTGTGATGGAGAGAGCCATCTGCATCCAGAGAGAGAACTATGGGGACTGAATGTGAATCACAACATGGTATCTTCAACTTTTTCGTTGTTGTTGTTTATTTGCTTGTTTTTTTTCTTTTCAGTCTTTTTCTTATGCAGCATGATAAATGTGGAAATGTATTTAGAAGAATTGTATACATTTAACTTATACTGGATTACTTGTCTCTAGAAAAGGGGTGAGGTGGGAAAGGAGGGAGAAAAATAAGAAACACAAGCTTTTTCAAGGCTGAATGTTGAAAAATCTTTGCATGTCTTTTGTAAATAAAAAGCTATTATTAAATTTTTTAAAAGGTAAAAAAATCAGACAGTTCTCTTTTTATCTACCTGCACCCTAAGCCCACAAGAAGCAGCAATTACTAGCTGATTCTCTCCTCTTTACAGATGGTGCCGCTCCTTGTTCCTATTCCCCTGGATTATTGTTCTCCTTACTGTAGTTCTTCTAGACCTAAGAGGAGCTCTCTGTGCTTCCCTGGATTGTGAAGAATAGTTGAGGTGGGGAGTGGAGGCTTACCAAGGTAAAAAGAACCTGTAGCAAGAAGTTTATTTACATGGGAAGCATTTTTCTACTGTTGCCCTGAGTTAGCCCACCTGAGCCCTTTCTCTAGGATTCTACATGGCATAATAGTGTGCCCTGGATTGATTATTTCCCATTTCATCCTATCTTTCCTAGTGCTGAGGCAAAGGCTATTTGTTTTCATTGCATCCTTAGCCCCTAGAGTCCAGAAAACATACAGACACCAGGCCAAGAGGTGCCACTACAGTGGACTGGGGAAGCAGGGGAAAGGAAAGCAGATGGGTGAGGAGATTGGGATTCTCTCTTCACCTTTAAAAAAATAAATTTTGTGCTGCTTTCTTTTAAGGCTGGAACAGGTATCCTAAGAATCAGCTTTATGTTGTAATATGCTGTAAATACAGAGGAAAACTTGACTCTTGGTTTTCTGAGAAATCTCTGAGCTGATAATACTGCATACTTGCAGAGGAGTGTAGACATTTTGGAAGAGAAGATTAAGAGAAGCAGCTGAGGAAAGCAACTGTGAATATTTGAATAGGATATTAGAGATCTTTCCAGAGCTGCAAACATGTGCAAAACCCAAGTTCTAATGTGACCTTTCATTCCCCATGTCTGTAATAGTGGGGATTGCTAATGGTAGAGTACACATGCATATGCACATACATGAATTCACAAACACATACACACACACACAAAGTTATGTATTTTATCTTTTGTAACTTCCTCATCCTTTTTTAAATTAAAAATCCATCCTCTAGAAAATGACCCACATGTGCAAAAATGTTTATAGCAGCTCTTTTATAATTTTAGCTTTCTTGGGTTACACAGGTACATTCATTTTTTTACATATTTAAATGAATTATAATGATGACACAGATAATGGAAGCAGAATACAACTTCAAACAGAGTGACTTGTGGCATTATGGTTTAAGAGAAAACTAGTCTAGAAAACTAGAAAATTAGCATCTGAGAGTCAAGCTGTGGAGAGGTATAGTCCAAGGGAGAGCAGCAGAGTGACCCAGCAGAAAAATATGCGCCTAGAGGGAACAGCATGAGGACATCATGATAAAAGGAACACTGGGTCCCTACTGTATGGAAAGCATAGATTTTTTTGTCCACTTGTATTCCCTACATGAGTGCGCCTCACTATTAGGATCCTCTAAGTTTGTGCTCACTCTTTACCCAAATGTTGACAGTGAGTCCCAGGTTTTTGAAGAAGAACAATTTAGAACTGCCATCCTTACTATACCATTTTTATATATGTTTTTGCTTTAAGTTAGTTGCATCTACTGGCTGACTACTAAAGGGAAGTACATTGGCAGTAGCTTTTGAATTATACAATAGTATTCAGGGTTATGAGTTAATATTATAGTATTAGGACCCACAGAGTACTTTGAACATAAGAGTTTTCCCTCTGGGGGGGCAATCTGCATATCTCTCGAGTATTAAATAGGTATCCCAAAATGGAGCTACATAAACAGAACATCTAACTACGGGATTAGGACAGAATTCATCATTTTGATTCTTTCATCAGAGACTTAAAAGTAAATGTTGATCAGGTAAGATTCAGGGTAGAATCCTGTCTCTTGGATTTACTTTATGACCCTGGGCAAATCATTTCACCTTTTGATAACTCAGCTTCCTGATCCATAAAATGATGGAATGGAACAAGATGGTGTCTGAGGTTCCTTTCAGCTCTGAATCTATGCCTGCTTATTATCCCTGCTTAGGACACATACCAGCTATATGACAATAGACAAATCACCTAATCATCGGACTCTCAGTTTCCTCATCTTTAAAATGGGGATAATAATAACTATTTTACAGAGTCTTTCTGAGTATCAGAGGAGATAATGTATGTAAAAGTGCTTTGTGAAGCTTTAAGCATCATAAAATATTTTCTATCATCATTACTATACAAATGGAAATTAAGATGACTTGAACTATAATGACTAAAAGTTGGTAGCTTTTGGATCAATTTCTTTCTCAGATAAGGATTCATTGCCAACAGGTATATATCTCACTCCTGGGATTCTGATTTCACTTACTTGGCTCTGTCCAAGTGAGTTAATTATTGTCAGATGGAACATTTTTTGGCCCATTTCACCCAGCAAATGTGCCTCTTGTTTTCAGCCTGGTCTCTCTGTTTCAGATATGAATGAAGACAGTACTAGGCTTGCCTCATAGAAAAAGCAATTAGGCACTCATGCACAGCAGTGAAAAGAAATATCCTCATCACGCCTTTGGAACTGATGATCTGGAGTAACTGGGTCATTACTTTCAAACTACTGCAGCTGTATAAATGCAGTCTACATATTTCTGTAGTGGGAAAGACTTAAGAATCAGAGCTAGAAGGGGTCTTATTAAAAAAAATTAACTAGTCCAATTCCTTCATTCCCCAAATGAGGAAAAGCTACTTGCTTAAGATTATACAATACTAACTTCTTTAAAAGAGGAGCTAGGAACAACAAGATTATACGATGATCAATTCTGATGGACATGGCTCTTTCCAACAATGAGATGATTCAGAGCAGTTCCAATAATCCTGTGATGAAAAGAGCCAGAGAGAGGACTGTGGGAACTGAGTGTGGACCACAACACAGCATTTTCACTCTTTCTTTTGTTGTTTAACTGCATTTCGTTTTCTTTCTCAGATTTTTTTTTCTTTCTTGATCTAATTTTTCTTGTGCAGCAAGATAACTGTATAGATTGGTATACATACATTGGATTTAACATGTATTGGATTACCTGCCATATAGGGGAGAGGGTGGGGGGAAGGAGGGGAAAATTTGGAACACAAGGTTTTGCAAAGGTCAATGTTGAAAAATTACCTATGCATATATTTTGTAAATAAAAAGCTTTAATAAAAAAAAAAGAAAAAAGAAATTTTATAGAAAAAAAAGAGGAACTAAGTAGTGCAGTGGAGAGAGTGCAGGGCCAGGAGTTGGATTCATGTTCCTGAGTTGAAATCTCACTTATTGATGTGAGCCTGGACAAGTCACTTAACTCTGTTTGGCTAAGTTTCTTCATCTGTAAAATGAGCTGGAGAAGGAAATGGCAAACAAACCACTCCAATATCTTTTCCAAGAAAACCCTAAATGAGGCCACAGAGGGTTGGATAGAACTGAAACATATGAATAACAACAAAATTCATATAAAATTTCAGAAATCAGCATCATAGATCTCCAAAAGAAACTACAATCTTGTATACACTGAACAAGGAATACAAGGATTCCTGAAATAAGCAATAGAATCCTGCATGCCCACTCAGGTCAAACAGTTGTGATCCCTGTTTCCACACTCACATTTCTATTTTTTTCCTTGTGCTCCCAGATTAGTGCTACACAGAGAAACCCGGGCTCGCTCTTGTAATCAGGCTATGTCCTCACCACCCAAAGAAACCCATCTTTCAACTGCCAGATCTGAAGGTCTTTTTGTAGTTATCCTCTTTCGTCACTGCTTCATTTGATCACTGTGGACTACTCTCCTCCTGGTACTTTCTCTTCTCTGAAATTTTGTGATTCTTCTTTCTTGTGGTTCTCTTCCTTTCTGAACAACTCCTCAGCCTCCTTTGCTAGCTCATCATTTACATTACAACTCCTAATTGTGGGAGTTTCCTAAGGTCCTGTCCCTCTTATGTTTTCCCTCTAAACTCTTTTTCTTGGTAACTTCATCAGTTACCATGGGTTTAACTTATCACTGTGAAGATGATTTTGTCTATCTATAGCTATAAATATATACCTATGCCTCCGTGTATATACACACATATATGTGAATACATACTATGTGCACATGTACTACTATATGTACATATAGGCATGCATACATACATATTCCCTGTCTCTCCCCTGAACATCAGTTCCACATCACTAATTGCCTATTAGACATTTCACAATAGATGTTCTTTAGAATAGCTCAAACTCAACAGGTCCAAAACACAACTACATTGTCTTTCCCCTAAAAAAACTCCCTTTTTTCAAACTTCCCTATTTCCACAAAGATACTGCCATCCTTCCAGCGACTCACATTCATAACTTATTCATTATCATGTATTCCTCACTTTTCCTTATTCCCCACATCTGGATATGTGCTGCCAAATCTTGCCATTTTTATCTTGACCTCTTTCTAATCTGGCCCCATTTTCTTCTCTCCTAATTCAGGTCCTAATCATCTTTCTCCTAGATTATTGCAACAGTTTGCTAATTCATGCCCAGGTCTCAAGTCCCTCAACACTGGTATATTGTATATCCTGCAGTCAAAGTAATTTTCTTTACGGGCAAATCTGACCATGTTACTCCCTTACTCAAGAAAACTCCTGTGTCTTCCTATGCCTCTAAGATAAAATACAAAGTCCTCCATTTAGCTTTTAAAACCCTTTATAAAATGGTCCCCACCTATCTTTCCAGAATCACTGGGCATTACTTTCCCTCCAGAATTCTGAAATGCAGCCAATGTGGTTTACATTGTGTTCCTCAAACATGATACTCCATCTCCCATCTCCATGCTTTTGTACTATCTATCCCACATCCAGGGCTGTAGTCTTCTTCCTTTCTTCTACTTCATATAGAGCCTCTTTTTAACTTTTCCTTTAAGATATAGGTCAAGCACCATCTTTTCCATGAAGTCTTTTCTGCTCCCTTCTACTCCAATCCTATAACTTCTTACATCCTCTCTCCCAAATTTGTATTAACTACTTTGTATATGCTTCTTTATTTACTATATCTATGCTATTTGTATTTCTATTCTCCATTACACCATAAACTCCTTGAGTAGAGATTGTTTCATTCTTTGCTCTAGCACAGTACTTGGCACATGCTTAAGAAATTCTTGCCCTTTGAATTTCAACATCTGCTTAAAAAGTAGCCTTTATATTAAAGGAAAGTATTTTCCCTTCTATTTTTCTCCCCAAAAGCACTGGAGTCCTGTGGAATGCTAGAGAACTTGAAGAGTCAGAGGTCTGTGGTTGAAATTACCTTTTACCCTAAAGGTACCTGCTAGAAAATCCTTTTTAGGTGTCTCATTAGCTTTATTACATAAAGCAGTATAGAAGCACTGAAATAACATATTTGTTGTAACCACTTCTCAGTTACTCGGTAGCTAAGAAGATGTTGGCTCATCAGTGAGTTTAGTAAATATCTTTCAGCTTTCATCTGAAAGCATTCTATGAAAAAAGGTACTTTGAACTTTTAGGTCACTGTTGAAAATAATTAACATATCTCCCCGCAAAAGGCAAATAGAACTAAAGGGCCAACTTTACAATGCTGCTTTAGTTTTGCTTGAATGTTAAGAATGGTTATTTACTTGGAGAATTAATGGAACAGAATGGAATACCCTAAGATAAAATATCTGGAAATTCATTCATGTAAAAAAAGGGGGAGATGAGGTTATTTTAAAATGGTCATTCCTCAGATTGTTTTTAATAGGGTAAAGCCCAAGAAAACTTCAAACTCTTTCCAATAGAAATACCTACTTCAGAAGGCTATAATTATTAATGAAATTTACATGTCTTTGTGAGCTACAGGCAAAATAAGTTGCAGACCAAAAACTGAATACAGTGAATAAAAAGCATAATTATATATTAAGAGCTGGCATAAACCTTAAACATCCATCTAATCTGACCCTCTTATTTTATAATTCAGGAAACTGAGGCCCAGAGAATTGTAGGAATACTGGGTAGCAGAGCCAAGACTTGAACCAAAATCTGTCCTTCCTGTTGCCCTCTTTAAACCCTCCCTTGATTTATCACTATCGTCATCATCGTCACAACTGATATTTGCATAGTACTTGAAGTCTTGTGAAATACTTTATAAATAAATGTGTATATATACATATATATATATGATCTCATCTGGATTTCCTAATAAACTTCTGAGGAAGGTCTAGGTATTTTGAGCACTTTGCAGATGAGGGCACAAGTGTCAGAGGCAACAGTCTAATACAGATATAATGAACTACAAGTTCAACACTCTATCACGCAGCACTACCTTCATCACAACTAGCTTCATATGAAAATCTGAATTTTAAAATCTGCATCCATTAATTCTGAGGTGCTTTGAGTATACTTGTGTTCAACCAGGGCTTCTTTGTTTTTTGGTTTTTTTTTTTTAAGTTTCCTAATAAATGCTCTATTTATAATAATTTCTAATTGGCCTTTCTTTTCTAATCTAAGCAGTCATATATAGGAACTAGAGTATTAGAAAAGTGGCCCAGCTGTCACATGGCTAGGTGCCAGAGTTGTTTCGGCTGTGAATACATACATGTAATCTTAAGAACCCCATTCTTTCAACTTCAAGGTTACCTACAACCCTTAATTAAGAGGCACTCCACCTATCCAGAAATAGATCAGTTCCCTCTCATACATGGTATTATGGATCAGCCCATCATCTCCTCCTAACATAAAAGAATTTTCTAGAAAGCAGGAAAAAACAACACTTTCCCCTATTGCCCCAAAGGAACAAGAATGTACAAAGCAGTCAAGACCACCTATCTTCTTGAAACAGGTGCTCAAGAGTGGGGCATAGCATTATACAAGAGAACTAAAGATTATTTTATTTTGACATAGGACTCACAGGAAGAAGGGCCTCTATGAGGTTACTAAAGTGATTGATTCACATTTTAACTAAAAGGGAAAGCCCTTTAGTTAAAAATAAAAAGACTGGGGATGAGATTCAATGCTATACTCTATTCTTAAATCAAATTTGGGTCAACAACAAACCTTCATATAATTTCATTCCTATGCTTAATCCTCTAATATTTCAATGCTTCATATACATTGGATAGATGTAGGTACTTTACAGACTATTTAAATGATAAAATTATGGCATATACTCCAAAAAATTAAAAATAAAGGAAAAGAACCTATGTACAAAAATATTTATAGCAGCTCTCTTCTTGGCTGCCAAAAAATTGGAAACTAAAGAGGTATCCTCCTTCTGGGGAAAGGCTGAACAAATTATAGTATATGAATATAACTAAGTATCATTATGCCACAAGAAATTACAAAACACAATTTCAAACAAAACTGGGAAGATGTTCATGAAATGTTAAGGGGTCCCCTGAACTTGTCTTTTTGAGTTGCCACATTTTCCAGAAATCCCAAAGAAGTGAAACTCTCCACTCACCTTGGAAAGAGAGGTAATTAACACAGGAATTTATTTTGCCTTTGTAGATATATATAGTAAGGGATTTCTTTTTCAGGGTTTTTTTTGTTTTTTTGTTTTCAATTTGCTCAATTGAAAATAGGGAATGGTCAGTCTGTCAGCAAGTATTTATTAAATGTTTTGCGTATGCTAGGCACAGTACTAAAAGCTGGAAATAAAATGCAAGAAGAAAGACAGCCCTTGCCTTCAATGAAAGACAACATAAAAGGAAGCTGAAAACCTGAAGAAGGGATGGAAAGACAAAAGCATTGTAGAAAAGTTTTAGAGTGAAGTCAGACAGTCAAAACTATCTATCAAGTGCCTACTCTATACTCAGCTCTATACTAGATGCTAGAGGTACACAGAAAGGCAAAAGGCAGTGTCTGCTCTTAAAAAGATCACAATTTAATTGGAGGAAAATAACAACTATTAACTAAATACAAGCAAGCTATATCCAAAATTGGAGATCATTGGAAATAATCAACTAGAATCAAGAGGCATCAGAAAAAGCCTTCCTTATTATTGTTCTATAAGAAAAGACCAGCAGGATAATTTCAGAGAGGACTGGAGTGACTTGCATGAACTGATGCTGAGTGAAATGAGCAGAACCAGGAGATCCTGCTAGTCTCAGTATATTCTTATGGTCCTGATATGTGTTCACATGAGCTATTCCCTTTCTCTAGTCAACTAGATTTTGAAACAGAAATTCGCACAACAAATACAATAAAAAATATAGTACATTTATACATGGGGTTTCCAATAACTTGGAATCAAAACCTATGCATAAGTTGTTAAGAGTTTCAAAGTAGTTATTCTTTTGTTATTAATTACAAAATGTCCTTTTGTAATTAAACTTCTAAGACAATTTGGCTTTATATATGGAAAACATTTTAACACTTAGGAGTTATACTATAGTACAGTAGAAACTATATTGGATCTAAAATCAAAAGATCTACATTCAAATCCCAGGTTTGCCAACTATTTAACCTTGGGAAAAAAATCATTGAACTTCTTTGTTACTTCGTTTGCAAAAGGGGGAGATTAGACTAGATGACCTCTGAAGTCCTTCCCAGTTCTGAATATATCCAAAATCCTATTTAAAAAGAAAAAACCATAAAGGAAGTAATTGTCCTAGTGTCTCCCTTCACTATAAGTCTTTAAGCAAAGGTTAAATATCCATTTAATGAGTACTGTATATGGACGAGGAGATTCTTCTTAAAGGTCTTGTTTGGATTAAATAGTTTCAAAGATCTCTTATAATTCTGTGAATTCAGACTAACAGCTCTGTGTGGGTTGGAGATATTTAAAAGATACTGAGCATAAAGAAACTTATAAAATCCAAGACTTCCTGTTGGCTCAGGAAATCAGGAGCTTATTAACCTGACCACAAAAGATTCAAGCAAAGAAGCCAATTCCAGCTACTTTAGAAACAAAAAATAGCAATAACATACCTTAAAAGATTTTCAGCACCAGTTCTCATCCGGACAGCTTTCATAATCTGTTGATTTAATGCAGCCCTCTGATTCTGAAGTTTGCTTCGGCCTGTCTGGGCCAAGGGGTTGCTACCCTAGAAACAACAAAAAAATGTTCATCAGAGATAAACAAAAAAGGAGAAAATAATATTTCATCTTATACCAAATTTTAAATTGTGAACTCTCTGAAAATCCTAGAATGGAACAAAATATTTCATTTTAACTGAGTAATAGAATATTTAGTCTCAAAGCAAAATCAATTCCCACACACTTCCAAAATTCTGGAGATCAATATATAGTTGTCAATTTGAGTTTCATGTCTTTAAAATTTATAATGTATTTGAGTAGCTTAAAAGAATGGCTTGGGCTAAGCTGAGTATGATGAGAAGATTCTAAAAAATAAAAGTAGATAAGCATAGATTTTTAAAAGTCCAAAAATTCACTCCAGATGACGCCATGCCTTCTTATCTTCTTGTATCTCATCAGTACTACATACCAAAGCTATCTGGTACTGGTTAAAAAATAGAAAGATATAACAGTGGAACTGAGTAGATATATGATACACAGTAGAAAAGGATTATAGTAATCTTGTGTTTGACAAATGTAAATATTTAAATATTGAGGATAAAAATTCATTATTTGGCAAAAATTGTTGGGAAAACAGGAAAATAGTCTGGTAGAAACAGGGCATACACCAATATCATAACCATGTGCCAAGATAGGATCAAAATGGATACATGACTTATTATAAAGGGAGATATAACAAGAACATGGAATATTATTGCCTATTAGATTCATGGACAACATAATAATATATGAAGAAACAAGAGAATCATAAAATGGATAATTTTTTATTATATTTTGAAAGTTTTTACACAAATAAAATCAATGTAGTCAAGATTAGAGGGAAAGCAGAAAATTGGGGAAAACATTCTTAGACAACATTCTTAGACAATCTTTCAGAAAAAATTCTCATTTCTCAAATATATAAAGAATTTTGTCAAATTTATCAGAATATGGATCATTGTTCAATTATTCAAAGGATATGAACAGGAAGTTTTTCTATGAAGAAATCAAAACTACATACAGTCATGAAAAAATGGTCTAAATCTCTTATCTACATAGAGAAATGCAACTTTGAGATATCTTACACCTATCAGAATGGCTAAAAAGATAGATGAATTTCAATTGGGGAAATGGAATTATGATGAAATACTATTGTGATTATAAAAAAATAATGATCCATTTGATTTTAGAAAAATATAAAAAGACTTGGACCTATGAAAGATGGTGCTATACACCTCCAGAAAAGGAACAGACAAATAAAAATAGTTATAGTATATATCTTACACATATGAATGTAAATATGCATACATATATGTATAGGTAGATATAAATATATATGTAAATATATTTGCATTTAATTGTAGCTTCCTCTAGGACAAAGTAACGATGGAGGAAGAAAAAAAATAGAATAAAAACTACAAAACAGAGAACAAAAGAAAACTTAGAAGGAAACATATTAAAGCTGTATAGTTTTAGAACAATGTATAATATTTATTGCATAGGTTTTCAAAAAAAAACCGTTTAAAATGGTAATTTATTTTGAATTCTCTTTTTATATTCTGCTATATACATGGAAATTTTTTTTCTTTTCTCATTTTGTACTTAAGTTTAAAATGAATAAAAATTTTTAAAAGAAATAAATGAAATAAATTATCACCTAATTTGGTAAGGTTTTTTTTTTTTAATTATAACTTTCAAGGAGGAGTTAATAGCTAAAAAAGCTGAAGCCAAAATAACATTCTTTATAACTTGGTCATATTATTATCATTTCTGTAATCCTCTACATATTCTCAAACCCTTCCAAAAATAGCCAATTTGCTCACAATCTTAGGAAGGAAAGAAATTATTAAATCTATCAAAATGCATTTATTAAATTACTACATTCCAACCATCCTACTAGGAGGCAGGGATAAAAAATTTAAATGAAACAATCCACACTCTCAAGGAGTTTTTATTTTAAAGAGGAGATACATGTAAGTTTATACAGAATAAATACAAGTAAACACAACATACTGTGGGAAGGAGGGGATGCTAACAATTGGAAAGATTAGGAAAATCCTTTAGCTGCATCTTGAAGGAAGAAAAGAATTCTATGAGACTTATATGAGGCGGAAGAGCATCCTAAGTAGACATGGAGACAGCCAGTACAAAGGTACAAAGATGAGAGACTGAGTATCATGTATAGAAATATAAGAAAACTCAATTTGATCACCAAAGATGTTGGCACCATCAAATAGTTTATCATCAGAAAATGATGCAATTATATCAATGGGAATGACTTAAAGAGAGGAATTATCTCCTTTGCCACTGAATTCTAAGGATGATGGGATCATTTCATTTGACTTGGAGCTAAAGCTTTCCATATTATCCATCAATTGGTGAATTTTGTGGTATATAAATGTAAAGGATTATTATTGTTCTGTAACAAACGACCAGCAGGATGATTTCAGAGAGGCCTGGAGAGACTTACATGAACTGATGCTAAGTGAAGTGAGTACAACCAAGAGAACACTGTACACAGCAACAGCAAAATTATGTGATGATCAATTCTGATGGACGTTGAGTCTTTTCAACAATCAGGTGATGCAGGCCAATACCAATAGATTTGTGATGGAGAGAGCCACCTGCATCCAGAGAGAAGATAATAGGGACTGAATGTGTTGTTACTTGCTTGCTTTCTTTTTCTTTCTCATTTTTTTCCCTTTTTGATTTGATTTTTCTTGTGCAGCCTGGTAAATGTGGAAATATGTATAGAAGAACTGCACATGTTAAACTTATATTGGATTATTTGCTGTCTAGGGGAAGGGGGGAAAGGAGATGCATGAATGTAGAGAACTATCTTTGCATGTATTTTGAAAATAAAAAGCTATTATTTTTAAAATGTTTTTTAGAAAATTTTAAAAAAAGAAATTAATCTGCCAGAAAAGATTATAGGAAATGGAGTCAAAGGAACATATTGAGGGGCTGGTAATGGCAATATAAAGGACTGCCTATTTATAAGAAAGTAGGGGAAATGAGAACAAAATGGAGAATGGTATCACGAAATTTTGATTTGAAGAACAGAGAAGAGGAATTTCATGGCAAATGACCTAAATTTTTTTTAAAGTAATAGGAAAGGTCCTTAGCTGAGGGGAGAAGAGGAAAAAAAGAAGTTTGGGATATTTTAAGGATACTTTAATATAGAAATTTTGGGACAGCTTCTTTGGGGAGTAGGTAGGGAATCAATAAGGAAGGAATAAAAAGTTGCCTTTTTTGCAATGAGGCAAAATTGAGAGAACATGAATGTATAGTGTATCCTATCAACAAGGTTATGTGACATACTTCATCTCTGTTGTAAGAAACAGGCCTAGCCTTTCTGTTGGACCTGATGACTCAAAATCCCATCAACCTGTACAACATGTAATTAACAACAGAGGAGGTAGATGATAGGTAAAATTCAAGCCTGGAGTTTAGCAAAAGATGGGCAGAAGTAGAAAAATGAAGCAAGGGATTCAAGAATAAATGATAGCATAGAGTTGAACTAGTTAACCATAACAAGGTCAAAATTGGAAAAGGAGAAAAGCCAACGTAATGGTCCGAGGAAAGTACCAAGTGGTGAAGGGATTGTCAACTGTAATGAAAATAAAGAACTAGTTTAGGAGAGGTGAGCATGGGAAGATATAGAATATTATTGTCAGAGATGGAAATGTCTAAGTTTTTAATTAAGGAAGTGCATCATTTGTGGGCAATAGTAAGATCCAAGGTATGGGGAGACAGAAGAATTAACCAACTTGGAAATACTGAAATACTCAAGGATGACTTTACTGGTGACCTCTAAAATGATGTATTAGAGATGAGTCATATTATCCTTTATACTGAGGTGTTTTTGCAAGATAATTTACTTTGGGGGCAGTTAGATGACTCAGTGGATAGAGTACTGGCCCTGGAGGCAGAAAGATCTAAATTTAAATCCAGCCTCAGGCACTTCCTAGTGGTATGACCCAGAGCAAGTCACTGAACCCCAATTGTCTCACAAAAAAATAAAAAATTAAGAATTTACTTTGCCACCTCTGGATTCTCTTACAATTTACTTTGACATTATACTTGTTCCAGCTTAAAACATCAAAACCTGACACTATCTTTTAAACTATTAAATGATTCCTAATAAGAAATCTTGAAATCTAATTTGGTCCCTTTTAAATAAAAGCTAAATGTAACTTCTCTGAACTGGAAACTGAATGGATGCCCATCAATTGGAGAGTTGCTGAATAAATTATGGTATATGAATGTTATGGAATATTATTGCTCTGTAAGAAATGACCAGCAGGACGATTTCAGAGAAGCCTGGAGAGACTTGCATGAACTGATGCTCACTGAAGTGAGCAGAACCAGGAGATCATTATTCACGGCAACAACAGTACTATATGAGGATCAGTTTTAAGGGACATGACTCTCTTCAACAATGAAATGCTTTAAACCAGTTCCAATTGTTCGGTGAAGAGAGCCATATACACCCAGAGAGAGGGATGTGAAATGTGGACCACAACATAACATTTTCATGTTCTCTATTGAGGTTTGCTTGCATTGTATTTCCTTTATCGGATTATTCTTTCTTGTAGATATGATTTCTCCTGCACAAAAAAATGATGCAATAACTATACATATATTCGATTTCTTAAGTATTCTAACATAATTATCATGTAGTGGATATCCTGCCATCTAGAGGAGGGGTGGGGAGTAGGGGGGAAAAATTTGTAACAGAAAGCTTTGTAAGGGTTAATGTTCAGGAATTACCCATACATATGTTTTGCAAATAAAAAGTATTAATAAAATAATAATAAATAAATAAATAAATAAATGTAACTTCTCTGAAACAATATAAAGGCTGAACTCTTCCTTTTCCTATGTTCTGAAAAATTACCAGGGAGATGTTACATTTTGCCACAAAATTACATTATATATATATATATATATATATATATATTCCTTTATTGCTAATTTCAGGATATGCATTCCTAGAGGCTCCGCCACATTCAGTAATGGATAGAAAATTCCTGGTTCTTATATTACTTTGACTTGTTCAGAATTTTCACGAGTTTAACTGGCCTGAAGATATGGGATAAAATTAAAATCTAAAATAAAATACTTAAGTTTAGCTTTGACTGGGGAATTTTACCTAAAATCATATTGCTTCTCACTAAACAGGAAAAATCAGATATGCACTTCTTCAGTGTGAAGGAAATTCCCTTTTAAAGATCAGGATACATTCCTCCTACAACTTCTAATTGTGATTTTTGTCTCTGGTTTTTCCTAAGATTTCTATGGAGAAGCTAGTTACTGGTAGAGTAGCCTTCTGCCTGATCCATTAGTACCTAATACTGGCATAACACACTTCAGTATTAGGATGTAAACTTAAATAAATGCATCTGAAATCTTCCACAAAAGAAGGAAGTATGATTCATATGGAGATACCAGAATGTTCAAAGTTCAATTTATTCTAGCAAAAAAAAAAGGACGTGGAATCTGGACCCATTATCACAGGTACTTTTGTGCGTCATACCTATACATTTCCTCAATCTCACCCATCCTTCCAAGGAGACTATTAAGGTAAAATGACTTTGTCTTTTAGCAACGCTGAAAAAACATTACTTAGAGCGAAAGGATGTCCTGTACACTTGGCCCTTTTTTTGACACAGGATTCTTTTTTTTTTTTTTTTTTTTTTTTTTTTGTAATTCTGCCTATTTAAGAATTACTTCCATTCCATCAAGTAACTGTCTCTTTAGAATAGATCTTTAAGAACTCAATACTAAAAATAAATAGACAAACTTTAGTCAGCTGGCAAATTCTGAATATATGTTATTGTGGAAAGAACACTAGACAGAATCAAAAGACCTGAGTTTCAATCTTTGTTCTGCCACTAATTTTATGTGCCAAAAGTCACCTGGCTCCTCAGCTTCCTCAAAGAATGTTTTTAATGCCTTTCTCAGCCCTAGTATAGTAGCAATCTATGAAATCATCCATCTGGCCTTTTCAGAATTTTCAATTCAACAAACATTATTGAGCACCTGTTACAGGAAAGACAAACTTGTTGGTAGGGATATATAGATGAAATACAACATAATCCCAGTGTTCACGCACCTTTTGTTTGCTATGCTGAATGTACCAGCCACCAAATGTCGAGGTTCAGAAAGAGACCCCAAAAGGCTGGGGTTCTAAAAGAATTTGTCTCCTTCCTCAATTCTTCTGGAACTTAGCTCACTTCAACTGGCATTACAATTACAATAAATTTTGCCCCTTGACTTAGATATAG
Source organism: Myrmecobius fasciatus (assembly GCA_023553655.1). Classification (NCBI taxonomy): domain Eukaryota; kingdom Metazoa; phylum Chordata; class Mammalia; order Dasyuromorphia; family Myrmecobiidae; genus Myrmecobius; species Myrmecobius fasciatus. Next base: position 283,146 of record JAJPUD010002055.1, on the reverse strand, counting down.
GTTCATTCTTTTGAAACACCTCGAGACACCAGTCTGCAACCCCAACCTTTTCGGGTCTCCTCTTTCTGAACTTTAACATTTGGTAGCCTGTATCTATTTAAGAAACAGGCCTGGCCTTTCTGTTGGACCTGATGACACAAAATCCCATCAACCAATAAAATACTAAATCAAAATGGACACAGATGAGTATTTTCCAACATAAATATAGGTATGGGGGAAGTAATATTTGTATCTTCTCCTTAAAACAATGACCATCTTTTTAAAAATTTAATAATATCTTTTTATTTTCAAAATATATGCAAATATAGTTTTCAACATTCACCCTTGCAAAGCCTTGTGTTCCACTGTGAATGGATCCAACCATTCTGGAGAGCAATTTAGAGCTATACTCAAAAAGTTATCAAACTGTGAATACCCTTTGACCCAGCAGTGTTTCTATTGGGCTTATATCCCAAAGAAATCATAAAGGAAGGAAAGGGCCCCACATGTGCAAGAATGTTTGTGGCAGCCCTTTTTGTAGTGGCTAGAAACTGGAAACTGAATGGATGCCCATCAATTGGAGAATGGCTGAACAAATTATGGTATATGAATATTATGGAATATTATTGTTCTGTAAGAAACGACCAGCAGGACGATTTCAGAGAGGCCTGGAGACACTTACATGAATTGATGCTGAGTGAAATGGGCAGAACCAGGAGATCATTATATACAGCAACAACAATACTATATGATGATCAATTCTGATGGACATGGCTCTCTTCAACAATGAAATGTTTCAAACCAGTTCCAATTGTTTAGTGAAGAAAGCCATATACACCCAGAGAGAGGGATGTGAAATGTGGACCACAACATAACATTTTCATGCTCTCGATTGATGTTTGCTTGCATTATGTTTCCCTTCTCAGATTTTTTTTTCTTATAGATCAGTCTTTTCTTGCACAGCAAGACAACTGTAAAAATATATATACACATATTCGATTTATCAAGTATTTTAACATAATTAATATGTAGCAGACTTCCTGCCACCTAGGGGAGAGGTGGGAACTGGGGGGGGGGACATTTGTAACAGAAAGCTTTGCAAGGGTCAATGTTGAAAAATTACCCATACATATGTTTTGCAAATAAAAAACTTAAAAAAAAACTTTGTGTTCCAGAAAAATCTGGAACCTCCCCTGGATAGCAAGTAATCCAATATATATAAAACCTCAATAATGATTCTTCTAATGTTGTGGAATATTATTGCTCTGTAAGAAACGACCAGCAGGACGATTTCAGAGAGGCCTGGAGAGACTTGCACGAACTGATGCTGAGTGAAACAAGCAGAATCAGGAGCTCATCATACACAGCAACAACAGTATTACATGATGATCAATTCTAATGGACATGGCTCTCTGCAACAAAGAATTGTCTCAAACCAGTTCCAATTGTTCACTGAAGAAAACCATATACACCCAGAGAGAGGGAAATGAAATATGGACCACAACGTAACATTTTCATGATCTCTATTGACATTTGCTTGCACTGTGTTGCCTTTCTCTGATTCTTTTTTTTTTCTTTTCTTGTAGATAGGATTTTTCTTGCATAACTTCTCAAGCATTTCAACATTATTAACATGTAGTGGACTTCCTGCCATCTAGGGGAAGGGAGGAGACTGGGGGTAAAATTTGTAATGGAAAGCTTTGTAAAGATCAATGTTGGGGAACTACCCATACATATGTTATACAAATAAAAAGCTTTAATAAAAAAAATAAAAAAAAATAATGATTCTTCTATTTCCATATTTATCATGCTGCACAAGAAAAATCAGGTCAAAAAAGGAAAATGAGGGGAAAAAAATCAAGCAAACAAAAAAGGTAAAAATGCTGTGATCCACATTCAGTCCCCACAGTCCTCTTTCTAGATGCAGATGGCACTCTAATGGCCATTTTTTTTTAAACAATAAAAGTAATAGGATTCTGAGTCATGGAATACCATTTCACAAAAAAAATTCAAGTTGAAGAAAATCCAAATCACAATGAGGCACCCCATGTGGACATAAATAGGCCACAGCATATGATCAGTTTTGAGGCTAATCCAAAGAGTCCAGCTCTGTTGTGATCTGTACCATTAGTAGGAGTATCCACATAAATGGAATCACAAATTCATCAAAAGGTTAAAAGTAAATCAATATTTTGACCAAAAATTGAATTAATTTCATACCTCAAATCACATTAATGTTTAAAATATTTTTAAAAATCATTTGAAAACTGAGCAAAAAAAGAATATCCCAGTTGTGGAGAAAAGAAAAATTCTTATTATACAAAATAAAATAAATTATTAAGAACCAAACCGTAATGCCAGCTGATGTTTTATATACATGATCTTATTTGATCTTTGGAAGAGCTCCCATGAGGTCAGGTGTATTTCATTAGATAAAAATAACTCTTCCCCCCCCCATTTATTTAATATTTTATTTTTCCCAGTTAAATGTAAAACAATTTTTAACATTGGTTTTTAAAATTTTGAATTCCAGATTATCTTCCTTCCCATTCTCCTTTTATTGAGAATGCACATGTGAAGCTATGCAAAACATTTATATAAAAGTCATAGTGAGAAAGATTTGTCCCCTCCCCCCAAAAAACCCTCAAGAAAAATAAAGATTTGGGTTTTTTTTTAAATGTTTCAATCTGTATTCAGAAACAGTTCTTTTTCTGGGTATGAATAGCATTTTTCATCACAAATACTTCAGACTAGTCTTGGATCACTGTACTGTAGAGAATAGCAAAGTCGTTCACAGATAATCATCCTTCATCATTGCTATTACTTTGTACACAACACATTTTACTTTGATGAACTCACGGAAGATTTTCCAGGTTTTTCTGAGAGCATCCTGATCAACAAAATAAAGAACTTTTGAAGAGAAAATAAAACAAAAAATCCACAAATTTAAAATTTAAAAACAAATAAGATCAAGAAATTGGAAAAATATATTTGTAAGAATGTAGTTGGTGAATACATAATATCCAAAATATGTAAGGAATTGATACAGAATTTAAAACTAATATCTGTTATCAATGGAGAAAGTCAAAGAATACACACAATTTTTGAAAGAAAAAATAAATTATCACTTGAAAAACTGTTCAACATTTTAATAATTAAAGGAATGTAAATTAAAAACCACTTTGTAGTATCATACCACCTCATATCCATTAAACTGACAATACATAATGTTGAAGTTATGGGGAAATATGCAGAATGTTATACTGCTAGTGGAAACATCTTGGTTAAAAAAAATTGAAAAGCATTCTTAGCAATATACATGAGCTACAAAATTCAACATATTCTCTGTCTATCCACTACTAGGATTTCCACTACTATTTGAAAATAATTGGAATTATATCATTGACTTGGAGGCTTTACTTCTTCACTTATCAATTTGTTCATATTTGTTAAAACTTAGATTTATAACTAAAAAACATAAAGTATTACTCTTTCATATATTGGGGGAAAAGCTCAGCTGTCCCTGTCAACCTATCCAAATCCCTGCATTCACAGAATTATAGAAGGCTAGTTAGAATCAACTTTAAGAGATCATCTTGAACATCCATCTCTTTTATTCATCTGTAAGTTTTAGATACATTTAAAGAGACAGGCCAAAACAATAAGAATCAACTGGAGTTTGATGAACTCTTGTGTTTTGCTTTTAATCAAGTTTTTATTATATCCCAATCACAAATTAATCTGTATTACAATTGATAGAAACAGGTATAAGGACTAGACCTATTTTATTACAATAGAGAACTTTCAAACGAGAAAAGTCCCTCAACCAAATGGGGAGTTGCCCAAATCACTGAGAGGTTAAGTAACTTTCCCAGAGTCATATAACCAGTATGCCTCAAGAGGCAGAATTAGAAACCATGTCTTTTTGGTTCAGTGCACAGTTCTAACCAGTATACCACATTACTGCTACAAAATCATTTTCTCCCATAAAACACACTCCACTCCTCATCAGATCCCAACCAATGGCCCTTTAATCATTAAAAAAGGGGAAGAGCACTCCACTAAAGTTTAGGTACTCTCAGAATTTATTGTAATAGGATTTCACATATAAATCATTTTACCTCATCTTTTTTTCCTTTTTACAAATAAAAACAAGTCTGAATTCACATTTAAAAAACATTTAAAATGTTCAGTTTAATACAGATCTCAATCAAATCTAATTCTGGTTTGCAGAAAAAAGGAATCTTGTCTCATCAGGTGCCCTAAAGTGTTCTATCTGACACAATTCTATATTATCATCACCTACTGTAGAAGGTAGCTATTATTCAGGTTATATAACTAGTTATTGGTTTTGCCAGACATTCAAGAGGAGCAACACATCTATTTTATCCTTCCTACAATTAGCTGAGCTACATGCTGCCTCCCAATGTCATCACTTGCCAACTTTGACAAGTAAATCTAAAGAAGGAAATAGGGTTCAAGCCAAAACAAATGTGAGGCATAATCATGTGGTACTTTGGAATTTGTCCAAATAACCCCCAGGTAACACACCACCACTTACAACAGCTCATCATATTAACTTTCAGACGATTTTCTTCTGATTCACAGGGCAAATCCTTCTCCTTGCCTGTTGCACCTCTCATGGGGCCTAATAGCCAGGGCTGAACTAAGATGAAATTCAAGGAGATACATCTTTTAGGCCCTTCCCATGGGGCCCACTTTCCTTACTCTTGATTCATACAGGTGGAATATTAAAGCAAAAAATTTAGAGGCAATAGGGTGGTGATATTCAGCCAAATTCCTAGGTTAATATTGGGAAAAACAACAAACTTGATCCTTAATAGGGAACTCTAACCCTAACTCTCTCCATCCCTACCCCAATTCCACACAAACAGTATATGTTTGCAAGGTTCAGATGTTAGAAGAAATGCCAATGCCTAAAATAAAAAGGCAAGACAGATGTTTCGGTTAAAGTGAAGACAAATGAGCAAAGATACAAATACATGCAGTACAAAATTGAAATCAAATATCCAACACCTCATTGTAAAGCAGAAAAAATAATTATTTCTTGGTACAAGGGAAAGATTTTATATTTTTTAATACTCGATATTAATGTAGGTTTCTATATTGGTTGATTTTGCTAAACTATTTTGTTTTTCAGAAGGAGGCCTCATTAGCTAGAGGGCTGAGGGCATAAATGGAAATGATTATGATCTAAAAGCAAGATATTAATAAAATGTATTAATTTTAAAACAAACAAAATAATGAAGGGTTTTATCCTCAGAAAAACAGATAATGCAAAGGAGAAGGTAAGTAGAACTCAGGGTTAAAAAAGAGAATCCTCTCCACAATATGAACATGGCAGTAAATTTAACATAAACAAAGACTAATCACAAGTGCTAAACTTTGGTGCTGTCAAAAGGAAGGACTGCCTACTTGTTAGGCAGTAAGAAACAATGGAAACAAAGCTGAATTCATATTAGTTAATTAATGAATTATGGGGTAGGTGGGTGGTACAGTGGATAGAGTGCCAGGCCTGGAGTCAGGAGGACCTGAATTCAAATATGACCTCAGATATTTACTAGCTGTGGGACCCTGGGCAAGTCACTCACCCTGTCTGCCTCAGTTTTCTCATCTGTAAATGAGCTGGAGAAGGAAATGGAGAAGGAAACCACTCCAGGATCTTTGCCAAGAAAACCCCAAATGAGGGCACCAAGAATTAGACATAACAAATTGACCAAAACAACAACAACAAAACTCTTGAGAAAATGAAAAGACAAAGGATAAGCGTTAATAATTCTCTATCTTGTACTTATAGTTTACTTCATTATAGAATTTCTGAGTTGAATGGAACCTCAGAGGTTATCTAGTTTAATCCATTGTTGAGCAGTTATCTCCTCTATAATAACATTCTTTCAAATAGTTATTAAATTAATATCTGAAGAGTAAGCTAACAAATGTTCCCAAGAGCCTTCTAAGCAAAGAAATAACTTTTTTAAAGATACCTGATAGAAACAATTTTATATTCCTAATTTAAAAAATTTTCTTCCACGATATTCCTCGTGATAATTGTAAGGATCAAATATTTAATGTTATTTAAAAAAATAAAACACTGTTCCAAGTGACTGTTATGTTTAATGGTGATGTTGGTATACTATTTAAAAAACAAAAACAAAAAATTAGGGCCTTAATAACAAAGAATGAGAGAGAGAAAAGGTATGTGTGAGGAAATAAAAGTGGGAGAAAACAAAATTCCTTTAAGCCAAAAGCAGGTGTTTGATCTGGATATAAAGCTTCATTATCAGATGGTTATGTAAGTACTCAACAAAGAAAGAAGTTAAACTAAAAGGAATAAAATGAAATGAAAACTACTAAGTGAGGGAAAAGAAAGTACGACCTTGAATCAAAATGAACTCTGGAGAAGCACAAAAACATAAATATTAACAGGAAATAAGCAGATCATAGATAACATAGGGGTCATTGTTCCCAGGACACCAGACAATAACTACTTAATTCTGCTAATGGAGATCTGCTTGGATAAACTGTACATTTACACTAGCTAGGAATGTTCTTTCTTTTTCTTGACCACATTCAGCATTATTATCTCAATCCTATCTCTTCCAGGCAACTAGGTAATGCAGTGATTAGAGTGCTGGGCCTGAAAGTCAGAAAGATCTGAGTTAAAATTTGTCCTCAGAGACTTACTGTATAAGTCACTTAATCGGTCTGCCTCAACTTCTTCAACTGTAAAAGGGTATGATAATAACAACACCTACTTCCCATGGTTGTTGTAAAGATCAAATGAGATTATACTTTTATATAAAAGAAATGTTAAAATGTGTTTAGCACAGCACCTGGAACTTAGCAGGTGCTACATAAATGCTTATTCTTTTTCTCCCTCTTCATTTGATATTGTTATGACTTGTTTTGGGTTAATTATTTTATTTTTAAAAAATATTCTTACTGATTGCTTCAAATTACTGATAAAAGAAAAGCAAGTAAAAAACATCTCTGAGGTTTTACCCCACATCTAAAAAGTTGACAAAGATAATGATAGTCAACACTGGAGGTATTTTGGAAAGATAAGATAGCTGAGATATAGATGAAGTTGTGAATTAGTCCAAGCATTCTAGAAAGCAATTTTAAATTAAGTTAAGAATGGACAAAAATATCCATTATCCTGGAGATTTGTCCTGGAAATTTCACTGGTATCACAAGGATATCCAAGACTATAATAGTGCCATATGTCAAAAAAAAAAAAAAACATAATTACATAATTACACAATTACATCAAAGAACTAGAAATAAAGTCCCTTATTTGAGGGTTAGCCAAACAAACTGTAGTGCCTGGATATAATGAAATAATTACTGCACTATAAGAAGTGTGAAAAATTTAGCAAAGCATAGAGAAATATATGAACTGATGTAAAGTGAGATAAATAGAAATAGAAAACAATATACAATTGCCCAACCACATAAATGGAAAGAAAAAGAACAAAAATGAATTATAATGACATTATAATGACCAAGCAACTTCAAACAAATGTTAAGAAAATGCATTGAGGAAATGGGCACTATGACTGTGAAATATTACATATACTTAGACTCAGTTGATGAGACTAGAATTTTTTCTCTTCCTTTAAAAAAAACAAACAAGAGATGGCTCTTTGGATAAGGTTGGCGGAGGGATGTATATGGAAATGAAAGTGATATAAAAACTAAAGTCATTAAAAAAAAAAAAAGCTTCACAAACATGTTAACCTAAAAGCATTTTATATTCTTCTGGGAGAACAATAATACAATGACTAAAATAATATAAACGAAAACACTAAAAAGGCATCAGGTCTCAGACTAAACGTTATGACCAATCTTAGTTCTTGATGCATCATATGATGAAATATTTTCCATTCTATTTAATCAACAATCAATAAACATTTATTTAACACCCACTATGTGCCAGGCACCACGCTAAGCCCTGGATAAAGATAAAGAGGTGGTGAACTACAGGTACAGAATGATGCATGTGCTGTAAAACATGATCTTTGTGTCATTTAATTTTCCTCAACTGTGTTTGTTATAAATAAAAGTTCTAAGGGAATGTGTGCATGTATTGTGAATTATGGTACAAAAAAAGACAACAACAATGCATTTAAATAAACCAAAAAATTAAAATTACAAAAGGTTATGCCTTTTATTAATTCTTATGACAATTTTACACCCAATGCCTACTCCATTTTATACTATAAATAAAGGGTAAATAAGTGTTGATATACAAATGTCTATTTCACATGTCTATTTTTGGAACTAAGTCAGAACGATAGAAAGAGAAATACCATCAAGCAATAGCATTCTTATTTTAAGGCTATGACATTTTAAAGTACTATTAATTACAAAATCAATGCCAAGTTCAAAGTCATAGGTACAAAATGAAATTTGTTTTGAGGCCATATTCAAAACTCCCACCCCAGACCACAGTATCTTTCTATTGCTATTACACTATTACATAGCATTAATACTTTCTCAACTATCAGAAATAGGTAACTACATCAAGAATCAGAAAAGAAACTTTTTCTACGATGAATCTGGCAAAAAAAAAAAAAAAAACAACACTTCCACAGGGTTGTCTGTAATGGAAGGGAGATAAATTCTTTGAAAACTGAAAAGTGCCACACAAATTGGAATTGCTATTATTAATAAAAAATAAGCCCTTGGGGCAGCTAGGTGGTGCAGTGGATAGAGCACCAGCCCTGAAGTCAGGAAGACCTGAGTTCAATCTGACCTCAGTCATTTAACACTTCTTAGCTGTGTGACCCTAGGCAAGTCACTTAACTCCAATTGCCTCAACAAAATAAATAAATAAATAAATAAATAAAATAAAAATAAGCCCTTTTGTAAATATGGGTCAGAAAATAAAGTCATCCTAATCCCATCCTAATCCCATCTAAGAAAATAAAGGGGGGGGCAGCTAGGTGGCGCAGTGGATAGAGCATCATCCCTGAAATCAGGAGGACATGAGTTCAAATTTGGTCTCAGACACTTAACATTCCCTAGCTGTGTGACCCTGGGCAAGTCACTTAACCTCAATTGCCTAACCCCCCCCCCAAAAAAAATTAAAAAAGAAACAAAGAAAATAAAGGAGTGAAGTACCAGAGAAAAAACCTACAGAAGTACTATCAAAGCAGAGCTTTGAAGTGTTTATGTATCCCCTGGACAAAATTAGAAAATTGTATTTCACGTGGTAGTTCACCAAAGGTCTTGAATTTTCATGTAACATAAAATTTGCCTTATCACAAAATCAATGCCAAAATATTATGGAAAGCCAAAAGGTGTGGCACACAAAATGTATTCCCTTGCATGTTGTATACTAAATGGCTGGCTGCCTATGCTAATTACCTTAATAATATCTTCATCTTTATATGAAAGGTTGTTTATGGTTCTTTGATATGGTTCTATGGTATGTGTTCTTTGAAAAAACAGTATGATATGACTGCACATGTATAACCTATATTAAATTGCTTGCTGTCTTAGAAAGGGGTAAGATGAGATAGGGTAAGAAAACATTTGGAACCCCCAAATTTTTTAATGAAGGTTAAAAACTGTCTTTATATGTAATTGGGAAAAAATAATTTTTTTTTAAGAACTCATGATGATGTTTGTACCTAAACCAGAAGAAGTCCAAAGTAACAACATCCCTAAAGAATACTGATTCAAAAAGTTTAAGTAAATTATTAACAGAGAAGATATTGTAACATATAAAAAACAACACTGTGACCAGGCAGAATTTATACCAGGATTGAAAGGTTGGTTTAATATTAGGAAAACCATAAACAAAATAGATCATTTTATAATAACAAATATTTTATGATTATATCAATAGCTACAGAAAATGTTTTCGATAAGATGCAACATTCATTATTATTTTAAAAAAATTAGAATAATTGAGCCTTTGCTTTCTTTGGCAAATAAGATCTATCTAAAATCACAAGTCAGAATTATATATAGTACAGAAGAACTAAAGGTCTTTCCAATAACATCAGGGGTAAAACAAGGATGGTCCATTGCCACCACTAATGTTTGATATACTTCTAGAAATAACAGCTCTAACAATAAAATAAGAAAAAGAAACAGAGGAAACAATCATAGGTAAGAAGGAAATAAAACTGTCATTCTATTTTGCAAATAATTAGATAGTTTAGAGATTTCTTGAGAGTCAAATAAAGATTGAAACAATTCCCACAAAGTTAAAAAATAAAAAATAAACATAATTCATCAGCATTTCTGCCTTTTACCAATAAAACAACAGGAAAGGATGAAAAAGCAAGTCATCAAAAATAATTACAGAATGTAAAAAATATTTTGGAGTCTGCCTACCAAGACAGAGGAATTATATGAATATATCTACACTATACTCTTTACAAAAGTAGACAAAACTACATTATGGAAATACTGAATGCTATAGGATATGCTAAATCAATGTCATTAAAATGACACTAAATTAATTTGTCATTATTTTTGTTTAGCCCTGTCCAATTCTTCCTGATATCATTTGGGATTTTTTTAGCTAAGATTAGGTTTTCCATTTGCTTCTCCAGCTCATTTTTCCTTTTTTATAGATGAGGAATCTGAGCATAGTTAAGTGACTTGCCCAGGGCCACACAGTAATGTCTAAAGCAGGATTTTAACTCAGGTTTTCCTGACTCAAGGACTGATACTTTATCCACTGTACCACCCAGCTGCCTTACCAATGCTATTTCAAATTACAAAATTATTATTTTATAGAGCTAGAAAAAAAACTGTAGAGTTCATTTGGAAAAACAAAAGATCAAGAACCTAAATAAAGGGGGGGTATAGGAGAGAAAGTGGGAAGAAGTAAAAGACCAAATAGTACCAGATTGCAAACTATATTATAAAGCAGTAATCATCAAACTGTATTTCTTTTTCTTTTCTTTTCTTTTTTTTGCTTTTTTGTTGAGGGAATTGGGGTTAAGTGACTTGCCCAAGGTCACACAGCTAGGGAATGTTAAGTGTCTAAGACCAGATTTGAACTCAGGTCCTCCTGACTTCAGGGCTCTATCCACTGCGCCACCTAGCTGCCCCAATCAAACTGTATTTCAAAAAATAATCACTGGAACAGATTATGTATACAACATAAGGAAACGAATAAACATTGTGACATAGTATTTAATAAATCTTAAGACCCCAGCTACTGGATTAATAACTCGCTATTTGAATTTAAAAAAAAAAAACTCCTGAGAAAATTGGAACATCGTCTGCCAGAAATTAGGCGTAGATAAATTTCTTACACTGTATATAAAGATAAGCTATGAATACATAAATATATATATGAATGACAGATACAAAAAGTCATATTATAAATTTAGAGGAATAAAGAAATTGCCTATCATATTTATAGAAATGGAAAGAGTTCATGGGGGGAAAAAAGACAAGAAATAGAGAGGATCACAGATTATGTAACAAAGAATTTTGAATATATAAAATGCAAATATTTTTGCATAAACAAAACCAAAATAGTTGAAATTAGATAGGAAATAGTTAACTAATAAAGATTCATTTCCAAGATATATAAGAAACTCAAAAAGTGAAGTCTGTAGGCATGTATTAAGCATTTTACACGAATCAAAAACTACACTAAATCCTGAGGACAGCCAGAAAAGCAAAGAACTATGGACACATGTTATACACAGTATTAACAGAATAGGAGGTAATGTTAAAGAAAAGTGGAAAGGAGAAAAAAACCTTGGAAGGTCTCTTCCAAGAAGGTGGAATTTGAGCTGAGTCTAAAGGATGCCAAGAAGTGAGGAGGCAAGGGTGAGGAGAGCAAGCATTCCACCAGGCAAGAAGCATGTCCAGAGATGTAGTGTTTTGTTCAAGGAAGAATATGGAGATCAAAGTCACTGGATCACCAAATATATGGAGAAGAGCAAAGTATAAGAAAACTAGAAAGGTAAGAAGGGACTATGTTGAAAAGGGCTTTAAAAGCCAAATAGAGGATTTTATATTTGATCATAGAGGTAAGGAGGAATACTGGAATTTATTAACTGAGGTTGTCAGGAGAAATCACATGGTGGTCTACACATTTTAGCAATAAAGTATTTTTTAAATTAAGATTTCTATTTTTTACATACATACATATTAGATATGATACTGTTATACCGTTAACAGACTACAAAATAATGTAACCTTAACTTTAATATGCACTGGGAAACAAAAAAATTTGTGTGACTGGCTTTATTCCAATATTTGTTTAGGTGGTCTGGCACTAAACCTCTAATATCTCTGAGGTATGCTTCTGTGTGTATATGTGAGATATGTATAATTATAGATCTATACGTAATAAAAAAAAATAACATAGGGAAGGTACTAGAATTAAGAAGGATTGAGAAAGACTTCCTATAGAAGGCAGGATTTTTATCCTGAGAAACCAGGACATAGAGATGAAGAACATTACAGACATTGGGAACAGCCAGAGGAAATGCCCAGAGAGTCGAGCGATGGGAGAGTCTGGTTTGTGGAACTCTCAGGCCAGTGTCAATGGCTCAAAAGCTATAGATAGGGAGGGAGAGGCCTAGGTCTTTGAAGGCCAAACAGAGGACTTTGTATTTGATGCTGAAAGTGATAGAGAACTATTGGGAGTTTCCTGTGTGATGGGTGACATGGTCAGACCTGCACTTGAGGAAAATCCCTTCAGTGGTTGAATAGAAGATGAACTGGGATAGGGAGACTAAGCAGTGAAAGATCAGGTGATGAGGGACTGCTCATCAAGGGAATGGCAGCATCAGAGAAAAGAAGGGAATGTATTCAAGAAATGCTGCAAAGATGAAATCAATAGGTTTTGGACTTAGATTAGACATGGGATGTAAGAGATAGCGAAGCGCCAAAGATGAGACCAAGGTTGTGAGCTTTGGGGACTTTCTAATAAGAAATAGAGCTTGGGAGTAGTTGTGTGAGGTTTTTTTGGGTTTTTTTTTATTATTATTATTTAAAGGAAAGGAAAAAGAAAAGGAAAACACTAGGAGAGAAAAAAATGAGAGGAAAAATAGGAGAAATTATCTCATAATTTGGATACACAGCTAGAAGACTTTACAAAAAAAAAGCAGGAAGAGGTAGGAAAAGGAACTCCTAAAGCTCATTATCATAACTGGTTAAGAGAAGAAAGAATACACAGGCAGTTGAGTACAGAAATACATTTCAGACTCAGCAGCAAAACAGAAGAAAAAAGCAAAAGGAGGAGAAATAAAAGGGAAGGTAGATTAACAGAGAAACTAGTTCTAAGTAAAACAAATTCTAAGCATAGAAAAGATTGGGAAGGTTTAAGAGGAAAGAAAGTTTAAGAATTTGTGATTGGGCTTTGGGTGAAAGAAAGAGAAGTGAATAAAGAAGCAGAAGTAAAATATATCAAATCTAGAGCACTAGTGATGAGCACATTCCTATCATAACACCCTCTTCTTTATAAAGAGGGGATGGGAAACTAAGAGCAAACAAAGACCAATCACTATTCCAGAGGTCCTATGATACTACCTATTTTCTCAAAGAGAGGTAATAGACTCAGAGTGTAAGTTGAGACATATTTTTTGGACATAGCCAATGTAGGAATTTGCTTTACTTGATCCTACAAATTTGTTACAAAGGCTTTGTTTTTCTTTCTTTTTCAGTACTACCAACCCAGATGAATTGAAAAGAACTGTTGTACAGTTATAGACAACTTTTCTTGTAATAATAAATGTCTTGAATTTAACTGAATTGTGAGGACTGTCTTTTCCTGTTAGTTATTTTGGCCAACTCTTTAAACTTGTTTCCCATTCAAGGTAGGTTTCATTCAAATCAACTTAACTTAAAGCAAGATATAAATCACTCATCAGAAAGACCTTGTTTCTATTTAAAAAAAAAACAAACAAACAGAAATTTTCACTTTTTTTTGGCTTGATGCAACTTTAAAACTTTTTTTTTTCACAATTAAGGAACACAAGTGTCATTTTAAAATAATTTATGAGATGCATTTAGCCCCTCTGAGTTACTCCTGTTCCCAGAAAGGCAATTATCCTCAGGGCTCAGGGATAACTTCATAAGCTTAAACTATTAATGATAGATCATGAACCCCTTTCCTAGGAAAAGTTTTCCCATCAACTGGGGTATACTCTTCCACAAATACACACATCACCCATGAAAAGAATGAGCATAAAAGTAATGCAGAATAACAATGAAGTACTCATACAGAATACATGTATGGCAAAGGCAACTCACAGGGTTTACAAGTCTTTTCCCTATTTTTGCAGTTTTTTTCAAAATTGTCCCTTGAATGTAGCATCTTTGCTGAGAAGGTTGTTCAGCTAAGTTCTCAAGACTCCTCTCTTAATATTGGCTCTCTTCTCTGGTTCCAAAGATCTCTTATCTTCAAGTGATTTTCTCCTTATATAACTCTCTAAATGGATTGTCTCTATTCTGCTACATACAGCATTCCTCTACTAGTCAAAGAACAATCACAAAAAATCATATGGTTTGTAGGGAAAAGTAGAGGAGATAAAATCCCAGTTCTCTATTCTGCTCCCTGATACAGATGTAGAAGTCTTCTCCACAACTAGTTCTAACAACACATCCCTGAAATTTGTCCAGAGCTTAGTTATTTAAAAGCCTTAGGGGCATGGCTAATTTGTTTGTCCAATTAGTTGGGTGGTTCCTTTTTAGACTGAATCCCGGATATGTTTGCACCTCATAAAGAAATTAGGATTTAGAATATCCCTGGTCAGTTTAACATTTCATCAACACCTTGTGAATATATTCCTCACCTTCTATATCAAGTGAGATAGAGGAGGAACTCCCTCTATTACACTAAAATTTTAAAGTAGTGATTCATCTTTCTATTTCATATAAATACTCTCTCCATTAATAAAAGAACTTTATTTTTAAAGTTCTGGTCTTAGTATCTTTTACAGCTTGCTATCTGTGACAGGTTTTCCCACTCAAACTTATTTCTCAGAAGTGTCTTTTATGTTCCCTTTGCCCTTCTCTTATTTCGGTACTGCAAACTGTCATCTAGATCTGCTCCATCTAGAATAATCTTTTATTATTTTTTTTTTGATTTTTTTTTTAAATTTTTATTTTATTTGCATAACATATGTATGGGTAATTCTTCAACAATAACCCTTACATAGCTTTCCGTTACAAATTTTCCCCCCAACTCCCCACCCCTCCCCTAGATGGCAGGATATCCACTACATGTTAATTATGTTAAAATATTGGCAAATCGAATATATGTATACATATTTCCAAACTTATCATTGGTGTGTAAGAAAAATCTTATCTACACAAACGATATATCAGATAAAGGAAACACAATGTAAGCAAACATCAATCAAGGAGTATGAGAATGTTATGTTGTGGTCCACATTTCGCATCCCTCTCTCTGGGTGTATATGGCTTTCTTCAGTGAACAATTGGAGGTGGTTTGAAACATATCATTGTTGAAGAGAGCCATGTCCATCAGAATTGATCGTCATATAGTACTGTTGTTGCCGTGTATAATGATCTCCTGGTTCTGCTCATTTCACTCAGCATCAGTTCATGTAAGTCTCTCCAGGCCTCTCTGAAATCATCTTGCTGGTCATTTCTTACAGAACAATATTTTATTAATTTTTTTAAACTTTTACCATACTCTTAACACAAAGTGGTGGCTTGAAGTGTCTATATATATATAGGCTCATAGAGAGAAAATACACGGTATTTTCGATTGCTGAATCTGAAGTGTGAAAGTATGGTCTCTGCATCCCAGCTAGGCTATTATACCTGTACACTTTGAATAAGTCACTTCCCTTCCCAGAACCTTAGGTTTTCCATCTGTAAAATGAAAATGTCAGTTTGGATGATCTCTAAGGTTCCTTCCAGCTCTGAATCCAATGATTCTGTAATATATCTTCATAGACCACATACTATTTATAAACATTTTTTCCTCCTAAAAACTTAAATCCACATTTGAAAACTGAAACTAAACAGCTCTATGATGTTTAAGGGGAATTTCAGAAAACTGAATATTGAGCTCTACTGAATCCCAATTAATCTGTAAAGAAAGCTGTGGGAACCCATAAGATTGGACCCCTATCACCACCCCATAACCTGGGGTATATTTCCTTTGTGTTCTCTATGATGCCTCATATAGTACTGTACTTGCTGAATTGAACTGTGACATATTTTCCCCCCTTGGGCATAATTGGGGTTAAGTGACTTGCCCAGAGTCACATAGCTAATAAGTGTTTAAGTATCAAGGCTGAATTTGAACTCAGATCCTTCTGACTTCAGCACCGTACTCTATCCACTAAGCCATCTAGCTGCCTCCTAGGATCTATTTATAGAATCTTTTTTAAAAGCTAATCACACTTAATGTTCTCTGAGATCCCCTCTACCTCTAAATCTCTATCTTATGATCTATGCTCACAGGCACAGAATATAAGACCTTGGATGAGGCTCTTTCCAACAATGAGATGATTCAGATCAATTCCAATAATCTTGTGATGAAAAGAGCCATCTACACCCGGAGAGAGGTGGGGGCTGAGTGTGGTTCACAACATAATATTTTCACTTTCTGTTGTTGTTTGCTTGCATTTTGTTTTCTCAGTTTTTTTTCTTCTTGATTCGATTTTTCTTGGGCAGCAAGATACATATACATACATATACATATATGTATATATCCACATATTAGATTTAATATATTTAACATATGTTGAATTACCTGCTATCTAGGGGAGGGAGTTGGGAAAAGGAGGGGAAAATTTGAAACACAAGGTTTTGCAAGGGTCAATGTTGAAAAATTGCCCGTGCATGTTTTGGAAATAAAAAGCTTTAATAAAAAAAATTTAAAAACAGAATATCAGACTTGCAAGTTGCCTTAAAGATCATAGACTCTTAACTTTTTTCATGTCTTAAATGTGGAATTAAGCCTCAGGAAGATAAAAGTTTTTTGTATCAGATCACACACAGATCTATGGAGTACCACATGGGCCTCTTCATTTTTTCTACTATGCCATGCTGTTCAGATTCTTTTATAGGAGTTAGAATTTCAATGAATCCTCAACAAAATTTTTTTTTTCCCCATGAGAAAACTAAGGGATTTACATGATACAAGATCATACAAACTTTAAATACTCAAAATGGGTTGCAGGTCTTCTCATTCTCATTCTCCTAACTTATTTTAGATTTACTTTGTATCTAGAGACTGTGTAGTACAGTGAATAGAAGGCCAGTTTTGAAATCCTGAAAGACCTGGAATTCTAGTCCCACTCCTGGATGGCTGACACCATGAGCAAATCATTTAGGCTCTCAAGACTCTGGGCAAATCTCTGTTTCAGAGAAAGTACAATTCAGTACTAAAGTGTACTTTCTCTGTACAAATTGACAAAGGAAATTTCCTCAGCCAGGAGTTCTCTATACCACTGAAATAAAAATTCCAGTTCCTAAATCTATTTTTCATTTCTCAATATATCCTTCCTCTCTCCCCTGCCCAGGGAGTCATCTCTTATAATTATTTTTTTTTCCCAGAGAAAACAAAGAACTTCAACATATCGATCAAGTCTGACAGTACATGTAATTTTCCACATTCAGAATAACTACTGGCAAAGAGGAGAGGGAGTTCCTTAGGGCTTGAGAAAATAACTTTGGCACCTGGGTAGAAGACTAATTGGAGAAAGGAAAAATCAGAAGCAGAGAGATTAATGAATTTAGAAGCTACTGAAATCAAAATGAAGATGGTAAGGGTCTGAATCAGGATAGTGATGCTGTGAGTGCAGAGAAAACTGATGTTAAGAAATGTTATAGAAGTGGAATTGACAAAAATTTGTTGATGTTCAGTAATTTTTCAATTGTGTCCACCTCTTTATGACCACCATTTGAGATTTTCTTGACAAAAACACTATAGTGATTTGCCATTTCCTTCTTTAGGTCATTTTACAAATGAGGAAATTGAGGCAAATAGGATTAAGTGATTTGCCCAAGGTCATACATAATATCTGAAAGTCGATTTAACTCACAAAGATGAGTCTTCCTGACTGCAGGCCTAGCACTCTATCCACAGAGCCATCCAGCTACCCATGATAGAACCTGTCAACTGATTAGATGAGATTCAAGAGGGCAAGGGAAGCAGGAAGAGATAAAAAGGGAGGGATGGAGAGAGAGAGAGGGAGAGGGAAAAAGAAAGGAAGACAGACAAGGATGACCAAGGTTTTGAACATGATTAAAGGGGAAGACGGTAATGGCATCCTAAATAGCAATAGGAAATTTAGAGGAAGGGGAGAGTTAGAGAGGAAGTTTTGGGAATGCTGAATTCCCAAAGGTACATGCAAATGGAGATAATTCGGAGTCAACTGGTGATTTGGATTACTCTTCTAGATAGAGAATTGGATATATAAATTTGAGATTTATCTTCAAGTAGGTGAGAATAAAATCCTTGGGAGTAGGTGGATTACCAAGAAAGTGAATATATTGAGAAAAGGGTTCAGGATGTAACTTTGTAGACATCTATGCTAAGCAGGAAGGAGATGGATAAGTCAGTAAAGAGATTGAGAAAGAATAGTCATACAGACAGGGAGATCATTGATTTAAAAATGGAAAAAAAATACTTTGAAATTATAAAATCCAACTTCCTCACTTGAGAGGAAGGAACTTAAGAACAGAAAGAATCTCTAAGGTCATGCAGGTTAAATGGCAGAGCTGAATTTGAACCCAAGTCATAGCATCATAGTACAGTTATCCATTCTACACTGTAACTTTCCCCATTGCAATTTCACTGTATCTCTAGATCTGCATGAGAAATTAAATAAGAATTTTTGGAGAGTTTTGCAAAAGCAGCAAATGACAATCAAAAGCAAACACCGAAAAAGTTTAGAAACTCAGAAATCCATAAAATATATGTATAATATTATTGTATTACAGCAACAACTTTTATGCCATAATAATTCAGAGAGGATCAAAAATTTTTATAATCAAACTAAAGCTGAAAAGGACCACAGAAGCCATTTACTCCAACCCCCTCACTTTATACACATAGAATTTGAGTGCCAAGGAGGTTAATGTAAACCCACTGCCTCTAACTCAAGTCAGTGTCCTTTTCATTCTATCTATCATGCTGGTCCTCTAACATTTGATCATGCCACCTTGCCTCTCAACTAGAAAAGAGCAGTGTCACAGAAATCAAAGAGCATGAAAACTGAAACTAGGTCATGGGATTCAGTCAGTTAAGCTGAACTCTTGCCTATCCTTTTCTGTTTTGGGGTGTTTTGGGGGGGATTTTTTTTGTTTTGTTTTTTTGCTTTTTGTTTAAGTCCAAACCTGATATCACTTGTGTAAGGAATTTTTAGTTTGGAAACCACCTTTGCTGATACAGTTCAGCAACTAAGCTTCTAGATATAGTCATAGAGAACTGCCTGGAACAGTGAGAGGATAAATGACTTGCCCAGGATCACACAGCATATATGTGTATGAGAATATATATGTGTATTTATATGTATGTACATATACACATATACTACACACATGCATATACACATATGATCAAGTATACATGTGTGTATACAGAGGAAAGACTTGGAATCACAGCCAGCCTTCTCTTTACTTTTTAACTGAGATGTTATTGTAGTTTAAAAAAAAAAAAAAGCAAAGATAGAGACATAAAGAAATAGGAAGAGGTTTGGATAATTAGACCCTGAATAATTGAGAGTTGATTGTACCAAGAAACAAAATTTCACTTCCCCATTTCCAATTACACACTCTGTACAGAAAGCTATAAAAAATAATAACCAACCTAGTCATCACTGGGCAAGGTTCCAAAAGAGGTATTTTTTCATTCACCTGAGAAGAGTTGTAGAAGGATGAGTCATCAAAATACCTTATCATTTTTACCCAACATTATTCAAACCCAGAAGCAGATTATTTTGGAAGAATGATCAAAATAGAAAAGGGTCTCCAAAACCAAGTTTTGTTACTGTGTATCTTTTCTATTGTGGTAAGGTCCTGCCTACTTGTTTGGATATTGCATCATCCAAATCTCTATTGCCTAATCATTATCTCCCTTTGCATAGGCAAGTGCTCTCCCAGATCTCTCAATTGCCTGAAAGTACCATGCACCCCATCAATACATAATAACCACTAATGGTGTATTTGACAAAACTTTTAAGTCAGAACTGACTCTTATATTTCTCCAGGAAACATGACCCATAGTTTTTCTGGTTCACTCCACAGACTACTGCATGTTATATAATAACACCCGGTTCATAATTGCTAATGTATAATTGCTGAAAGGCAAATGAAATTAGTATTCTTATAAATTGTAGAAGTGGAGGGGAAAATTACTACCTTTAACGCTGGAACTGAAATCTGATTGCCCTTTCCTGGTCAGATCTGATACCTGAATTCAAAGTCTTTCTGACCTCAGAGTTTCCTTAATGCTTCATTTTCACAAAATCATAGAATGATACCATTTTAGAGCTGAAATAGTACTTAGAAATCCAAACTAGATTTTTCATTCTGCAGTTAGGAAAATTGAAGCCTCAGAAGGCTAAGCTACTTGCCACAAAATTACATAGTGGCTTTTCCTAACTTAAATTTGTCTTAAATCCATTGTACCAAATCCAACACCATCTCCCAAAGTGAGAAATACTGTAACAAATTGCCTTGATAGAGTTTTCTAAGTAAAAATAAAAAAAAAAATACAAAATGCACTTGCAATTTGGCATTTCATCATTAACTTCGGTGAAAAGCTGCTATTTTATAATCTGTATCACGATTAGAGGTCACGATCCATTCTTTCCCTCTCTTTGCTCTTTTTAAGGAAAACATCTGGTCAAAATAAACCTCTAAAAATTTAGTGAGGAAAATGAAATCTTAATCCACATATTAAAAGAAAATTCCATATTAATTTGTCCTTTGTCAACTCATCTCTCTGGGACCGAAAAAAGTATTCTGTTGTTTCCATTTATATAACTTTTTGAAGAGACACCTGCTGAAACTGGTGGTGTGGGAAATCACCAATGAGCTCCCAAGGTTAGAATGCTACAGGTAACTTGACCCATTAGAAGGGTTTCTTCTCTTTAAATCCTAAACCACCACCATTGTCCGGTCCTTAGTAACTAAAATCTCGCCAACTCCTCAAATCTCAAGGTTCTCTCCAATTGCCTTCAGAACTATCTCATTTCACCGCTCTCACATCAACTCCTGTGTTAAGCAATACTTTTCGCTGTGGGGTTAAAACTCCAGGAAAAGTTCCTGCTGCAGCAAATCTCTACTCTCCACGACCTCATGTGGGGATCCACATGTCTCCAAAGAAGGCCAGGAAGAGGGGGGGAAGCAAAAGGAGGGAAAGGAGGGACTCCTACTCTCTAGAACAAACCGAGCAGAGAGACCTCCAGTTCAGACAGACTAAATCTCCATCGTCCATTTCCTCATCCTGACCCGGGAGATTAGAGGGCGCTGAGCAGCTTTGTGGGCCAGGAAGGAGGGACGCTGAGGCTTTCCCAGGTCTAGTAAAAGCTGCACCTGCCCGGGAATGGCACCACCAGAACTCAAGCAAAAGTGCAATTCACCTAAAGTCGTCCCAACTTCCTCCACCCCAAACCAGGTTCGTCGTTTTCCGCACACCTTCGTTCCCCGAATCCCCAAGCAGCCCACCTTTCGGAAATAGCATTCCCCTTCTTCCAAGGGTCGGCCGGCCGGGGGCGGTAAGGTGTCCGTCATGTTGGATCCTGGCCTGGGGAGAGCTGAGGATGCTGGAGACAGAGGTAGGGGGTACTCCTCCCGTCTTGCCGTGGTGCCGCGTCCCAGCAGCGTGCTGGACTGGCTGGCAGTCTGGGCTGGAGATTCGATCCCTGACCCCTCCCCCTACTGGCAAGGGAGGGAGGCTGAGCTCACTCTTCCACCCTCCCTTGGTCCTTGCCTCCTCCTCCTCCACCTCCTCATGTTTGTATCCCCTGGAGCCCTGGAAACCTTGGAAGCTGGGGTGGAGCAGCTCCAGGAAAGGAGACAAATTTGCCTGGGGGAAGGGTTGCTTAGTGCTGGAAGGTCCCTTGGTCACCTCGGAAAACCTGGGGCTCCTTTGGAGACCAAGTTTAGGCTATGTATGTGTGCTGGTGTTAGGGGCCGCCTTTCCTCTATTATACTAAGGCTTACACCAAATGCCAGCTCTGTTCCCATGTAGTTCTTTTACGCTGCTCTTTTGAGAACAAGGGGAAAAGATCAACGTGGCTTTTAGTACTTTGAGAGCAGTGCTAAAGCCACATTGATCTTAAGAGCTGAACCCTAAAACGGAGAGGGAACTTTTGTCTTGGACCCGGTACCATCTGGAAATTATCCTTTGGAAAGGTGGTGCAGCTTAAGGGGAGGGAGGAAGGAAACTTACTTGGTCTTTATTTCAGACCTCAGGGAACTTGAGGGATATCAACCGGAACTGTGTATCATATAGGCAGGTGCGGTAGAAAGATACTTAGGCTGAGAGCTAAAGAGACCTGTATTCTACTTCTGCTTTCGAGAACTTAATGAGCAAATCAGTTTCTGAGCCTCAGTTACTTCATTATAAAGTGAGAGTAGCTAAGAGGGAGTCATTGCACCATGTTTAATATCCCTTGCAAAGGTAAAGTTCTGTTTGTTGGGGGGAGAGGTGGGGAAATGAGAGGCCGGGGTGGGGGGAAGGAGGGAGGGAAAGCTGTAAGACTGGAGAACGAAAGTGGGTTATGTGGCGAAAACTTCCTGGAGTTAACTTTTAATTCCTGGGCATACAATGCCCACCCAGCAAGCCCTCCCCTTCCCCCAAGAGTTCTAGAGCGAAAATCAGGATTCATGAAGTAGGCAATAAAAATAGGAGGTGAGGGCTTTCAAAGTAGTTACTGTATTGCACCAGCTGACTCCCCATTGGCTTCTCCCCAAAAAGATAAATCTGGCATCCCCCACCAAGCCCATCCTCAAATCGAGTTTTTGCCTAGGAGATTGTTCTCCATGCTTCCGTCTTAATCATCTCTTTTCTCGAGTGGGCAGTCCAGAGCCTAGGTGAGGGTATTAAGAAGAGAAAAAAAATCCTTAAATTTCAAGAGATTTAGGCCCCCACCTAATTCCCCCACAGATCCTAGTTCTGGAGGTCTGAGCAGGAGAGTAAGGGAAAGGGAAAGAAGACCCAGCTTCCCCTCCCCCCAGTCCGGCCCAGCCCAGCACAACTGTTTTTTGTTTTTCTCCCTTCCCTGTCGCTTCTAGGCTTCCAAACACTAGATAACGAGGCTTCGCGCCTGCGCGACCCCCGCCCTCTCTCGCAACACTCACACCTCCCTCCCCAGCCCTACGGTCTTCTATTCCACACCCTGTTCTCTACCCGAGGATACACCTGAGGGCGAAGCTCTGCGCGTGCGCAGTAATCTACGGTTTAAAAAAAAAAAAAAAAAAAGACCCCGGGATGTGTCTGGCGTCTTCACTTGGCGCTGCTTTCTGGGTGGTCGGGAGTCAGTGTAGTCTCCGAGCCCGCCCGAGCTGTGATGGAAAGGTCATCTAATCATCTTGCGGCTCAACTCCATTCTTCCTCGGAGTCTTCCGACGTTGGGCTGGTTTCCAGCATACTTTCCCAGCCCTATTAACTACCGCTGCCTTCCCTCGGGGCACGCTTCCTGGTTTGGGGAGAGAGCTCAAGGGTCAATTACTCCACCATGTCTCTCCTTTTTTTTTTTAGGGGCCCTAAAGAATCACTTTTTTACAAAGAGCATTGCAAACGACCGCTTGATTAGACTTTTCACAGGGGAGAAATTTTATTTTGGTAGAGAGTTGGGGCGAAGTTGGTGGGTGGGAGAGATGAGGAGGAAAAGCATCTAGGACACTTTTTTTTTAATAGAGAACAAAAAAAAGGTCAGAAGAAGACACAAAAGCAGGACGAAGTGGGCATGAACCTGTTAAATTTAATATGTACCCTTAACGGAAAAATATGTAATTGAGAAGGCTTCATATACAATCCTCATTTCTGTTCTTTGAATACTTAAATATTCATCTTTGTTAATGTTTAGTTCATTTTTTGTTAGTGAGTACTTATTAAAGAGATTCCTGCGTGGCTCTTTTCAACAATGAGGTGATTCCAGTAGACTTGTGATGGAGAGAGCTATCTTCATCCAGAGAGAGGACTATGGGAACTGAATGTGCATTACAGCATAGTATCGTCATCTTTGTTGTTTGCTTTTTGTTTTCTCATTTTTTTCCTTATGATCTGATTTTTTTATGCATCATGGTAATTGTGGAAATATGTACAGAAGAACTACACATGTTTAACATACTACTTTATCTAGGGGAGAGGGAGGAAGAGGGAGAAAAAACTTGCAACACAAGGTTTTGCAAAAAGTGAATGTTGAGAACTGCATATATTTTCAAAATAAATGGCTATTAAAAAAAAAAAAAAAAGATTCCTGGTGCAGACACTGACCTACTTGCTGTTCCTCCAATAAAACATGCTATCTCCTCCATATATTTTCACTTGTTTTCTCCTGAGCTTGGAATTCCCTCCCTCACCTCTGGCTTCTGACATACTTAAAGTCTTTTCTAAAGTCTTATCTTCTGCAAGACCTTTCCAGATTCCTTCTGTGTTAGGTATCTTCTCTCTGAGATTTCTCTAAATTACCCTGCATATATCTTATTTGTATTTAATTGTTTGCATCTTATCTCTGCCATAAGAATTCTAGTTTCTTGAAAAGGGAGACTGGTTTTTGTCTTTCTTTGTATCCCCAGATTTTAGCACAGTGTTTGATACCTATACTTAATACATAAGTGCTTAATACATGCTTGTTTACATGTTGACTTTCAGGTGTTTCCTCATGAACCCAACTGTTTTTAAAGTATCCCAGAACTTAACTTTTATTATTTTTGATTTAGAGGGGCTCACATTCTAATGAAGGAGAAAACATGTAAACAACTATATGCATACAAAATAGATAGATTTAGTGTAAATGAAAGTAATATGTTAATGTGGGCAGAGGGAAAGATCAATTGCTGAAGGTGGTCAGGAAAGCCAGGAAATTGAAGTGAGGAGGGGAGAATATTCTAGGCAAGGGGGACAGCCAGGAGATAGATAATAGATGAAGGCTACTGTCAATGGCTAGTAAAACACAGGGAGGAGAATAAAGTGTAAGACCAAAGTAGCTTTAGAATTAAATGATTTATGGCTAGAAACTGGAAACTGAATGGTTGCCCAGAAATTGGAGAGGGCTGAATAAATTATGGTATCTGAATGTTATGGAATATTATTGCTCTGTAAGAAACGACCAGCAGGACGATTTCAGAGAGGCCTGGAGAGACTTACATGGACTGATGCTGAGTGAAATCAGCAGAACCAGATCATTATACACAGCAACAACAATATTACATGATGATCAATTCTGATGGACATGGCTCTGCAACAAAGAATTTTCTCAAACCAGTTCCAATTGTTCACTGAAGAAAACCATGTACACCCAGAGAGAGGGATATGAAATGTGGACCACAACATAACATTTTCATGCTCTCTATGATGTTTGCTTGCATTGTGTTTCCTTTCTCTGATTTTCTTTTTTTTTCTTGTAGATAGGATTTTTCTTGCACAACTTGTGAAGTATTTCAACATTATTAACATGTAGTGGACTTCCTGCCATCTAGGGGAGGGGAGGGGACTGGGGGTAAAATTTGTAATGGACAGCTTTGTAAAGATCAATGCTGAGGAACTACCCATACTTATGTTATACAAATAAAAAGCTTTAATAAAATATATATATATTTGAAAAAAATAGAATTAAATGATTTAGAATTAGATGTCAATTTTAATCTAGGTAAATTATTTACATACTGGGTCTTGGTTTATATAAAATAAATGCATTGGACTAGAAGGTCCTAAGCTAACCCAAAATCTTATGATCCTCTAAAATAGGTTTATTTATTAGTCCATTTCTTTTTTTATATTCCAGTACAGGCTAGATCAAGGAATATATCTTTGTTATTCTTTCCTCACCATAAATTTCCAAATCTAATGTGAACTGAAAAAAACATTGGATTTGGAATGGGAAAACTTTAATTCTTGCCTCACATATGACTGAGCAACATAACAACCTCTCTAATTCTCAATTTACTCATCTTTAAAATCCCTTTAAAGAGGATTGGAGTAGGCTCTAAGGCCTTTCTAGGTCTATATTTTATGTTTTTATAGTATCTATCCAAATTCGATTTATCTTTTCTTTAAATCTCAACTCCTTTATCCTCAAAATCCCACCACAACATTCAACACCTCCTCAACCACCACCTCTCCTCAGAAACCAGAGGAAATATTCCAGAATGCCAAACCCAAGATTCTTAAAATAGCAATATCCCTACAACTTCAAACCCATCTGAAGTGATCAGGGGGAAGAATACATATTTGGATATAGATATTTATTTCACTCAATAGGGATATAGGAGAAGAGAGAATTAGGAGGGTAGATTAAAGGAAGAATGATACTAAAAATTAAAAAACTTAATTGAGATAAAGAGAAATATAACTTTTTGGAGTTATAAAGAATGACAGTCTGGGTAAAATGACAGGAAAAGATAACGATGAATGTTGGAGGGGATGTGGGAAAACTGGGACACTAATACATTGTTGGTGGAACTGTGAACGGATCCAACCATTCTGGAGAACAATTTGGAGCTATGCTCAAAAAGTTATCAAACTGTGCATACCCTTTGACCCAGCAGTGTTTCTATTGGGCCTATATCCCAAAGAGATCTTAGAGGAGGGAAAGGGACCCACATGTGCAAGAATGTTTGTGACAGCCCTTTTTGTAGTGGCTAGAAACTGGAAACTGAATGGATGCCCAGCAATTGGAGAGTGGCTGAATAAATTATGGTATCTGAATGTTATGGAATATTATTGCTCTGTAAGAAACGACCAGCAGGACGATTTCAGAGAGGCCTGGAGAGACTTGCATGAACTGATTCTGAGTGAAACGAGCAGAACCAGGAGATCATTATACACAGCAACAACAATATTACATGATGATCAATTCTGATGGACATGGCTCTCTGCAAGAAAAAATTGTCTCAAACCAGTTCCAGTTGTTCACTGAAGAAGACCATATACACCCAGAGAGAGGGATATGAAATATGGACCACAACATAACATTTTCATGTTCTCTATTGAGGTTTGCTTGCATTGTGTTTCCTTTCTCTGATTTTCTTTTTTTTTCTTGTAGATAGGATTTTTCTTGCACAACTTGTCAAGTATTTCAATATTATTAACATATAGTGGACTTCCTGCCATCTAGGGGAGGGGAGGGGACTGGGGGTAAAATTTATAATGGAAAGCTTTGTAAAGATCACTGCTGGGGAACTACCCATACATATGTTATACAAATAAAAAGCTTTAATAAAAAAATTAAAATTAAAAAAAAAAAGAATGACAATCTGAGGGATGTTCACACATCAGGGAATGGTTGAACAAGTTGTGGTGGTGTATAAATGTGGTGGAATAGTATTGTATTAAATTATCAAGGGGATGATTTAAAAGAAACATGGGAAGAATTATATGAACTAATGATAAGTGAACAGAACTAAGAAAACTATATAATGACAATATTGTAAATACAAACTTTGAAAATTTTAGACACTTTAATCAGTAATTACCAACCATAATTCCAGAGGATTAATGAAACTTGCTGCCCACCTCTTGATCAAAAATTGAAGGATTGAGAGTGCAGAATGAGACTTTTTTTTTTACATAGCCAGTAAAGAAATTAGTTTTGCTTGATTATACATATTTGTAAAGATATTTTCTTTTTCTTTTGTTCTTAATGGAGATTAAGGAAAGGAGAAAAATCAGACTTGCTAATTGAAAAAAAAAATTGTTTTTAAAGAAAGTATTTTGCATTGTAAAATTCAGACTTTGAGCTTCTTGAGAGCAGTAACTATTTTTGCTTTTTAAAAAAATCCCTAGCTCTTAGCACAGCGCCTGGCAGATATTAGTCACTTAATGCTTGTTGACTCGATTTATGAAATCACAGATTCAGAACTAAAATTGACTTAAAGGTCATGTAATCTAACTTCTTTATTTTAAAAGAAAACTGAAGCTCAAAAAGGGTTAAAAACAAGTTGCAATCACAGATCCAGTGCTTATAGGGATTGTCAGGTTCACTCAGTACAACAGTCTCCCTTTTGACAGATGGGGAAACGTCCAGAATGGTTAGGAGTCTTACCCAAATTTAAGAGCTGAGATTCAAACCCAGTTCTTCAGAGTCCAAATCTAATGCCTCTTCCCCTGTGCTAAGCTCCCATTTGCACTGCTAATTGGGACAGTGAGTAGAGCACCAGCCCTGTCTTCCTGAGTCCAAATTTGGCTTCAGGCATTGACTAGTGATGGGATCCTGAGCTTTACTTAACCCTATCTACTTCAGTTTCCACATCTATAAAATGAGTCAGAGAAGGAAACAGCAAACCACTCCAGTATCTTTGTCCAAAAAAAAAAAAAAAACAAACAAAAAAACAACAAAAAACCTTATATGAGATCATGAGTCAGATTTAACTGCAAAGTCTGATCAACAACACAGGCAAAAGGGGACTTACTTAAGAGGAGGAAGATGTTTCCTTTTAGCCTTTGTATCCCCTAGTGTTTAGCAATAAATGCTTTTCATGAATATTAAATTGAATTTATACTTTTCTTTTGGTAAAGGAAGAATTTGAGGCAGCTAAACAGCCCAGTGATTGGAGCTAGATTTGAAGTCAGAAAGATCTGAATTCAAAGAGTTCAGAAAGGAATTATTCAAGTTCAGAAAGAACTTGAGTTCTGACTTGGAGTTAGAAAGACTTAAGTCCTAGCCTTAGCTGTATGATCCTGAGCATATCACTGTGGTACTCAGTTAACTTCCCCACCCACTCTTCATTAGAGATTAATTAATCAATCTATAAACATTTATAAAGGGTTTACTGTGTTAGGTACTGTGCTACTCTGAAGATACAAAAAGAGGTTAACATCAGTCGCTACCCTTAAGAAACTTACAATCTAATGGAGGAAACTATATATATACAAAGCAAGCTATATATTAAGATTATTAAAAGATAATTAACTGAATAAAAGCTTTCTGTAAAAGGTAGGATTTTAGGGGCAACTAGGTGGCACAGTGGATAGAGCACCAACCCTAGCTGTGTGACCCTGGGCAAGTCACTTAACCCCAATTGTCTCAGAAAAAAAAAGTGGAATTTTATGCTTAGGGTACCTTTCTTTCTGTGGTGACAAAGAATTAGAAATTGAAGAAATGCTCATCAATAGGGAAATGGCTGAACAAGTTGTGACATTTGATATGATGGAGTTCTCTTGTGTTTTGGGAAATGGCAGGTAGGGATGTGGTTGCAGAAAAAACTTAACAAGACCTACAAGAACAGAAGAAAAGTGAAGTGAGAAAAACAGGAAGATCATTGGGTGCAGTAACAACAAAGTTGTCATGTAAGAGACATGATTATTCTAATCAATAAAATGATCTAATGCAATGCCAAAGAATTCATGATCAAAAATTGTTATTTACCTCCATAGAGACAACTCATGAATTCTGAATCCAAGAAGCACAATTTTCTCCCTTAATTTTACTTTCTTTTTTTTTAAAGGCTAATTGGAAATAAATTTTGAATGATTTCACGTATATGATTGATATCATATTGCTTGTTTTCTCAGTAGATGGGGAGAAGTGGGAAAGAATTTGGAGTTTAACATTTTAAAAGGAAAGACTTTTTTAAAATAAATGATTTTTTTAAAAGGTGGAATCTTACTTGGGACTTGAAGCTAAGGAAGCCAGTAAGCAAAGTTAAGGAGGGAAAATATTTTAGGCAGGGGTGAAAGCCAGGAAGAATGCCTGGAGTTGAGAGAGTCTTGTTCGTGCAACATCCAAGAGGCAAGTACTGTTTTAGTTTTGTATTTTCAGCTCCATTGCTTAACAGTGTTTTGCAGATAGTAAGCACTTAATATATTTTTTTAATTTATTCATTCAATCATTCACTCATTTCTTGTTTATTCCAGACCATTTTGATTTCTGTCTTTTCTGCAGTCCAATAATAATAATTGCAATAATACTAACATACATTTGTAGAGTTTTTAGGTTTGTGAAATGCTTCATATACATTAATTGGTTTGATTCTCACAACAGCTCTGTGAGGTAGATTAGACAGGTATTATTAACCACATTTTACAGATGAAGAAGCTCAAAGTCAAAGATAAATTGCTACTGTATAGCACTTTTGGAGAGTCTAGACCCATATACTGGGAGAGTTCAAGAATAAAAACTTCCTCCACTAATTCAGATCTGCAATTTATACTTTTAAAGAGCAGTGTTAATTTTCCTCAATAAATTTCTAACAACTGAGCACTGTGTTGTCTTATTTTTGTGTGGTAGTTTTTACTTCCAAATGTAACTGAAGCTCTAACAAGAGAATTGTCTCTGTGTGCCTATGTTATCACAGAGAATGGAGAGTGTTTGGTTTGTGCTAGATAACTGATTTAAACTCTAAATTCTACACTTTTTCTTAGCAGAAGTAGGGGACTATGGATCGGAAATTTTACATTTAAAGACAGATTTTTTTTTTTTGGCCCATTTGATTAGATTTCCTTATTGTTTATATCTGTTAATCCAGGCCAGTCTAACCCCTACTAACTGAAGGCAGAGTGTATTCGGTTGTACATTAACCCCCAGGGTTCTCTGGTCCCCTTATGGAAGGTTGGGGAGTGTCTAAATTCTTTGCAAATGGCTCCACCTTCCACCAATGATATTCATTCAATTGCAGGGGGTATAGGTCTGGGGTCCTAAGTTCTAGATAGTATATAACAGTCAGATTGGCTTTCAAAGAAATGTTTTCTTCAGAAAGAAAATTTAAATTAAAACAAAAACAATTTCCCCAACATAGGGGATACATAGTCATAGAACCTCCCCACACACACACACATACACATACACTCAGACCCCTCCCCACACCATCTTAGTGTCTGGGGAAGGGAAAGGGATTAAGTTCATAGCTTAGTTTCCAAATACAAAAGACCCCTTTGGCTTGAATCCCAGGCCATTCCCCAGCTTCAATCCTGGATCTAAGGTTGTTATGGCTCAAACCCCAGAGTCTATGAGGATCACCTCCAGCTCCTGAAACTAGGAAGGACAAACAACACAGAACAGAAACAACCAACAGAGCCATTTTTCAGAGTTTGTGGAAAAAGAGAAGAAAAGTCCTTCCTCTCTTACCAGTGCAAAAGGTCAAATGGTTCAGTCTTGCCAGTTTTAATGATGAAGAAAGCCAATCAAAGGAGGTTACCCCACCCGAAGGACAGGGGATACAGTAGGGTCCACAGTAGGCAAATTCAATATGCTCAAAAGCTTCCTCAAGAGCATTTCCATATTAAACCTGGAAATGCCCAAAGGAGCCCAGCTTATATTTAATTTAAGGGATGGCTCTCTAGGAAGAAGACAGGAATATATTTTTAAAAAGTAAGTTATACAAAAATTAAGGATATGAAAAATTTCAGAATTAAAATATAAGCTTTAAAATCAGGAATAAGAGAATTGCTTCTAGATACAGAAAGGTAAACACTGTGGTATAAGTACTAGAGTATCTATTTATTGATGATGAATTTTCTGAAACTGCTTATTCAGTTATATGACCTTAATTTGGTCTTAGGTGAATACTGCTATGTATTAAATTATATTAGGATTTGAAAGATGAAATTATCATTAGGGCCTGCAGCTTCTTTTTATATTCATAAAATATCCAGAAATTCTTTGCTGAAATCATGTATAACCTAGCAGTATGATCCTGGTTTTTATTTGCATGAACAGTAAGTTAAAATACATGAAAAGTTTTTTGCTTGTGTAATGGTACAGCCAACATTTATGAATGGATTACTTGGATTCAAATACTGTTTACTACATTATGACTTTGGATAAGTCAATTAACTTCTCTGAGACTCAGTTTCCTCATTTGTAAAACGAAGGGTTCACACTTGATGTTCTCTAATGATCTAATAACTTGAAAGATGCTCACGTCCATGCATGAAAGATCATTTGTTGATTTTTTTTTTTTTGATTGAAGGAAAACTATTTTCTCAGCTGCTGCCATTCTGGTACTTAATGAGAACTTGTTATGGCTTTGTTATAAGTGTCAAAATAGTCATTTCTTTAAAAAAGTTCCTTTTGTAGGTTATCTAAATGTTTGTAAATAAACAAATTGAATATTCCAACAATAGCAATAGATGATGTAAGAATATCAAAACCTAAAATAATTACTTGTATCTCATTTCCTGGAAAGTGAAAACATCAGGGAGAAAAATCAAGGAATCTCCTCCCTTCCTTTCATTCCCATGGAATGGTATTGCCATAAGAAAATATAAACATCTTTTCTGCTGAGTTGTGTTTCTTTATATGTGAAACTGATGCCCACACACTTAGTTATTAATTTTTCAGCAGGAAGGAGGGCTGTTATCCCAAAAAATTGGCTGCAATATCTTTATATACCGCAATCCATAAAATGGCTATTTTAGAATCCACAGGTGGATTCAAAGACTGAATAAGAGAAAGTAATCTCAGTGGTAATTTCCATTTCAACCAATACCTACCATTTATATTCATTATTATGTGCTTTCTGAAAAAACACCCAAGCCCACTGGCAAACATCCATTCAATTCAACAAATATTTGTTTAGGGCCTTCTCTGGACCCATTACTTTTTTAGAGTCTAGGAGGCAAATAAAGGTTAGATCAGACTTTATACTTGTCCCTAGCTTATAGTGGAGGAAACCATATACAAAAATTATAATATGAAATCAAGTGCCAGAACTTGGCAGTATCTAAAAAAAAATTATTTTTCTTCAGTTAAAAAATATTAATAAATGGTCTTTGCATGGAGGGCAACATCTTTCAAAATATAGGACCATCAGTTTAGAGCAGGAGGGACCTTAAAGATCATCAAGTATGATTCCTTCATCTTAAAATTGAGGAACTTGAGCATCTGAGAAGTTAACTGAATTATCCAAAGTCATAAGATAGCAAATAACATTTGAATCCAAGTTTCTTGACTCTAGCTCTAGGACTGTCTATACTGCATTAAAATGCTTTCTGCTTTAGCAAGTTCAGTTCTCTTGCTTTACTGTTAAAACAAAATAGATCATTACTGTTTGATACTTATGAAACGAGAAATATCCAACAAGTGCTGGTTGTACCACAATGCAATGTTTTTCATGTATTTTAACTTTTGCTGGTCATGCAAATAAAAACTAAAATCATACATGATAAACACATGAGCATTACAAATGCTGCTAAAGAATGAAGGGACTCAGGCAGATACTGTCTATCCCAAAGTTCACTTTGGAATTTTAGGACTGTATTTTGGGAAAGGTTTCTGGGAGAGAGAAGTCAGAAGCTGGAAACAGCAGCCATTCTTCCTGATACCCATCATGGAGGCAGGTATTTGTCCTGGTTGGTCCTTGGTTCTTGAAGACAAATGACATTACAAAGATGATGTCGACTTGCAAATGAATTAAATTTAATTCTCTCCTCCAGAATCATCTAAATCCAGTGACAAGACTTAAATCAAGAACACTGGTGATGGTCTAGCATGCAGTTGGTGACTGTGGACTTTTGAAATTAAGGCATTTCCTAAGCTGCTTTCTCTAAAGCAAGAGGCTTAAGAAGAAAGACAGGTCATCCAGTCTCTGTGCCAGCTGTATCTTTTCCCATTCTCCTTCAAGATCCTGGATAACCATCCCATATAAAATTGTAGAAAACAGCTTTTTATTTAAAAAAAGAAGAAGAATGAATGAATGAATGAATGAATGAATGAATGAATGAAAGATGCCCAAGGAGAACATTTCTACAGGGACACTATATATAGTGCTGGAATGATAATGTCTCCCACCTAAGGGAATTTAGGGAGCTTAATTTTATAGTTTTTATGGAGTATCTTCCACTTATAGAAGGTTCACTGTTTTTGAGGGGTGTTTTGCTTTTTATTTTAAGGATATGTATCTACAATATCTAGGAGTATACTTTTCGAGCCAGTAGTCTGCTGACTTTTTCGTCTTAATGCAGGTACCATATCCACAAAAAACTATAGAGTAGTCAAACAGTTTGCATGACCATACTAACTTAAAATGTTACAGGTCTATTAGGAAAAAAAATTTATACAGTCATGGCAGAGTGCATGTATGAAACATATTGTAAATTATTAATATTTGTTGATACAATGCTACTACTGATTCATGCTTCAATTATGCTTCTATTTTATTAACACATTTATCTATTATGTACTTGTGTTATGCTTATATGTACTATTTTGCTTACTTTTTATTTGCATGTATATTTAAGATTATACTTAGGTTTGTTCTTTAGAAACCAATTAACATTGTTATAGCTAGCTAGCTTTTTTTGTTGATGTTTATGACATTTTCCTGTTATGTACCACTCTGGAAAGAAAACAGGAAGGGTATAATAAGACAGTTATCAGTTCCCCTCCCTACTTCCTCTGAGATTGGATGAGGAGATAATGAGAATTGGATGAGGAAGAACAAAGGCTGCTCCTTTTTCAAATCTGCCACAGACTGATGAGTATATACTACTGGCTCTATAAAGCAGTTGGAAGCATTTCCCCTCACCCAGTTAAAGATTGATTAGCTCAAAGCTTGTGTCTCTATAAAGCTGATGGGCAATTTCTTCTTTCTTTGGGAGAGGGCAAAGCTCAGGGGAAGCAGCTAATACTGTCTTTTCAAACCAAAGTGTCCAGCTGTCCCATTGCTTAATAGCCTTTCCTTGCTATTATTTTACTCCCTCCTTATATAAAAGAAAATCTAGTGACCTGCTAATCTTTGTGTGATTAAAATGGGAGTGGGTAGAGATTTTGGAAAAGTTTGGATTTTGTTTCAGTGAGACTTAAACTTGGGGAAAAACGGTGATTCTGTTTGCAGGTCATACATGCAACAGAAGCCCACTGAAATAGTACCCCAAAACAAACAAAAATTTCCATAAACAGGACATTCTATAAAAGAAATAACTGACATAAAAATAAATATACCTTTAGCAATGATGATGAAGCTAGCTAAGCTCTGAAAAATGATACTCATGTGTGGTAGGAGTAACTTATACTAAGGTTGTTGCCACAGGGGATATGTTAGTTTTTCCCTGAAAAGGTCATGAAATTGTCCTACAGACGTAATTGGCTCAGGGGACACAGGCTCTGGTCACTGATGTATCCTCCTGTAGACTAAGTACAAAAGCAAACACAAAATGAATCACTGGCTCCTCTTTCAGATTTGACATACATACTTCTGAATAGTGTCCCTATGACCAATACAAAGGCAAAACAAACAAACAAAAAAAAAATGGTAGAGGCAGGTAAGACTCAGCCGATAGAAAATAGACTGCTGGGGGTAGAATCAGCAAGACTTGAATTCAGAGCACACTTCAGACACTAATTAGGTGCTTGGCCCTAGACTTAAACTCTATTTGCCTCAATTTCATTTGTAAAATTGAAACCCCTTTCTCCTTAGGTTGTTAAGAAGGTTAAAGGAGAATAAAATTAGAAAAGCTCTTGGCAGAGGAGTTTAGTACATAAATAGATGCTAATAAGGACAGCTGAATGGTACAGTAGGAAAAGACCTCGCCTGGAGTCTGAAAGACTCATTTTCATGAATTCAAATCTGGCCTCAGACACTTCCTAGCTGGGTGACCCTAGATAAGTCAGTTTACCCTGTTTGCCTCAGTTTCCTCATCTGTAAAATGAGCTGGAGAAGGGAATGGCAAACTAATATCTTTGCCAAGTAAACCCCAAAATGGAGTCATAAAGAGTTTGAAATGACTCAACAACTACCAAGGTGTTAATAAATTCCTGTCTTCATGGCTAAGTAAACTTCTAGTTAATTATTAGATGGGTTTTGAGTGTTTCATTTTACTCCAATCTCAGACTTGCAGAACAACTGAAGTCAGTCAGTCCTAGTCCACAAAACTGCAGCAACTACCCCTGAAACTTTACATAGTAGAGAAACATATCCATTTAAATATTATGTGTTTTGACCCTGTAAAAATATGACACACAGACACCTTTTGTCCATTAAAATGTTCCACTTGGGACTTTTAGCAATTTTATATAAATAAAGAATTCAGGATCAGGAAAAAATTTCTTTAAGAATTCTATATCTAAGGGAGTTGGCCTCTGAAATCACCGGAACAATCCTCTGAGTTAATTATAACTGAATCACTAAGCTGAACCATTTTTACAGCCAGTGAGCTAAATAGCTAATCACGGGTTCTTTACCTTATGTGATTAGATCCTGGGTTTTCAGAAGTCATTTCTTTTACATAGAGTAGTAGAACCTGTGGAATAGCATTTACCCATGTTATGATCAGAACCTGCCTGTTGCTAGACAATTAAATTCCATAGTGAAGAAAATTCTTCAATAATATGTTTTCTTCACTATAGACTTCATGTGTATAGAAACAGGCAGATTCTGATCATAACATGGATACTTTTCCAACATCACAGTAAGAAAAATTCAACAGTCTAAGATTACATAAAGTTTTTTTTACAATGCACAAGAAAACCTGCATTCCAGAGTAATCAATGACCCTTTGGATCTTCTAACAAAATAAATCAAAGTGGGAATTTCTGGCACATATAAAACATAGTAACATCTTAACTTTGAACAAATTTAAAATTCTTGTTAAGCCCTTCATTCTATCATAAATTGGTTGTATGACACTATACTACTTATCTAATCTTTCAGAGATTAAATTTCAGTAATGGTAAAATTAGAACAATACTATCTCTTAAGAATTACCCTTTACCTAATTTAATATTTATTTAGTGAGTAGTGAATTCAAATACTAGACTTCTTTTTATGTGTATATGAGACAACAAGGGTTAAGTGTCTTGCCCAGGATTACACACCTAGTAAATGTTAAGTATATGAGGTCACCCTTGAACTCAGGTCCTTCTAACTTCAGAGCTGATGTTCTATCTACTGTGCCATCTAGCTGCTCTACAAACTAGACTTTTAAAAAAATCTTACTGGATAAAAAGCTGCTAAACTAAGGGCAAAGAATTGTTATATAATCATTATTTGGATAAGGATGGTCTTGAAGTTTCATTGATCTATACAACTCCTAGGTGAATAGACTCCTTCTACCAATTTAACTTATATTTTGAAGCCTGCCTATAGCCATAAGAGATTTAAGTTTCCTGCCCAGTGTCACAGAGCAGATATGTTCAAAAGTAGGACTTAAACACCATATCTTTCTGGTTCCAAGGAAATCACTACATCCTCCACATTAGCATCCTTTTAGATATGTTAAGAGACAAGGAACTATTTTAGTAATGACTCCATTATAAATTTATTTTTTAAATTTTGAACTTAAATACCAAAAGGAAGCAGAAGAAGCAACAATAGTAGAAGAAACAACTAGTGAATCTCTTGAGTTTGGGAGCAAAAACCATGAATCTCCATTTCATATTGCTTGGAGTTTTTGTGTATGATAAATCTGATATATTATTTTCTTTTTTTCTTTGTAGAATTTTAAAATTTTTTTATTAAAGCTTTTTATTTTCAAAACATATACATAATTTTCTACATTCACCTTTTGGAAACCTTATATACCAAAATTTCCCCCTTCCTTCCCCCACCCTCTTCTCTAGTAATCCAATTTAATCCAATGTAATTGGCAAGTAATCCAATATATGTTAAACATGTGTAATTCTTCTGTACATATTTCCACAATTATCATGCTGTATAAGAAAAATCAGATCAAAAAGGAAAAAATTGAGAAAAAAAAAACAAAATGCAAGTAAACAACAGCAAAAAGAGTAAAAATACTATGTTGTGATCCACACTCAGTTCCCACAGTCCTCTTTCTGGGTATAGATGGATCTCTCTATCACAAGACCATAGAAACTGGCCTGAATCATCTCATTGTTGAAAAGAACCATATCCATCAGAACTGATCATTGCATAGTCTTCTTGTTGCCGTGTATAATGATCTCCTGGTTCTGCTCATTTCACTCAGAATCAGTTCATGCAAGTCTCTCCACACATCTCTGAAATCGTCCTGCTGGTCATTTCTTACAGAACAATAATATTCTATGATATTCATATACCATAATTTATTCAGCCACTCTCCAATTGATGAGCATCCACTCAGTTTCCAGTTTCTTGCCACTATAAAAAGGGCTGCCACAAATATTCTTGCACATGTGGGTTCCTTTCACTCCTTTAAGATCTCTTTGGGATATAAGCCCAGTAGAAACACTGCTGGGTCAAAGGGTATGCACATTTTGATAGCCCTTTGGGCATAATTCCAAATTGCTCTCCAGAATGGTTGGATCCATTCACAGTTCCACCAACAATGTATCAGTGTCCCAGTTTTCCCATATCCCCTCCAACATTCATCATTATCTTTTCCTGTCATTTTAGCCAATCTGAGAGGTGTGAAATGGTATCTCAGAGTTGTCTTTTATTTGCATTTCTCTGATCAATAGTGATTTAGAACACCTTTTCATTTGACTAGAAATGGTTTTTGATATATTATTTTCAAAACTCTCCTGCTTTTCTTTGTGCCTTCTGAATTTCCTTCTGTTGTCTTCTATGCATTAAAAAAAATTTTTTTTTTGGTTATTGGAATTGCTAACTTTCCCTCATCTATGATATAGGAGCTTTGGAATTTGGATATGATTTTCCTTTTGAGGATTTCTTTTAGGAGATGATGAGTAGATATTTTTTATGTTTACTTTGGTCTGTGGTGCAGAGAGATCTGGATACTTTCCCCTTTTTTCTGATTTTTTTTTTTAAATCATGAATTTCAAGGAGCCCAGTGATTCTTAAATTCTCTTTCTTTGATCTGTTTTTTAGTTCCATGGTTTTTGATAACAACTATCTTATATTTTCTTTTATTTTTTCAGTATTTTGATTCTGCCCTAATATTTCTTGCTCATAGTCAATGATTTCTATTTTGCCTAGTCAAGTTTTCAGGGATTTTGTTATTGGGTAAGATTTACTACTTCTACTTCTAAACTATTCTCCTTCCCATTTTTTCCTCCCAAACTTTTATTTCATTTAAAGCTCTTTATTTGAATAGGAGACAGTGTGGCAGACAAAAAATAAGATTTTAGCTCCAGTGTTGCTACTAAATAGGTATGACTGCTAACTACGTCTAGCTACTTAGTTTCTGTAGGCCTGTTTCAGAAAGCTATTCCTTTCAGCATAAAGATTCTAGGAAGGACTTAATGTTATTTTTCCTTTAGCATTTGGTTCATGAAGTGGGAATTTAACCATTATCTGGATGTTCATAATCAAATTAAAAATATTGAGGGCTCTAGGAAAGACTTTTTTTTATTTTAAATTCGGTTTTATTTATATTTTTTCATTTTTTATTTTATTTTTTGGTTTTTTTATTAAAGCTTTTTATTTGCAAAACATATGTATGAGTAATTCTTCAACATTGACCCTTACAAAGCTTTCTGTTACAAATTTTCCCCCCTCGTCCCCTCTCCTCCCCTAGATGGCAGGAAGTCCAATGAACATGTTCAAATATTTGACAAATGGAATATATGTATACATATTTCCACACACCTTGCTGTGCAAGAAAAATCGTTATCTACAAGAAAAAAAAAATCTGAGAAAGGAAACACAATGCAAGCAAACATCAATAGAGGGGCAGCTAGGTGGCACAGTGGCTAGAGCACCAGCCCTGAAGTAAGGAGGACCTGAGTTCAAATCTGGTCTCAGACACTTAACATTCCCTAGCTGTGTGACCCTGGGCAAGTCACTTAACCTCAATTGCCTCAGCAAAAAGAAAAAAAAAGACTATATTAAAACATCAGTAGAGAGCATGAAAATGTTATGTTGTGGTCCACATTTCATATCCTCTCAGGGTGTATATGGCTTTTTTCACTGACCAACTGGAACTGGTTTGAAGCATTTCATTGTTGAAGAGAACCATGTCCATCAGAATTGATCATCATATAGTATTGTTGTTGCTGTGTATAATGATCTCCTGGTTCTGCTCATTTCGCTCAGCATCAGCATCTTTTCATGCAAGTCTCTCCAGGCCTCTCTGAAATCATCCTGCTGGTCGGGAAAAACTATTTTTGAATAATAAGAAAGTAATATTGCTTGCTTGTTTAGCACTATATTTGGTTTCATAATGCAATGTATCTCAAAAGTCTCAATACACTTTTGCACCATCAAAGCTTAAAGAGAATCAATGCAGTTTAAGACTGCACTGAGATTTTTGGATCCATCTGTATTATTGGTGCTAAAAATTAGTTTTTGTGTTAGAGAACAACAGGATTGTTGAAATAAAGAATTATGTATTTTTGTCATACATGTGTATTTTATTAAATTATGTATTTTTATTTAAAATAAATATTTACTGGAATTCAGAGGGAAAGAAAATAGTTTGGGATTGCAAAGAGGTGGGGAATGTAAGGTCAAGTTTTTAGCCAAGGAGGATGAACCAGCAAGGGCGTTAATACTGTGTCAAGGAACATATATATTGTTTATGATGCTTTTGCTCGGGGGCCTCACTTTTACCTCTTGTATGGTGAGAGTGATGCTGTATCTCATGAGAAATGAATACAACTTTTTCTTTACACCTTGAGAGATCTCTGAAATTTATCAGGTGGGCTCCGTACCACACAGTTTGGGGGGCTTGTCCCGAGATTACGTGATCCTTGGGGGTCACCAGGTGCTAGGAACTTGGCAAGAGGCACCCTGCTTGATTTCGGCAGTTTGCCATGTTTGAGAGTCTTTGTCCCCTTTTTGAGCAAAGTGACTGGAAGCAGAGAGTATAAAGTAACTTTTATAAAGTAAAAGTAAATCTGGGGCTCAAAACCTGATCCATCAGTGAGAGGATGCAGTCAGGCAATTTTTGTGGACAGAACTCAAAGGCAAGGTAAGCTAGATCTTGGAATCTGAGGGCACTAGAGACCATTTGGGTGACAGAGGGGGGAAACCCTGCCAAACTGGGAGTAAGAGACTGGGACCTAAGCATACTTGATCCTGGAAGGTCTGGTCAAATATTCAAAATGGGAAGGGCTCAATCCAAGCCTTTCTCCTTGGAAAAGCAAATAGAGGTACCCCTTGGGAAACAGATTTAAGCAATTGGGCTGAACTACCAAAACATGAGAGCAAAAGTAAAAAGAAATATTTAATCATTAAATATTGTTATTCTGTATGAGGAGGATGTTCCCAGGGCTAATTGAATATGTCAGACTTAAATCTGCATGCAAACGTGTGAAACTGAAGTCATGCTGGATGGGTGAGTATATTGGGTTTTGATCTTGGTAAAGTAATTTGGAAGCTAATTCTGGGTTCCTTGGGGATTAGGATAGCCCAAGGAAAGAAAATCTTTTTTTTCTTTTTCTCCCTGAGTTTGGCTGACTGCAGCAGCTTTGCAGAAGAAGAGAAGAAAAGAAGAAAATATATTTAATACAGTGAAGATGGTAAAAGCAAATAGATGAAGGTAGACAATGAGAAATAAAGGAGATGTATGTATATAGAAAAGTGAGTGAGAAAGTTTAAGTATGAGAAGAGTGTAGACTGAAAGAGATTAGAGAGTTTGGGAACTTTGGGGAAATGGAAAAGCAGTGCCCTACAACTTTAAAAACTCCTATAAGCAAGGGACTTGTAACTTTGTTATCAGATCTCAGGCCTGTGGAATCCTGCCACAAAGAATCTCTAGGTAAAACCCATATGGAGCAGGAATGGGTTCTTAACACTTTCCTGGCTTACAAAAAAAGAAGTTTGTGGGAATCAGGAAAACAACTTTAAGGCAATTCTGCTTGAATGGGACATCTAGGAAGAATTTAGGAAATTTTACAGACTAAAATTCTGATTACTTTTAAAATAACTTAGCTGTGTGATCCTGGGCAAGTCACTTAACCCCAATTGCCTTAGCAAAAACAAACAAACAAATAAACAAACAAACCAAAACAAAACAAAAAAACCCAAACAAAAAAATTTTAAATTAGTATGTGTGTTAAAATTGGAAACTTAATCGGTTGTGATACAAATTGATTCTGTTCTATTTGAACTGATAAGCAATGGATTCTTTCTAAGATTGTAGAACCTAGATTTATTTGTTATCTAGTACCCTGAATATTATTAGAATGGAAACTGAAAAACTAACAGGAACTGGAAAATATATTTTAAAATCTGTTGTTATTATTAGCTTTGCTAACTCAGTAAATCTAATTTAGAAGATTGGGTGTTTCCACCTTTGCTTGGGAGTTAAAAGGAAGTTACAACCAAAACCATTTGGCTATTAGTTATGAAAATTCTAAGATTGTTCATTATATTAAAACCTACAATTGGTAATTACTGTATGTGTAGAATAAGAGTAAAAAGGAAAAGATTTAGTAGCTACTGGAGAGGAGAGATCCTCCATTTGTAAATTAGTCTGAAATTTAAGAAATTGTTAATGGATGGGAGTAAAGGAAAAGATTTCTGTATACCTATATAGAAGTCACTCCTGTAAATGGGAATTAAAGGATAGATGTAAATCCCCGGAGAGGAGAATTATTTGTGAGGCAGAGATTGAATTATACAATTGGTATTGGAATTAAAGGTGGCAAAACATCAGGTGGTATTTAAAATGCACCCTCTTTTGGTAGAGTGTGAATGGCAGATATAGGGGAAGTTTAAAAATTTCCCATTTAAAATCAGTCTGAAAAATCCAGAGGATGTGGTGTGTGTTAATATCCTATGTCATTGGAGGGAAAAAATAAGATTGCAATCAGTAATAAAAGGACTTGTGAAGAATGGACTATTAAAATTTTATATGTCTACTTTCAATATCCCTATTTTGCTCCTTAAGAAATCAGATGAGACTTATGTATTAATACAAGACCTTAGGGGAGTAAACAATTTATTTTATTTTATTTTTATTAAGGCTTTTTATTTAAAAAACATATGTATGGATAATTTTTCAATATTGACCCTTGCAAAGCCTTTTGTTCCAAATTATCCCCTCTTTTCTGACACTCCCTCCCCTAGGTGGCAGGTAGTCCAATACATGTTAAATATGTTAAAATATATGTTAAATCCAAATATGTATACATATTTATACAGTTATCTTGTTGCACAAGAAAAATCAGATCAAGGGAAAAAAAAAACCTGGGAAAGAAAACAAAATGCAAGCAAACATCAACAGAAAGAATGAGAATGCTATATTGTGGTCCACACTCATTTCCCACAGAGCTCTCTCTGGGTATATATGGCTTTCTTCATCACTTAACAATTGGAATTGACCTGAATCATCTTATTGTTAAAAAGAGCCATGTCCATCAGAATTGATCATTGTTTTTTGTTTTTTAATTAAAGCTTTCTATTTATATAACATATGTATGGGTAGTTCCTCAGCATTGATCTTTACAAAGCTTTCCATTACAAATTTTACCCCCAGTTCCCTCCCCTCCCCTAGATGGCAGGAAGTCCACTACATGTTAATTATGTTGAAATACTTGACAAGTTGTGCAAGAAAAATCCTATCTACAAGAAAAAAAGAAAATCAGAGAAAGGAAACACAATGCAAGCAAACCTCAATCGAGAGCATGAAAATGTTATGTTGTGGTCCACATTTCACATCCCTCTCTCTGGGTGTATATGGTTTTCTTCAGTGAACAATTGGAACTGGTTTGAGACAATTCTTTGTTGCAGAGAGCCATGTCCATCAGAGTTGATCATCATATAGTATTGTTGTTGCCATGTATAATGATCTCCTGGTTCTGCTCATTACACTCAGCATCAGTTCATGCAAGTCTCTCCAATTCTCTCTGAAATCGTCCTGCTGGTCGTTTCTTACAGAACAATAATATTCCATAACATTCATATACCATAATTTATTCAGTCATTCTCCAATTGATGGGCATCCACTCAGTTTCCAGTTTCCAGCCACTACAAAAAGGGCTGCCACAAACATTCTTGCACATGTGGGGCCCTTTCCTTCCTTTAAGATTTCTTTGGGATATAGGCCCAATAAAAACACTGCTGGGTCAAAGAGTATGCACAGTTTGATAACTTTTTGAGCATAGTTCCAAATTACTCTCGAGAATGGTTGGATCTGTTCACAGGGAGTAAACCATTTAGTGACACGTTAGAGAGCATCAAAAGGGAATAACCCTTGAATTAGTGGGAAACTGTTTGACTGAAGAGAAAAATATTTAAAGGAAGTGGCTTTGTAGAGGGAGGAGTGGAGTTTTCAAGCAATGTGTGATGCCTTTTAAGAGAATTTGGCTATATAGGGATATGTACAACTACCACACACATACAAACCCAAAATGACATTTCTGTGGTCCCAGAACTGGCCAATTTGAGTCTGCAGAAATAGTTAAAAGTTACAGAACTGTTAAAAACATTTTTTAGCAGATTCTGGGGTTTTTGAGAATAAGTTTTAAGTTTCTTGGCACTATCAACTAAATTGAGTTGTCT
The DNA here is from genome assembly GCA_023553655.1 of Myrmecobius fasciatus. Taxonomy (NCBI): domain Eukaryota; kingdom Metazoa; phylum Chordata; class Mammalia; order Dasyuromorphia; family Myrmecobiidae; genus Myrmecobius; species Myrmecobius fasciatus. The sequence continues at coordinate 238,713 of JAJPUD010002055.1, read as the reverse complement.
ATTGTGTTTTTAAGCAGGCCTAATTTTTGTGATTAAAAGCCTTCTGAAGGAAATTGCCAAAGGAAAGAAACCGCTCTCTCTGGGATTTTCCAAGCTTCCCAGATTTGTGGAATCTATCTTGGCTAGAGAAGTGGCCTTGGGTGACCTGAATTCTTCTGGGATTTGCATTGGTGCCCCAACATCTTTGACATGGGCCCCCTCCCCAGCATTTCTGGCATAAAAGGTGAGATAGTTATTGGGCCACAGACCTGTAGCAGGACATCTGAGTCCAAATTTCTCATACCCTCTTCCCAGGGTCCTGGAGTCTGCCAATTTCTTAAAAAATTGTGGTGGGACTTTGGGGCTGTAGGGAAGCTAAGTGGTACAATGGAGGACCTGAGTTCAAATGTGGCCTTAGACACTTAATACTTCCTAGCTGTTTGACCCTGGGCAAGTCACTTAACCCCAATTGCCTCAGCAAAAAAAAAAAAAAAAAGTTTTGGGGCTCTGTGTGTGTGTATGTTTAAATTGGAATTCTGATTCTGAAATTGTATTGGGATAATTACTATTAACTCGTGCATGCTAAAATTATGAACTTGTTTATTCTGATAAAAGATTTTAGAAATGTATACATTGATATTGAAGTATTATTACTAGAAATTTAAATCTGCATTTGATTTGAAGTTAAAAATTTTGGTTTTCTGGTAACTAACCTAAAGAGGTCACATGTTTGTATCTCCTAATAAGATGAAATATATTTAAGCTACTATGTCGCTTGCTAAATTGTATATTGGGCTTTACTTTAACATTTTGTCAGCCCAGCTGGTATAAGTTTTGTGAAATTCAGTTCAAAGCTATTTAGAATATTAATCTTAAAGTTTTTTCTTGCTTTCTCTCTTTAACAGAGAGGTAGAGGCAGGAAGGTTTGGCATGTAGGGCTGTGTGTAATTGCAGAGGAAATTGTGTGGAACATCATCTTTTTCCTCATCCCTTTCAGCTCTTAGGAAGCAAGGACTGCTTATCCAGACAAATCTTTGGAAGTTGTAATTCCAGGAGACTGGATGCCTATTAAATCCTGGAAGGTTTGTCATGAGAAGGACCTTATCAGATATTACTGATGACTGAGAAGAGGTAGACTCTAGCAAGGCTAAAGTTCCTATGGAGGAACCTCAAGAATGCACTGTTGAAGACAATTCATAACTTGTAAAAACTGACTTTGCCCCAGAGCAATTATCATTTCGGCAATCCTGGGAAAAGAATTTGTTTAGATTTTATAGTCTATATATAATTTATAGTATAGATTTTATATGTAATCTGTAGTATAGATTTTATAAATTTATCAAATAGATTTTATAGTTCATAGGAATGGGTTTAATTGATAATTTTCAAGTTTGTTATATAAAAATGATTTTTAGTGTTTGCCTCATACCAGAATGAATTTTTACCATAAAAGGGTCAAAGATGTTAAGTGAAATCTCTTATGTATGTGAGGATTATCAAATTTTGTTTTGATTGTATTGAGTCATCTTAAAGTTGGTGGGAGTGGGGGCTTCTGGTTAGGGTCTATCAGGTATCATACCTGAGGGCAGCCGTGTCTTACCTCCTCCTGAGCTTCGGTGCTCATCCGGACAAGACCAAGGAGAGTCACAAGCCAGAAGAAGATGAAATCAAGTTGTTCTTTATTCTGCCCTTTCCTCAGCCAGCCTTACCTTTTTCACCATCTGTAGTCATGCCCTTTATTCCCTTTGCCCATCCATCTTTTAGCAATTAACTTTGCATTGATATGAGGAAGTCAGAAAGGCAGTGGAGCTCACATACTGATAACAGAGCATACCTCAGGGCAAGCCTGTTTTTTAGATAACTTTGAATAGCTCTTTTATAGGAGCCATCATCAGCAATCTCGTCAAGTCTCCAGGGTCTCATGTCCTCAAGGAACTGCACACAACACCTTATCCTCAAGTCAAGACAAACTTCTTATCACAGTCCCTGAATTTTTGGGCCCTAACAAAGGTCTATATAATCTTATGTTTTGCAATTTGTGCTTTGTACTCCTTTACTGATAACACCTTGTCTGTTAGGAGTTGCCCTTTCTCCCTGAGCTTGTAATAAATCCTTTTTGCTTTTCTTCCTTGAGAGTCTCTGATTTTAATTTGGGTTGGGGTCATAGCTGCCCCACACAGACATGAGCAAATGACAAACACTAATGAAGATTTTGAGGTCTTATAAGATCCTCTTACAATGAAGTTTCCATTTCATTCAATATCCTCTGTTCATAAACATAGGACATTTTATAAAGATTTTAATAAGAATTGAAATAAATGAGATTGCTTAATTTTCTATTAATTGTACAATATCATAAGCTTTCTCCCCCTTCTACAATCAATTGAAGATTTCCTGTCCTTTATGTGTATATATGCATATATGCATGTATGTGTATGTATGTATATATGTATGACAGGCTTAATACAATAATACAATATCTCAGATTGAAGTTGTAAATCCATTCTATCCACAGTTACCAGCACATTGAGGTATGTTAGAGTCAGTTCTACAGACCATGGAGAGGTGATCATTACATGTTCTGCTTGAACCTTTACACCTTGTAGGATTGATTTTTGTTGTTGTTGTCTAGATTTAAGAAGATGGAGAAAATGTTAATGATTTAGATTGACTTTAAAAGCCTGTTGTGTATATTCCCTTCTTCCCTCTCATCCAGAAGTTATATATTTACCAGCACACTCCCAATTAGGTTTCCTAGCACCTTTAGAATGGATTTCTCCTCAGATATTTCCAAAGAGTTCATCTTCTCAGTTGGTTAAACATGCCACGAAAATCAGTATTTAACTGATTCAAATGATAAAGCTAGAAGACTAAAGCTTTCCATTAAATAATATAATTTTTGTGAACAGCTGTAGAAGATGTGACTACCTTTCTCCCTCTCCTTTTCCCATAGTGTGTATTTATATTCATTTACTCAACAAGTATTTGTTCATTGTTTACATTGTATTTGTACAGTATAGAACAAAGTTTCTAAAAAGGTGTGTTGAGAGCCTGTTGGGGTCATCTGACTGAATGTGGGGGTTTATTGCTAGCAAATATTTGATTTGTATACCTATATATTTTTAATATTTATATATTTGGGGTTTCTAGGGCAAAAAAGGGTAGTGGGTAGAAAAAATTTAAGAAGCCCTGGGCTAAGACATGGTAATACAGATAAAAGGAATGAAACAAAATTTACTCTGAAGGGTTACTTTTTTTTTTCTTTTTTTTTCTTTTTAAAATTTTATTTGCATAACATATGTGTGGGTAATTCTTCAACATTAACCCTTACAAAGCTTTCTGTTACAAATTTTTCCCCCCAACTCCCCACCCCTCCCCTAGATGGCAGGATATCCACTCCATGTTAATTATGTTAAAATATTGGCAAATCGAATACATGTATACATATTTCCAAACTTATCATTGTTGTTCAAGAAAAATCATATCTACACAAAAGACATATCAGATAAAGGAAGCACAATGCAAGCAAACCTCAATCGAGAGCATGAAAATGTTATGTTGTGGTCCACATTTCACATCCCTCCCTCTGGGTGTATATGGCTTTCTTCAGTGAACAATTGGAAGTGGTTTGAGACATTTCATTGTTGAAGAGAGTCATGTCCCTTAGAACTGATCCTCATATAGTATTGTTGTTGCCGTATATAATGATCTCCTGGTTCTGCTCGTTTCACTCAGCATCAGTTCATGCAAGTCTGTCCAGGCCTCTCTGAAATCGTCCTGCTGGTCGTTTCTTACAGAACAACAATATTCCATAACATTCAGATACCATAATTTGTTCAGCCACTCTCCAATTGATGGGCATCCATTCAGTTTCCAGTTTCTAGCCACTACAAAAAGGGCTGCCACAAACATTCTTGCACATGTGGGGCCCTTTCCTTTCTTTATGATTTCTTTGGGATATAAGCCCAATAGAAATGCTGCTGGGTCACAGGGTATGCACAGTTTGATAACTTTTTGAACATAGTTCCAAATTGCTCTCCAGAATGGCTGTATCTGTTCACAGCTCCACCAACAATGCATCAGTGTCCCAGCCTTCCCACATCCCCTCCAACACCTGTCATTATCCTTTCCTGTCATTTTAGCCAATCTGACAGGTATGTAGTGGTACCTCAGGGTTGTCTTGATTTGCATTTCTCTGATCAATAGTGATTTGGAGCACTGAAGGGTTACTTTCTAACATGGGAAACAAATATTTATATAAGTGCATACAGAAGAAATATAAAGAGAATCAATATAAATAAGTAGTTAAATCCAAAGTAGATAGGGAGGAAGAACATTAGCATTTGATGGGATCTGGGAAGGCTTCAGGTGCTTAAGATGAATCTTTATTGAAAGGGATTCTATGTATTTAGGGTGAGGAGGAAATGCATTCTAGACTTTGGGAACAGAGCTGGGGAGTAATTTTCAGTGAAGCTAGAAAGATATCTTGCATATATGCAGGGGGTGTGCTGGTAAATGTTTAATAAGTGGTTGTGTGAGGGGAATTATACATGACACTTTAAAGTTTAATCTGTATTAACATTTTCTCCTCCATTTTCTTTCTTTCTTTTTTTTCCCTCCATTTTCTTAAATCCAGACAATTCACACAATAATAAATCAAGCCCTGATGGTAGCTTTTGCCTATTTCCAAGGTGCAAATGTTCACACTGAAAATGTATCAGTTTGATCTTTTGAGTAAGTTAAAGCAGGCTCTGTTTAGTTGTTTTCAGTCGTGTTGGGACTGTTCAGATCCTCTTTTGAGGATACCAAAGGCAGAGATACCAGAGTAGTTCACCATTTCCTTCTCTAGCTCATTTTACAGATGAGGAAACTGAGGCAAACCGAGTAAAGTGACTTGTCAAAGGTCTAAAATCTGAAGCCAGATTAGAATCACAGTGTTGTCGCTGCCCATTGAAAGAGATCGTGGGGCATAACTGTTGGGTTTGAGAAAGACCCCAAAAGCCCCAGACCAGTGACCCGAAGTGTCGCAAAAGAATTTGCAGGCTCCAAATCAAGGGGCAAAGTTTATTAAAAGCACGTGACGCCATTACCGAGCGGACTGAATTCTAAGTAGAATCCAGTAAAGAAGCAGTACCCAGGAGATATACAGCTTTCAATCATAGACACGTTAATTCTATAGTTCAAGGGTAGGACTGGGAAGTAATCTCCAGATGGATTAAGGGTGATTTTCAGATAGATTGTGGTTTCCTGCGGCAGATTCCAAAGCCATCGGACCAAGGACTCTTTAGAACCTCCTAGGTCAGATGACTCCAAAATCACATTACATCATAACGAATGCTGTCTCACCATTGACTCATCCTGACTGGGTAACCTTAATGTTCTGGGTAAAAACTTGCTAAAACTATAAGTTGAAAAGAAGACGCCAACCTTCCCCATTCCTCTATCAAAGAGCTCAGTGGTCCAGTCTCGTTCCAAATCTAAATGTTTATCTTACATCTAGTCTGCCCTTGTAAACTGCTCGAGGGCAGCAGCTGGTTTTCTTTGTTTTGGGTCTGTGCAAGTCCAATAGCTGACAGTACCATTAGATTGTGAGCTCCTCCGGAGAAGGAACTGTTTTTTGCTTCTCTTTTTATCCTCAGATGTCCCAGAAGGAGCTTAATGAATGTTAAATGACTGGTACTTAGTAAGCGCTCAATAAATGTTTATTAAGTGGAAGAGCCAGTAACAGAATTTAGGTTTCCAGTCTTAGTCTGATCCCTTGTAAATTTTTTGGGGGAAGAAACTAAGACTCACGTGGTCAACTTTGGCTTCCCAAAGATCCTCCAACAGGCCAAAACGTTAAATCTGAGCTATGCAGTTGATTTCGTCAGACGGGACCGCCCCAGCTTGCCAGTCACAAAAGTCCCAGCCTTCCAAGGAGGGAAGCACTTAAGTCTTAGAATCTCCTCTAGGGTAGAGAAGCTGCTCCAAGAGGAACCGCCCAGAAACAGAACAAAAAGAAAAGCAATAGGGAAAATGAGAGTTTTGGACCTCAGCGGCCACTGTAGGTGGGAGTAGGAGGGCGGAGTCGGGTGAGAGCAAGATGGCGGCCCGCGGTAGTGACAGCGATGACGATCTGGTCACCTATGGGACCGGTCTTGAACCCCTGGAAGAAGGTGCTCGCGCTGGGGTGGGGCTCAGTATCATCGAGTGAGAAGGGACAGGGAGCAGGGAATAGGCTTTTTATGTTTTGGGACTCAGAGAGGGAGAACTTAATACAGAGAGAGAGAGAGAGAGAGAGAGAGAGAGAGAGAGAGAGAGTCCTAGAGGCGGGAGGTGAGGGAGAGACGGGGGTCTCTTCCGGAAACCCAGGGATCCTTGGTGGGGGAAGGAGGCCGTGCCTCTGAGAGAGCCGCACGGGAGCCTGCGGTCATCGTCCTGCCGGGGCCTAAGTGAGCCTGCGTTCTTCCGGCCTCCAGGGCAGGCCGAACAAGAACAGAATGGAGCCCACGTTGGAAGATTGGTTTTGGGCTTTTGTGTTTTAGTGTTGCGAAAGTTGCCTTGAATCTTAGGGCATGCAGCACCAAGTTTTACTAGCCCACAGCTGCTCAGAAGCTTTGTGGACGTCGACTCTGTGGCACTGGTGTTTTGTCCTGAGAGCCTTAGAGATTTTGAAATTGCATTAAGATTCATTAGTGTTGGGAGTAACCTAAATTCGAGATCATCCTCACTTCTCTCTCCTTCCGGCTTTTGATCCATTCATTGATTGCTCTGATTGATTTCAGTCATTTAACATCAGGTGGTAGAGACTGTAGATAAATACAAAATATTGAGAGAACGGATTTTAAGATTTACATCTCAGCAAGGGGATGAGACATTAAGTCAGTCAACAAATATTTATAAAGTGACTACTACAAGTACTACAATTATCTAATACTGTTACCACTACTACTAGTACAATTCCTACTAATAGTAGTAGCAGACTACAAACTCTGATAATATATTAAATCCTTATTAAATATTTCATAGAGCATTACTGGTCATGTAAAATACCTTGACTACTTATTGAACTAAATAATACCCCCGAATCCTCCAACATGTATATGTTTTTTATTTCCTCCCAATTACATGTATTTTTGACATTTAAAAAAAAGTTTTGAGTTCCAAATTCTATCCCTCTGTCTCATCCCCCATTTTTGAAACAGTAAACAATTTGGTTTTTATACATGTGCAATAATTTGTAATGTAAAACATTTCCATATTAGTCATTTTGTGCAAGGAAACGAGCAAAAGAAAGTGAAAAATAGTATGCTTCAATCTGTATTCAGACATCAGTTTTGGAGACAGCATTTTTCATCTTGAGTCCTTTAGGATTGTCTTGGATCATTGTTTTGCTGAGAATAGCCATGTCACTGATAGTTCTTCATTGTACAATGTTGTTACTGTGTATAATGTTCTGGTTCTGCTCACTTCACTCCGTATATGAGTTCATGTTTTCTGAAGTTATTCTCCTTATTTCTTATGGCACAGTGATATTCCATTACAATCATATGCCACAGCTTATTCAGCCATTCCCTAATTGATGGGCATTCCCTCAATTTCTAATTCTTAACCACCACAAAAAGCTGCTATAAATATTTTTGTATGAATAAAACCTTTTCCTTTTTTTTAAAAAAGCCTTTTTGGGATACAGACTAGCTGGATCGAAGGGGTATACACAATTTTATAACTCTTTGGTCATAGTTCCAAAATACTCTCCATATTGGTTGGGTCCTTTCATAGCTTCACCAGCAGTGCATTTGTGTCCCAGTTTTCCCACATCCCTTCCAGCATTTCTCATTTTACTTTTTTGTCATATTAGCTAGTCTGATAGGTAACTGAACTGTGCATTTGAATAAAAATAAATTCCATGATTTTAATATCTTACTCATTGGTAAAGTTTCATTTCACAGGTTTCAAAATGGGGGGAAAAGGTATAATAGGCTGTCATAGTAATAGTAGTAGTAGTGGTGGCAACAGCCACGCCATTGTTCATTCATGTAGCACTCTTCATGACCCTTCTATTCTCCACCCTTTTGAAGTCTGTCTAAGCTCATGTCCTTTGTTTCCATCATGGTATTTGTCCATCTCATTCCCTGCTGTCCTTGTTTCCTTTTGCTTTCAATTTTTTCCCTGTATCAGGGTCTTTCCCAGTGAGTCCTGTTATTATATGACAGGTATTTAAATTTTAGCTTCAGTATTTGATCTTCCAGTGACTATCCTAAATTAATTTCTTTAAGTATTGACTGATTTGATCTTGTTGCCCACGGGAGTCTCAGAAGTCTATTCCAGCCCCACAACATGAAAACCTCAATTCTGTGGTGCTCAGCTTTCCCTATAGCCCATTTCTCATAGCTGTACATTGCTTCTGGAAAACCATAGCTTTGACTATCTTGACTTCAGTTTTTTAGTATGCTGTCCAGATTTGCCATAGCTTTTTTTCTTAGAAGCAATTATCTTTTAATTTCATGGCTGCAGTTGCCATGATCTGTGAGTCTAAGAATATAAAATCTGACTTTGCTTCCATTTCTCCTCCCTCTTTTAGCTAGGAAATGATGGGACTGGTAGCTAAGATCTTAGTTTTTGATGATATGCTTCAAGCCAGCTTTTATATTCTGTGCTTTCACCCTCAACAAAAGCTGCTTATTTCTTCTTCGCTTTTTTGCTATCAGTTGTATCATCTACATTTCTGAGATTATTGTTATTTCTCTAGGCAACCTTAGTTCCAGCTTCTGATTCATGTAGTCTGATATTTTACATGATGTGCTTGACATGTAAGTTAATAATGTGAATAATATACAGCTGCCATATTCTTTTTCCAAATTTAAACCAATCGTTCCTTGTTGGCCATGGAAGTCGTTCCATGTTCCTTTCTAACTGTTGCTTATTGACCCACATGAAGTTTCCTCAAGAGACAAGTAATGCAACCTGTTACTCCCTTCTCTTTGAGGACTTAACCACATTTTGTTATGATCCACATAGTCAGAGGCTATAGTGTAGTTAATGAAGCAGAAGTAGATGTTTTTCTGGAACTCCCTGCTTTCTCCATAATCTGCTGAATGTTGGCAATTTGGTTTCTTGTTTCTTTTTGAAAACCATCCTGCTTTTCTGATAATTCTTAGTTCACATATTGCTGAAGCCTAATTTGCAGAATCTTAAGCATAATCTTGACAGGTGAAATGAGCTCAGTTCAATGATTTAAATGTTCTTTGATCTCTGCCCTTCTTTAAAATCGGGACATATACTGATCTTTTCCAATCCAGTGGCCATTGTTGAGTTTTCCAATATTTCTGGCATGTTGAATACAGTATTTAACAGCACCATCTTTTAGGGGTTCAAATAATAAATCAGTGTTTAAATTTGGAATTCCATCACCTCCACTTGCCCTTATTTGTCAGCACTGCTTCCTAAGACCCATTTGACTTTTCTCCAGGATGTTTCACTCCAGATCTTTAACCATATCATTTTGGTTATTGGTGATTTTTTTTTTTTTTGGTATAGTTCTTTTGTGTATTCTTGCTACCTTTTCTTTTTTTTTTTTTTAAATTAAAACTTTTTATTTGCAAAACATATGTATGGGTAATTCTTCAACATTAACCCTTACAAAGCTTTCTGTTACAAATTTTTTCCCCCTTACTCCCCACCCCTCCCATAGATGGCAGGATATCCACTACATGTTAATTATGTTAAAATACTTGACAAATCGAATATATGTATACATATTTCCACACATCATTTTTGTGCAAGAAAAATCATATCTACAAGAAAGAAAAATCAGATAAAGGAAATACAATGCAAGCAAACCTCAATAGAGAACATGAAAATGTTATATTGTGGTCCACATTTCACATCCCTCTCTCTGGGTGTATATGGCTTTCTTCACTGAACAGCTGGAACTGGTTTGAGACATTTCATTGTTGCAGAGAGCCATGTCCATCAGAATTGATCGTCATATAGTATTGTTGTTGCCGTATATAATGATCTCCTGGTTATGCTCATTTCACTCAGCTTCAGCTCATACAAGTCTCTCCAGGCCTCTCTGAAATCATCCTGCTGGTCGTTTCTTACAGAACAATAATATTCCATAACATTCATATACGATAATTTATTCAGCTACTCTCCAATTGATGGGCATCCATTCAGTTTCCAGTTTCTAGCTACTACAAAAACGGCTGCCACAAACATTCTTGCACATCTGGGGCCCATTCCTTCCTTTATGATTTCTTTGGGATATAAGCCCAATAGAAACGCTGCTGGGTCAAAGGGTATGCAGTTTGATAACTTTTTGAGCATAGTTCCAAATTGCTCTCCAGAATGACTGGATCCATTCACAGTTCCACCAACAATCTTGCTACATTTTCTTAATCTCTTCTGCTTCTGTTAAATCTCTACTATTTTTGTATTTTATCATGCCCATTTCTGCATTACTTTCCTTGGACATCTCTGATTTTCTTGAAGAGATCTCTTGTTTTTCCCATTCTATTGTTTCCCCCATTCTGTTGTTTTCTTCTATTTCTTTGCATTGCTCATTCCCTTTAATATTTATGTAGTGCTTACTATGTACCAGGCACTGCTAGTATTTATTCACACTACTGCTAGTATTGTGAAGATCAATGGAGATAATATATGTAAAGCATCTTGCAAACTTTAAAGTGCTATATAAATGCTATCTATTTTAAATGGAAAAACAAAAAATAAAGTTTAAAAGGAAGGTTATTGAGTGCTAGTACTTCATCCCATCCCTATAACAATCCTATGATAGTTTAGCACTTGTCTCTGTTTAAGATTAATTCTCAGTCAATAAATGTTTATCAAAGTTTAGTTTGAAATATAAATCAATATTTAAGAGGCCTTCATCTAGCTACATTTATCTAACTTGTCCTTAAATTTTTAAAGTTGGGAGGTAAAATAGTTAAGTTCTCTCAGTATTTTTAAACTTCAAAGTATTTGGAAAATACTAATTAATTTTCAAACTTTTGTAGCAATTAAGTTATGTAACCTTTTCTAGGCCAGAGAGGAAGTACAACTATAAATCTGCTTCCCAATTTAGTAATATGGTTAAGACCCATAAGTCCCATCTCCTACAAGATTTTCCTAATCACACACTAAAGAAAGGATGAGGAAAATATAAAGCAAAGATATTCCCAAGAGCTTAGCACATGACATGGTACATAATAGGTACTTAATGGTTTTTAGATTGACATTTAATTTTGTTAGAATATGTATATTCTCCAAAACATTATATCTCTATCTACTTCCTAGAATAGAAAAGCTTGATAAAATGAATTTCAAGGGGGATAAAATTTTAGGAAAGGTAACTTGTTACTTTTATCATCTGAAATTGGAAGAAATTTAGGCTTATTTTGTTTGAAAAGAGACATTTTCCTTGAATGATTTTTCTTTTTCCTTCTTTTTTCCTTTTACGGTCTCTATGTGTTTCCTTGTGTCTTAAATAGGTGAAAGACCAAAGAAACCACTTCCCATTCAGGATCAGACAGTTAGAGATGAAAAAGGAAGATATAAACGGTTTCATGGAGCCTTCAGTGGAGGTTTCTCTGCTGGATACTTCAATACTGTTGGCTCAAAAGAGGGTAAGATCTTTCTCCTTGTGGATACAACTATAAGTTCTTATATATTCAGCCATGTCAATACTGTGTAGCAAATTTTAAACTTCTATTTTAAGTGTTTTTATTACTTCCATAGCAGTTTTAAAAATGTGTTTGAATGGTAAGCATTATCTTCAAAGGTAATCTATTTTTTTCCTTTATTTACAGTTCCTATCTGAAATGACTACATTTATTTATTTATGTTTTATTATTAAAGCTTTTTATTTCTCAAAACATATGCATGGACAATTCTTCAGCGTTAGCCCTTACAAAACCCTGTGTTTGAATTTCCCTCTCCTTTCCTCCCACTCTCCGCTAGATGACAAGAAGTCCAATGTATGTTAAACATGATAAAAATTTTGTTAAATCCAACATATGTATACATATTTATATAATTATCATGCCGCACAAGAAAAAAAAGAAAAGCAAAGTAAAATGCAAACAACAAAAAGAGTGAAAATGCTATGTTGTCAACCATACTCAGTTCCCATGATTCTCTCTCTGGGTGTAGATGGCTCTCTTCATCACTGAACATTGGGAATTGGTTTGAATCATCTCATTGTTGAAAAGAGCCACATCCATCAGAATTGATGAAATGACTTCATTTAAAGAGGCATGATGTTTTGAAGGAGTAGAAGATGTGAGTTTGACTCCTGACTTGAACATTAATAACTATGACTTTAAGTAAGTCACATGATTCTGTGTTCTTAACTTATGGGCCTTAATTTCTGTGTCTAGAAAATGGGATTAATGATTGCTACAACATCTGTGTGTTATGAGATATACTTTTTGCAAAGTGCTGCATAATTGTAAGTTATTTACTACTAGTATTTCTTTTTGGCTTTTAAATTTAAATAATTTCTTGTTACATTTTTTTGACTTTTATTTTTCAAGGATGGACACCCTCTACCTTTATATCTTCAAGACAAAACAGAGCAGATAAAGCTGTTTTTGGTCCAGAAGATTTTATGGATGAAGAGGTAGGTTTACAAAACTGTAATTGCTAAGTAGCCTTAACTAAATGTGTACTCTGTGTGGTTCAAAATAATATACTCTTTCTTTTCAAGAAGTTTAAAGATAAATAAGTTAGTGTCTGTTGGTGTCTATGAGGCTCTTCTTTATAGGTGTATATGTTCATACTGCTGTATATGTGAGTTTTTGCATCTCAAACTATTTTTAGTTCTTAAATTCCATCTTAAAACTTCATTATTTTTTAGAGCTCAAGTGTGTTTTGTGGTCCAGTATTAAAACTTTTTTTGTTTTTTAAAAGGATCTTAGTGAATTTGGGATTGCACCTAAGGCAATTGTTACCACAGATGATTTTGCTTCTAAAACCAAAGATAGAATTAGAGAAAAGGCCAGGCAGTTGGCTGCTGTTGCAGCACCTATTCCTGGAGCAACTGTACTAGATGACCTAATAGCACCAGCAAAGTGAGTAGAATTTTTCATTTAATAATTCATCTAACATCTAAGTGTATTTCTACCTTTATGATTTTTTGCATTTTGTCTAAAGAACTTTTATGTATAAATCACCAAGTAATATTTATTTCCTTTTAGATTATCCATTGGTTTTGAATTGTTACGAAAAATGGGTTGGAGAGAAGGACAAGGAATTGGGCCTCGGGTAAAGAGAAAACCACGTAGGCAAAAATCTGGTGTGTATATTTAATATTAAGCCTCCAATAGTAAGACATTTAAGCCTCCAGTATGATTCAGTAACCTAATCACTTTAGAGAAATAACCAATGAGGCTGAGATTCTGTTCCTTTGTAGTCTAGTTACTGCATTATAGTTACAGAATAACTTTAAGGGTTGCTATCCATTTCCCAAGTGTCTGCTACATCACAGTTCTCAGTCCTGGATCACCTCCTGTGTCTCCCTCTCCTCTTGTCCCACAACTACAAAATGTTACTGGAAGAAGATAAAACCATGTAGAAGTCACTCACTAGAAATTCATGCTTCCAGACTTGGGTCTGTTCTCACTGCTGTTCCTTAGTCTCTTTCATTCATCTCTTATTGATAAACTTGCTGTCAGACATCCTAGATCATTTACTTTTCTTTCTTTTTAAGTACCTATTTCCCTCATACCCTTATTCTCAGGGAATGACTTTATAACTCTTTTACAAAGAACAATTGAAACGTTATTAGTCCTGTTCTTCATCTCAGTATTATCTCTGGTTATACAATTATTCTCTTGGTCTTTATCTCTAGTTTCAGGGGATAATTTGTTTTGTCTTCTTTGTAAAACAAATGCTCCTACCTATACCATGAATCCCAAATCTTTTTTTCTCTCCTGGAATCTCAATCCTATGTTTATGAGAATCTTTACAATTTTTTTTTTAATTAATACTTTTTATTTGCAAAACATATGTATGGGTAATTCCTAAACATTAACCCTTACAAAGCTTTCTGTTACAAATTTTTCCCCCCTACTCCCCACCCCTCCCCTAGATGGCAGGATATCCACTACATGATAATTATGTTAGAATACTTAAGAAATCGAATATATGTATAGTTATTGCATCATTTTTTATGCAGGAGAAATCGTATCTACAAGAAAGAATAATCCGATAAAGGAAATACAATGCAAGCAAACCTCAATAGAGAACATGAAAATGTTATGTTGTAGTCCACATTTCACATCCCTCTCTCTGGGTGTATATGGCTCTCTTCACTGAACAATTGGAACTGGTTTGAAGCATTTCATTGTTGAAGAGAGCCATGTCCATTAGAACTGATCTTCATATAGTATTGTTGTTGCCGTGAATAATGATCTCCTGGTTCTGCTCACTTCACTGAGCATCAGTTCATGCAAGTCTCTCCAGGCCTCTCTGAAATCGTCCTGCTGGTCGTTTCTTACAGAGCAATAATATTCCATAACATTCATATACCATAATTTATTCAGCAACTCTCCAATTGATGGGCATCCATTCAGTTTCCAGTTTCTAGCCACTACAAAAAGAGCTGCCACAAACATTCTTGCACATGTGGGTCCCTTTCCTTCTTTTATGATTTCTTTGGGATATAAGCCCAATAGAAACACTGCTGGGTCAAAGGGTATGCATAGTTTGAGAACTTTTTGAGCATATCTCCAAATTGCTCTCCAGAATGGTTGGATCTGGAGAATCTTTACAATTTCTTTTTGCCATGGAATATTTACTTTTTGCCTTCAGAAATGTTTGGCTCTCCCTTAGCTTTTTTTTTTTTTTTTTTTTTATAATGATTTAGTCTTTCTACCTCCTTTTACTTACTTTTATACCCATTAGTTCAATTTCCTGTTTACTCATTCATTTTTGTCCAGTTTTAATCATGTTCACTTCTTTGTGACCCCATTTATGGTTTTCTTGGCAAAGATAATGGAGTGGTTTACTATTTCTTTAATAGCCCATTTTACAAATGAGGAAATTGAGGCAAAGAGGGTTAAATGACCTGACTAGGGTCACATAGTAATTCTCTGAGGCTATATTTGAACTCACATCTTTCTGACTCTAGGCCTGCTGCTCCATCCAGTGTGTCACTTATCTGCCTGACTTATTTACTTAATTCTCAGTAATTTGGCTTCTATTTTAAATATTCTTCTGAAACCCTTTTTTTAAAAAAAAATTTAAATTTTATTCATTTAATGTTTTTCCCCAGTTACATTCAAGACAATTTTTTTTTACATTTGTTTTTAAAATTTTTGAGTTCTAGGTTCTCTCCTTTATCTCCACCCACAATTAAGAAACCAAATATAAAATTATGCAAAACATTTCAGTAAAGTCAAATTGTGAAAGAAAACATAGATCTCCTACCCTAATGAAAATAAAAACCCTCAAGAAAAATTAAGTTAAAAAGAGAGAGAAAGAGAATGCTTCTTTCTATATTCAAACACAATCAGTTCTTTTTCTGGATATGGATAGGACTTGATACTAGTCATAATTGATTGTACTACTGAGAATAGCAACGTCGTTTAAAAGCTGGTCATTCCAGAACATTGCTATTATTTTGTATACAGCTTGAGTTCATGGAGGACTTTCTAGGTTTTTTTTTTTTTTTCTGAGAGCATTCTGCTCATCATTTCCCAGAGAACAATAATATTCCATCTCAAATACACACCACAGTTTATTGAGCCATTCTCCAAATGAAAGTCATCCCCGCAATTTCCATTTTTTTTTGCCCAGAGAAGAAAGCTGCTATAAGTATTTTTTGTGCATATAGGTCGTTTTCCTTCCCCTCCTCCCCCAATCTCTTTTGCTATTCATGCCTAATAGGATGTTGTTAGATGAAAAAACATGCACAAATTTTTAGGCATTTGGGTATAGATCATATATGATCATTTATCAATTGGGGAAGGGCTCTTACATAGAGGACCTTATCAGCTAAGATAAGATGAGACCTTATATTTCCCCCCTATTTATTCTCTCTCTCCTTTCACTTCCTCAAAAGTGTTTTGATATTAATCACTCCCTCTTCCAATATACTCTCTCTTTTATCCCCTCCCCATTTCCATATGCCATTCCCCTTCTGTTTTCCTTCAGGGTAAGATAGATTTCTATACCAATATTGAGTGTGTGTTATTTCCTCTTTGAGCTAATTTTAATGAGTAAGATAAACTTACTCCCTCTTTTCTCCTCCTCTTCCTCTCCATTGTAAAAGTTTTCTTACCTCTTTTTTTTTAAATGACAGATAATTTACACCATTCCACTTCTCCCTTTCCTTTTCTCCTATACATTCCTTTCTCATCTCTTAATTTCATTATTTTAAAAAATGTTATTCCTTCATATTCAACCCATACCTATGCCCTCTGTCTTATATATATTCCTCACTGCCATAATAATGAGAGAGTTCTAATGACTTACAAGTATCATTCCCCCGTGTAGGATCATAAACAGATAAATCTTATTAAGTCCCTTATCATAATAATTTTCTTTATTACCTCCTTATGCTTCTCCTGAGCCCTATATTTAAAAATTAAATTTTCCATTAAGCTCTGGTCTTTTCATCATGAATGCTTGGAAATTCTCTATTTCATTGAATGACCACCTCTTCCTCTGAAGGATTATACTCACTTTTGCTAGGTAGGTGATTTTTGGTTATAATCCTAGCTCCATTGATCTCCAGAATATTGTATTCCAGTACTGTAGTTCCACTATACTTGAATTGTTTCTTTCTGGATGCTTGCAGTATTTTCTCCTTGACCTGGGAGTTATGGAATTTGGCTATAATATTTCCGGGAGTTTTCATTTTGGGATCTTTCAGGAAGTGATTTTGTGGATTCTTTAAATTTTTATTTTACTTTCTGGTTATAAAATATCAGGACAGTTTTCCTTGATAAATTCTTGAAAGATGATGTCTAAGCTCTTTTTTTGATCATGACTTTTAGAAAGATCAATAATTTTATAATTATCTCTCCTGGATCTGTTTTCCAAATCAGTTGTTTTTCCAATGAGATATTTCACATTTTTTTCTATTTTTTCATTTTTTGGGTTTTTCTTTATTGTATCTTGGTTTCTTATAAAGTTATTAGCTTCCATTTGCTTGATTCTGCTTTTTAAAAGGAATTGTTTTCCTCAGTGAACTTTTGTACTTCCTTTCCCAATTGGCCAATTTTGCTTTTTAAGGCATTCTTCTCATTAACTTTTTGTATTTCCTTTTGCAGCACTCTCAGTTCTTTTCCTAATTTCTCTATATCTCTCTTACTTGATTTTCAAAATCCTTTTTGAGCTTTTCCATGGCCTGAGCCCAATTCTTATTTTTCTTTCAGGCTTTGGATGTCGGAGCTTTGATGTGGTTATCATCTGAGTATGTGTATTGATCCTCCTTGTCACCATAATGTGTTGATCCTCCTTGCCACCATAACAACTTTCATTGGTCAAAAACTTTTTTGTTTTCTGCTCATTTTCCTAGCCTATTACTTGGCTTTTAACTCTTTGTTATAGTAGAGCTGTTTCCAGGGTGAAGGGTGCACTGTCCCAAGCTTCCGTTTTGTGCAGCTGGTTTCAGAGACCAGAAGCCCTGTTTTCTGCCCTGGAATTGTTAGGAATGTCCCTGTCCCACTGTAATTGTGAGATTTAGTGTGCTAAAGTAATAGAGTCCTGCCTTGATAGTGCTGGGACCACTGGGGTTGAGGCCTGGGGCTGGTCTGGCCTGGCTTGTGCTGAGACTGCAACCCCATTGCCAAAGATTCTCTCTGATGACCTTCTGAGACCTCCCTTGAAATTATTTTCTTAACAATTGCCAATGACCACTTTCTTGCTACATCTGATGGCTTTTTTTTCCTTCTAATTTTTAATCTCTCTTTAATATTTGATACTATGGTTATCTACTTTATAAAACTCTTCTTCCTTAGGACTACACTTTCCTGATTCTCTACCTTTATGAACATGCTGGTTCCCCTTCTTTTTGTCTCCTAATTTATTCAGTTTCTTATTGAAATTAATTATCTGCATCTCTCATATTCTCTACTAGATCACAAATTCCTTGAGGGCAAGGATTATGTCATATTTCATCTTTATATTTCTAGGTCCTAGCAGATTTTGAACTTAAAAGAAATTTAACTGATATTTATTCAATTATATTCTAATGGTGGGTATATTTTAATTTTCTGTCCTGATCTTTATGCTTTTATTTTATGGTAGGAATATGAAAAGATATTTTGAACAGAACATGTAAGACTTTATGTTTGGAGGTGAAGGAAAGGAAAATGAAAAGCAAGGGTTTATTTTGGAGAGTAGTTAGTAAATCTTTGCTGTGTGCAGGAGTATTTTTCAGTCTGGGTAGGCAAGAAAATGGTAGTCTCCCTCATCTGTCCCATTTAATTCCTTTTACCCCCCAGAGTAATGTAATATTTTATCTTGTATACAAGGATTATTACAATAGTGTCTTTCTTGATTTTCCTACCTCAAAGTTCTACTCTGCCTCTTAACATCTCTTGAACACTGCTACCATATTTTTCTTCCTAAAGTTTGCTTTTTAAAAAAGCAAACCTACTCAAAAAGCAAACTAAAAACTCTTAATATCTCAAATATAAACTTCTCTGCAATAAATTGAAGGACTTCCATGATCTAGTCATATCTATGTTATTTTGTCTGCTTCAACTAAACACAAACTCTTTCCTTTAGAGATAAACTTCTCTCATTCTCTTTTAAATGTCTTATATTTGTATCTATCTTCTTTAGTTCATACTGTCTCTAACCTAGAATTTACCAGTTTTCCCTCATCGAATTCTTCAAAACTCAGCTCAAATCCTACTCCTCGTGAAGTCTTTTCTGTCCATCCTGTCTACTTGATTTTATCTTTTGTTCAAAATTTTTTTAGTCATTAATGCTGATTTTTAATTCATATATATATATATTTTTTTTTTGGTGGAGGCAATTGGGGTTAAGTGACTTGCCCAGGGTCACACAGCTAGGGAATGTTAAGTGTCTGAGATCAGATTTGAACTCGGGTCCTCCTGGATTCAAGGCTGGTGTTCTATCCACTGCGCCACCTAGCTGCCCCTAGTCAATATAAGTCTTTACATGCTTCTCTGAATTCTTTATAGGGATTCTTTCTAAAGACCCAGTTCAACATCTATTTAGTTTCTAGCACAATAGTGCTGTTTTTAATTTTTTCGTGTGTATGGGCTCTTTCTGTTTTTAATCTCCTTGAATTTATATAGCTAATCAGAATTTATCATGTGTCTTTTAGAGAGAGTATTAAAGATTTCTTTTAAAAATGTGCTGAATAATGATTATTAAATAATGATTACTGTTAATTTAGTTAGCCTCTTTTAATGTTATGTGACTAACTATTTTCAAATGTCTTTTATAGTTCCTGGAGTAAAAATCTATGGTTGCGCTTTACCCCCTACTGGTTCTGAAGGATCAGAGGTATTGTATAGATTAATTAATATTCTGTCCTCATTGTAATTTTCAAGATAGAAAAGAGATATTTAGCATTTTTTTTAGTAACCACTTAAAAATTTTGTTTTCAGTCATTTATAAAAGATGCTTGTAATAATTATTGTATAGTGGCACATTAATTATATGTGCCACTAACAAACTTAGCTCTTTGGATCTGAGCTGAGAAACAGCAGATAAGAAAAATAAATTACTGTGTGACCAAAATAGAGAACAGAGTTCTTGCTAAAGCTCATTCATGTGTTTTTTCAACACTTTTTTAAGTCCTTATTTTGTGCTGGGCACTAACTACATAGTTCATAGAGAGAGTCTGTTTTCAAAGAGTTTATAGCTTAACAAAAGAGGTTAAAACATACACATAGAAATATCAGTGTATGGTAAATGCCTTCATTCTGATACAGCCCAAGTGCTTTTGAAGTACAGGGGACAGGGAGGCACAACTTTGAGCTGGGGTGATCAGGAAAAGCATAATAAAATATGTGGCATTTACTGGATCTTAAAGGGTGCAAAGAGATTCAATAATTAATAGAATTGGGGGTAGTCCATTGATTATAGACAATAAAATCAAAACAAAGACATGGGATGGGAATGAAAAATATATATTTAGGAGAAGATCAAGCCAGAAAAGCTAATTAGGGCATCATTACAGAGTTTTGCATATCAGACTTATTAATTTTAAATTTGTACCATAGGGAGGGAGCCATTAAAGGTTTCTTCAGCAGAATAATAATAGGTTTAAAATTTTGATAGAAGATTAATTGAGCAGTATTGCACCAAATGTTGAAGAGGAGAAAGAATCTGTTAACATCATAGTAGTCCAGTTAGAAAGCTCTTGCAGTTGTCTTGTATGAAGTAATGAAAATCTAATCTAGATTGATAGCAGATTTGGGAAAATTCAGAAGAAATAATAGATAGGTTTTAGTGATTAGATTGGAAAGGGAGGGGACATTGAAAAGAAGGAAGCAAATAAAGATAACAGGTTTCAATCTCAAGTGACTAGGAGAATTGTGCCATTTAGAAGTTTCGGAAAGTTGGAAGAGGAACTGTTTTGGAAGAGGGAGTAGGTAGAATATGATAAGCTTACTTGTATATGTGGTGAATTTGAGATGCTAGCAGGGCATACGTGTGAAAAAGTTTAGCGGGTCATTTGGAAATGTGGGACTAGGGGTGAGGCCAGAGGTCAGAGCTGAAGATAGAAGTAATTTATATTGAGGGTCCTAGGGAAAAGGCATTGTGAGAGAGTACAGAGCAAGTTAAAAAACGTTTCAGTCTTGTGCTTCAAACTTGGATAGTTTGACCTAAGTGTTCTGCTGGGACCTCAAATTCAACATCAAAAAGCACTAAATTTGCCATCTCTTTTTCTTCCCTTAGCCAACTCCTGAGTTGACTGTTTCTCCTGTTTCTGTTAGTGACATTCACTTAGGCATCTAGTTTGAAATCTTGGAATAATTTACAGCACCTCTCTCTAGTTTCATAACTAGTTAGTCATCATGTTCTCTTGCCTCTTCCTATAAATCTGTCTTTTCCTTTCCACTCCAAATGCTTGGATCATCTGATATTTAGAATGCTAATTGGTTTCACTTCTTACATCCTTTTAATCCATTCAGCACATCCTTGCCAGATTAATGTACAACTTTCCTTGAGCTGTTAAATGTTGACTATAATTTGTGTTCCAGAACATTTCTTTCTTTTTTTTTTTTAATTTAATTCTTTTTTTTTATTATTATTAATACTTTTTATTTGCAAAACATACGTATGGGTAATTCCTAAACATTAACCCTTACAAAGCTTTCTGTTACAAATTTTTCCCCCCTACTTCCCACCCCTCCCCTAAATAGCAGGATATCCACTACATGATAATTATGTTAGAATACTTAAATCGAATATATGTATAGTTATTGCCACACATCATTTTTTTGTTCAGGAGAAATCGTATCTATAAGAGAGAATAATCCGATAAAGGAAATACAATGCAAGCAAACATCAATAGAGAGCATGAAAATGATATGTTGTGGTCCACATTTCACACCCCTCTCTCTGGGTGTATATGGCCTTCTTCACTGAACAATTGGAATTGGTTTGAAGCATTTCATTGTTGAAGAGAGTCATGTCCATTAGAACTGATCCTCATATACTACTGTTGTTGCCGTGTACAACGATCTCCTGGTTCTGCTCATCTCACTCAGCATCAGTTCATGCAAGTCTCTCCAGGCCTCTCTGAAATCGTCCTGCTGGTCGTTTCTTACAGAGCAATAATATTCCATAACATTCATATACCATAATTTATTCAGCCACTCTCCAACTGATGGGCATCTACTCAGTTTCCAGTTTCTAGCCACCACAAAAAGAGCTACCACAAACATTTTTGCACATGTGGGGCCCTTTCCTTCTTTTATGATTTCTTTGGGATATAAGCCCAATAGAAACACTGCTGGGTCAAAGGGTATGCACAGTTTGATAACTTTTTGAGCATAGCTCCAAATTGCTCTCCAGAATGATTGGATCTGTTCACAGCTCCACCAACAATGCATCAGTGTCCCAGTCTTCCCACCTTCCCTCCAACATTCATCGTTATCTTTTCCTGTCATTTTAGCCAATCTGACAGGTGTGTAGTGGTACCTCAGAGTTGTCTTAATTTGCATTTCTCTGATCAATAGTGATTTGGAGCACCTTTTCATATGATTATAAATAGTTTTAATTCCCAGAACATTTCTTATTAGTATTTGAGGACTTTGAGAATTTCAGATCCTAGGATCTTGGAATTTTTAGTGAAAAGGAAAAGGTTAAAGTATCTGAAAGATCTTCTAGGCTGATACCAAACAATTCCATTACAGCCACATATCTAGGATGTAAAGAGACTTTCAATTAAAAAGAATCCAATTATTTCAAGTAGTTTTAAGTAGAGCAAAATTTCATTATGTTGAACATTTGGGTAGTTATTTAAAATTCTCAAAAGGCAATTAACTTCCAATCTAGCATATTAAGTTAAGAATATAAAATCCTTAAGAACAAGGTCTGTCATATATTAGAGGCATCATAGTCAAGTAGAAGTTAATGTTAGACTTAGAGCCTTTGTGAAACCTGGGTTCAAATTCTGTTTCTACACTGAATTGACTATGTGATCAGGGATCTGGAACCAAACAATCCCCAAGAAAGGGATTGGCCTGAGGCTTATTGTTGGCCAGTTAGTGAGAGCCAGAGTGATTTGAGTTTAAGGCATGGTCCTAGCCTGTAAACTCCAAGATATCTTTTGAGGTTTTGGTGATCAAAATTTACATTCTTTTGGAAAGAATACTTGAATGAAAGGGTATGATACCTTATGTGGATGGAGGGAAGGGAAGGGAAAGAAAAGAAACTGTGTTGCTCAACTGGCCCATTCCAATTGGCTCTCTAGTAGGGCCAATTACTCTACTAATTGTAGAGTTGCAGGAACAGCTGCTGCTCCTCAAAAAGGTTGTTGTTTGTTCTCAGGGAGGTGATGCCTGTATAACCCAATACCTGTGTGACCCTGGACACGCCACTTAATGTTTCTGAGGAAAGTATTTTGTAAATATTAAAGAGATATATGTGTTTTGATATCTTCATTAATAAGATGGAGTGAGTTTATCAATAATAGTAATAATAATAGTTTTATATTCTTTGTACGCTGCACCATAGTATGCAGTGTTTGCTGTTTTAAGCATGGTTATTTAGTCATTTATCTTAGATCTAATGTCGTTTAGTAAAACACTTATAATTTTTTTTTCTTTTTTTGCCGCCGCAATTGGGGTTAAGTGACTTGCCCAGGGTCACACATTGAGGAAGTGTTAAGTGTCTGAGGTCAGATTTGAACTCAGGACTTCCTGACTTCAGGGCTGGCACTCTATCCACTGCGCCACTTAGCTGTCCCTAACACTTAATCATTTTTTAGAATTATTTTATCTATAAATAATCTCAGGTTTTCTATATATTGATTCATCTTATTTCTTAAAATATTTTTTGCAGGATGATGGTGATGATGACTACTTGCCAGATAATGTGACCTTTGCACCTAAAGACATAACTCCAGTGGATTTTACTCCTAAAGACAACGTTCATGGACTTGCCTATAAAGGTCTAGATCCGCAGAAAGCATTATTTGGAATTTCAGAGGAGCACTTTAATCTTTTCAGTGATGTAGCTGAGGGGACCAGCAATCTTCTTGGAAGCATTAGACCAAATAAAGGAAGAAAACTTGGAATTTCAGGACAGGTTAAAGCATTACTAGTTTATAAATATTGAGTCATTGCAAATGAATATACTTCCCTTAATGTACTTAACATATAAGTGTTTACTGGAAATGACTGCTTCCTTATACTTTTGTTGAGAAGTCTAATTTTACCTTAAAAATTGAAAACAGAATTGATGTCATTCCCACTGTAATGTTTATTGACATGTAGCATATAAATGAGATTTATAAAATGCCTTAGACAGATTTGTCCATGGTAAAAGAACAGCTCTGTTGTCAAAGTCAAAACAAATTTGGATGCAATGTATGGTTATTTCAGCTTCTTCATTTATAAAATAAAAGGCATCCAGTATACTGGTGTACTTCTATATTAAAAGGATGGGGTCAAGTTATTCCCTTTAAAGGCAATCTGCCATTGCCAATCACAAGTCTTTTCAACCCTCGTCAGAGATTTTGACAAGTTTTTCAGCAACTACATATGTTTTTTATGTCTTTAGATAGTAGACAGTATTCTTCTATGCCTTTTCCCCTTGATCTCCTTAATATGTAATTATTAGTGAGATGGATATTTTTCTTGCACTTACCTTTTCGGTAATCTGGATGTTAGAACAATTAGGAAGGCACAGAATAGTTGTTCTGGGATGGAAGAAGCAAGGCAATGGTGACCTAATAGAGGACTTCAGATTCCTTTCATGGTGGGACTGTCTGCAGCCAGCCCATGTCTGGCAAGGAGAAGCAAGGCTTGTCTTCTAGGCTGGCTTGTTATGCTGGGACTGCTGAGCTTATGATCCTTGCAAGAACATGGGAAGACGGTTTGATAAGACTTTTTTTTTTTTTTTTAAACAGCAGGGCAGTATAGCTGCAGGAGTTTAGGGTTCCCAGGTGTGTTTCTCTGTGATACCTATGTTCCTTTGTATCATATGGAAGTTTTGTGTGCTGAGCTGTGCTGTGAGCTATCCAGGGTCTTAGCTATAGTAGGTACTAAAGTGATGGTAGTGAATTTGTGCTGGTAGGCCAGTAACAGCTGCATCCTTCACAATTCCAGAACCATTTCCTAATTTTGGATATGCCTGTGTAAAGGGTTGTAATCTATCATCTGATGGTGTGGAATGTCACTGTTAGCCTGGGATTCTGTTTCATTCAGTTAGGATTGGCCTTGTGAAGGACAGGAAAAATGTCTTTAATTTAGACCTTTTTAGTTACTCAAGTGTCCATGTAAAATCACTTTTCTGACATTGAACAGGGGGTATCTTTCAATATCTGAATTGAAAATTCTGACTCTGGGTTGTGTATTTTATATTCCTCCTTTTGCCTTTGACATCTAATTCATAGTTTGTTAGGAGTGAGAGAGAGAGACAGACAGACAAACAGACAGACTCAGTGAAGTACCTTATTTGGTAAAACAAGGGGTAGTAAAGTATCTGCAATTAAATATTTAAAGTTACATTTCATCTTTCAATTTAGGTGTGTGTCATACTTCTATTCATTTAACTTTGAATCTTTTTTCTTCCTAGGCTTTTGGTGTAGGTGCTTTGGAAGAAGAAGATGATGATATCTATGCAACAGAAGCATTATCTAAATATGATACCATTTTGAAGGATGAGGAACCTGGGGATGGACTCTATGGTTGGACAGCACCCAAGCAATATAAAAGCAGGAAAGGTAATTGTTAAGAAATAACAACTTTAGTATAGATATTTAGCATCCAAGTGAGGAAAATCATAATTCTTTTATTAGTCATAAATAAAGAATGTAGTTTGAAAATGAAAAGTCCGGATTATGATTATAGGTGGTAAAAGAATGAGGAGCTGGAAATAAAAGAACTAGTATGAGAATGGAAGAACTAAGGCAGAATAGGAGAAAGACATGAGAAGAGTCAGGGCTTGAAGTAAATGAATTCAGGAGATCTGGAACCAAGTGAGTAACCCAGAACATGTATTGGTATGGAAGGTCACCAGTTAGAATCAAATATTTGAGTATTATCTGGCATAATTAGACAAGGAAAATGGGAAACAAATCTAAGTCACTAACAGCAAAAAATACCTGATTTTGAAAATGTTTAAAGCTCTTCTTTTTTTAAACATGTGCTCCCAAGGCCTCCGTTCCAGATTTTTAAAATGATTCCTGTTGAGTGGGAAAAAATTTAGTTCTAATATGGTTTATCTAGAACTTGTGAGAGAGAATAGTTAATTAGGAGTAGTTGGCTAAGGAACAGTAAGAAAGGGGATTCTTGTAGGAAGATCTTAACACCTTCTAATTTCATTTCTGAGTATTTGAGGCCAAAGCCCTTTTATCAATTTTCTGCTTTCATCTTCAGGAGTCATATAATCCCAAGAACCTGAGAAGCCATGCCCATTATAGAGTCTTAGACTCTTAGAGTTAGGAGGAAACTTAGAAATCATTCATTCAGACTTCTACCTTATACTTAAATTCCCTCTACAAAGTCCCAGACAAATGATCATCCAGTCTGCCAGACTATCTTGTGACAAGGAGCCCATTACTTCATGCGGCAGCCCATTTTATTTTCAGATAGTTCTAACTTTTAGGAAATTCTCCCTTGTGTTTAGCTTAAAATCTAACTATAACTTCAGCTCTTTAGTTCTAGTTTTGTTTTTTACAATTATATGTAATAAATCTAATTCCTCTTCCACATTTTACTTATTTGAACACAATTGTGATTTCCCTTCTCTTCTCTAAGCCAAACACCACAGATTCTTTCAGTTATTACAGAATTCATTCTCCTCCTGGACATCCCTAGTGATCTCTCCATTCTTTGAACCCATACAACTTTACCACTCGTTTAACAATTAATCCTTGTTGGTTTTATGATATCTTTTGTGAATATATAAAAAGCTAAAGAATTCTTGTTTCCTTAGTTAGATTTAGTAGTGCCTTTAAGATATAAACTGTGTTCTACTCTACCATTGAAGTGTTGAGCACTTAACCAGTGAATAATGAATTTTTGTTTTTCTTTCTATTATTGGTCTTAGAATCTGTCTGGTAGTTTCCATTCCTGAATATACAGGGAATGATTTTTGTGGGAAATGTTGATAATGAGACAGTGTCATATTATAAGCTGTTAAAGATTTCACGGTATCCCTTTCAGAAATTGAAATATTACTAAATAATGCCTTATTTCATACATAATTTAATTCTAATAAATGTCTTCTGCTTCTTTTGAATAAACTTGGCTATCTTATGGAGATTTTTGGAAGAATTTATAGAAAATAACAAGTTTCTGTAGTTTTTAACTTATTGTTTTAGCCACTGAATAAAAGGATATTTTATAACAGGACTCCTTAATCTATTTTGCATCACGTATTCCATTGGCAGTCTAGGGAAGCCTGTGGCCCCCTTTTCAGAATATTGTTTTTAATTGTATAAAGCCAAAACACATAAATGACAAAGGAAATCAAAGATTAATTAAAATGATGATGATGATTATTTTTTAATCAAGTCTTGTTTCTTGATTGTAGAGATTTAGTCAGAGCATATTTTACTCTGTATATTTTTAGGTGCGCATTTATTTAGGAACCTAATACTTTACAAACCAGATATTTTAAGTTTTAACAAATTCATTTTTTCCTCTGAAATATATCTGTAAACCTTGTTGGGATCTTTGGGCTTCAGTTTTTTCATATGGAGAATGGAGGAGTTGGATTAAATATCCCTTTAAGCTCTTTCTAATTCTAAATCTATTCATTTATAAATGTTTGAAGTGTTTATAGTGCCTTCTAATCAATGAATATAACTAAATTCTTCATTATTGTTTTGTTAGAATTTCCTTTAAGAAGGCAGAGTACGTTTTATTCTTTTCTATGCTTAGCTTGTAGGAGCTTTTGGTTTAATTACATTGTCTTTGATTAGTTGCTAGGAAACTCAGGTAATGCATATGGTTTGTTTTATTTATCTTATTTTGGTATTGACTGTCAAAGTGATAATTACTTTGTTTTTTAAAAAAATCAATTCTTGTGCTCTTGATTGTAGAGATTTACTTAGAGCATATTTTTAGGTGGTTATTTACTTAGGAACATAGTACTTTGTAAACCAAATATTTTACATTTTAATACGTCATTGTTTTGGTTGACCTTTCATCTATGTAGAAACATAGACCTATGTCCTGAATAGTATATTTAAATTGGGGTGGTATAGGTTGTGCCACATAGACACTGAGTCAACAAAGGTGTGAGGGATGAAGTTATGCTCTACTTCTTTTGTAACTTTCATTATTGTACAAATCTTTGCCTTGTTTTAAACTGATGCATAATTTGAATGAAAGGTACACTATTGTAAAAAATACAATTTATCTCTAAAATTAATAACATTTCCTTTTCAGAATCAGAAAAAGATATCCGTTATGTTGGCAAAATTTTGGATGGGTTTTCCTTGGCATCTAAACCTTTGTCTTCTAAGAAAGTAAGCAAAAACATTTTTTCTATAATAGTTTCTCTCTTAAAATTTGTATTGTTATAATGTGAATCAAGGATTGGCAAACTAGCTCACAGGCAAAGGCTTGCTGTTTCTTTTTGTAAGGTTGCCCATTTTAAAATATAATAAAACATTTTATGTTAAATATAATAAAACTTTTGAAAAATGTTAAAACCAGTTTTAGCTCTTAGATCTTTGATTTAGACTCTAGGGCAAGATTGTTGGAAAAAAAGTTGAAAAAATCCTCAAATCTCTCAGAATATAGTAAGTTCACTTTTAATTTTATAATAAATGAATGCATCATCATTTAGTGAGATTTTTATCCTGTATTACAATGTCAGTAAATCACAGACATTCTTCATAATGAAAGCAACTGTTTGCCTTCATAATTAAAAGCTGCTTTTTAATAGAAACTCTTAAGTTTTAAAATGTTACTTAATTTGGTTGCTTCTTGTTATTGAAAGAAAAGGGATGGGTTCAGCATCTATGATTTCATTGATATGAGTAGCTTCAGGTGACTAATTTATAGTCTTAGGGAATTGCCTAGTGCATTGAGAGATTAAATTATTTCCCCAGGGTCACCCAGCAAGTAAGTGTCAGAGACAGGATTTGATCCCAAAGTCTACTCTTGATGATACTTCTTGTTCAAAGAGAAATGTTTTAGAAATAAACCAGAGCTTTATTTTGATTTAATTTTGGGGGCAACATAATGTAATAATTACTAATATATCTCATTTAATCCTTTTATAACTGGATAAGAGTAATAGGATCCCTCTTATAGGTATTATCCCCATTTTATCAGTGTAAAGAAAGTGAGTTTCAGAGAAGTAAAGGGACTTTCTATCATTCTAGCAGGAAGTGAAAAAGGCTGTGCACAAACTCAGAGATTCCTAGCATTTTTCCAGACATGAAGCAGGGTGTCTGAAGAAAGAGAATTCTGGCCCATTTCCTGGTCAACCCTGAATAAGACTCTTCTCTTAACTTTTAAACTTACCAGCTACTCCTTCCTTATCTCAAGTGGGTAGACAGAGAGTAGAGAGTCTCAGCTAAATGTTATATCTTCCTATTAGTAGAATGGAATGTGAGGGTCCTAAGAGGAGAGAGGTGATAAATATATTGTAAAATATATTTTAGCATTCAAAATGAAGGAACCCAAAGGTTGTGGATTGCTACATATCATAATTTTTTTTCCATTTTATATTTTATTCTGAATTTAAGAATTTAAGAAATAAAACAACAGTAGAATAGGGGAAAAAAAAAAAAGACTACATGTGAAACTGCAAATCATAGATACTTTCAAGAAGAGATTTTGAAGGTACTAGGCAAGGAAAGTACTAAATGATATCCCCCCCCCCAAATAAAACTGACTCTTAAGAAATATTGTAGTGATTCATATTGTCTTTTACAACAGTCACTTTATCATTCTTTTCATAGTACCCTCTCTTATATAGCCAAAAAGAGCAAAAGCAGTTAAAACCATTTAATACAGCAATTGTTATTAATCAACATGTATTACCCTATACCCATAGTTCAAAATACTAACATAGAAAATCAAGGAGATCAAATTCTAGTAGGGAAGGACTATCTATATGGGAAGGTTCTGCTGTAGGGTAGATAGAAAAGCCTGTTGGTCTGGCTTCTTTGGAGTTATTCCATTGGTAAAATCATATCCCTCTCTGATGTTAACCCTTTTGACCATGCCAGTGACTTCTTTCTTTCCTTGGTCTATAGTAACTATGTAGTACTTGCAGAGGCAGCCGACAGCTTGCATAACCAGAAGAGTTCTTCACTCTGGGTGACATCTGTAGGAGCCAGACTGGAAGAAAGGTTGGTAGTCAGGGAGCTGTTGCTAGTCCTGGGGCTCTTGTGTCCAGTCCTGAGTTGCTTCCTCTAGAGTCTAAGGGGAGGTGGTAGTTGAGGTGATGGCAGTGGTTTGGCTCATCTGATACACATAACCTTTAGCTTTTCTATCAGAGAACATAGCTGTTTCCACTAAGAGGGAAATGTTCCATTATTATTCTGAAATTACTGTTAATAATTACATTTACCTTCTATAGTTTTCCTTCGATTTCTGTGATCAGTTCTTCTCGATTTCTTTTGCTAATTCATCCTCCTTGTCATTCTTGCTAACTTTGGATATACTCTGAGGCTGTGACTTTTCCCTTTTTTCCTCCCTGGATTTTCTCACTTTTTGACCTTATCAGCTTCCATGGGTTTAATTGTCATCTGCATGTCATTGACTCTTAGATCTATATATCTCTTCTTGAGTTCTGGTGCTGCATCATCAGCTTTCTTTAAGACACTTTAAATAGGATGTCTGTAGGTAACTTAAATTCAAGTTCTATATAGAATTCATTATCTTTTCTCTCAACCCACCTCTCTTCCAAATTTCCATATTATCATCAAAGGCACTACTATTCTAGTCACCCAGCTTTGTAATTTTAGAATCATCTTCACTTACTGCACATATCCTACCAGTTGCCCAATCTACCTCCACCACATCTCTTAAATTTGTCACTTTCTCTCCACTTATTTATAGCTACCATATTGCTTCAGTTCCTTATTACCTCTCACCTAGGCTGTTGTGATAGTCTTCAGTTTGGCCTTCCAACTCTTAAGTTTCTCTTTTCACTCCAGTGCATCCTACACCTTATTACCAAAGTGCTTTCTTAAGGTAAAGGTCTGACTATATCAATTTCCTATTCAGTATAAGCTCCAATGGTTCCCTATTATAAGCTGTAGAATCAACTATAGACTTCTCAAAGCAAGACACCTGGCCAGCACATCCTTATATGTGTTGTCTCCAAATATTTTCATTGCCAGCACTTAGTATATTTTTTCACATATAGTAAACTCAATAAATGCTTTTGTTCATGCTTATTATTCATGTAGGTGGTTAAGCTTTTCTGTGGGTGGTAATAAATCACATTTTAATCCATAGGAAAAACAGAACTTCTCCATGCTTTCTTTGCAATGAAGATTTTATTTAAATCATGTAGAGGAAATGCTATTCCTTTGTGATGAGTGGTTTGTGAGTTTAGTTACATTTTTCTGGTAAATGGAGTTGGGCAGAAAGTAAGTGATTGGTTTTAACAGTTCACTGAATTTTTATCTCATTGGTATGCTTATTCATTGGTTACTAGAACAAAGGAATGATGAAGATAACTAGAATTGGAACAGCCCTCAGAGATCATCTAGTTCAATCCCCTACTTGAATCAAATTCCTTTATAACATTCCCTGATCATTATAATTGGACTTCTTCATGAAGACTGCTAGTAGTATGGCCGAAGTACTTTTTAAGGTCAGCTTCAGGTCTCTACACTCCAAATAGCATGCATCACTTTTTTTTTTTTTTTGCTAGAAACTTTTATCTAGAGAGGGACCTTGGAAAACAAATTATTAATTGGTGATAATAATACTATTCCTTTTCATCAACTACTTATGTAGGTTATATAGTTTTAAAACTTTGATATTTTTAAAGTTTAGATTTTACATGGTTCAGCTTCTAAGTAGTTTAAAATTTTGTGGGACGGTAAGTAGGATAAATGTAGACTCTTTAGAATTATTTCTATGTTTAGGCAAAAAAGAACCATTAATATTTAAAAATTATTGTTATTTTGAATTTATTTTATAAATTAATCATTTCATTTAATTTATTTTGCCTTTATTAATGCATTAACTGTCAGTATTGAGAATTTTGAATACCACAAATATCTGAATTTCAGTTTTGTATTTTAAAGTAGGAATGCAAATTCATTCATTTATATGGAAATGCCTCAGATGAAAAAATAAAGCATGCCATTAAAATTTAAAATTAAAGTATGGCCAGAACAATAATTATTTTAATTTAGTTATTTTAGTCTTGATATATGTAATGGTCCAAGTAGGGAAGTCTTCTGTAGAGTAACAGATGAAATTAGCCCAAGTATAGCCCAAATATATAATTGAAATTTTTTAAGAAACTGCATTTTAAGTTTAAGAAGAAAGTGAATAAAAGTCAATGTTTGTTAAACATAGTAAACTAATATTATTTGAATTAAAAATAAATTCTAAATCTAACATTTTCTTGTCAATTTACAAATGGTACAGTTGTGCATTGTAATCTGATTTCATTGATTTCTTTGCTTTAAGTTCTAATTCCACTAGTTGAAGTTAACAATCCACCAAAATTTTGCATACTTTCTATTTTTTTTTTTTTTTGGTCAATATCCTTCTATAAATACCTCATAGAGTTATCTGTTCCATGTCCTGGCCTCTGTTTGGGGAATTGGTAGTAGAGCAAGGGGAAATTTATTGAAGATAACAAGATGGCTGTCTATAAACTGTCTATCTGCTGCCTCATATTCTTGTTATTTGACTGACTGACTTTGATCCTTCTTAAATTATGGTGTGCCAAGATATGTAGCCATAGATCATCACAGGGAAAATATTGGTGTTTCAAAATTTGACTTTCTTAGTAGTAGGAAGCTTAGAAATATTGAGAAGCACTGCATAGTTTCTCCAGTGTAATCCAGCTTGACCTCTTTCCCTGTAATTCTGGGCCCAGCCTATTACCATTCTATTGTACTCATCTAGGAAGGAATCAGTCAACAACAAAATAGTTCTTATCCTCAAGGAGCTCACCTTCTATTTGAAGAAACACATGAACATGTAACTTCTGGCCCAGCGCTGCCCAAAGAGTTCACATGGACCTGGGAGGTTGATTCCAAAAGCTCAGTTTCTCTTCCTTTGGGTTGTTGCCCTTATCTTGGATTACTCTAGGAAAAGCCTCTAAAATAGAATTTAGGTCAGGCAGCTAGGTAGCATAATGCATACAGTCCTGAATTTGGAATCATGAAAAACTGAATTAGAATCCTGCCCAGGACACTTCCTAGCCATGACTTTGGACTAGTCACCTTTCCTTAGTTTCCTGATGTATAAAATGGGGATAATAATGTCCTATAGGGCTATTATAAAAATCGAACTAGCTAATATTTGAGGTTCTTTGAAACATTAAAGTACTATATAAATACTAGTTATTTTGTTGATGATGATGATAGTGGTGATTATGATGGTGATGAGTATGATGACACAATGTGTGCTTATTGCATGCCCTAAATAGGGCCCCCAAATCTTGTACTTGTTGTACAATATGGTTATTGATCATTAGACATGATTTCAGCAAAACCTGTGAACACATAGGAAATGTAAAATACTAAGAGAACCCATTGATTTCATCCACCCCTGACAATTTCCAGAAGGGAACTGAACTTGGAGTTGTTATGTTAGGGCAATCCTTTATTGTTTTGGTGATTCTGTCTTTCTCACAAAGTTCTACACAGTCTCATTGTCTTAGTCCTGTGGTTGAGATTCTCCCCAAAAGGTAAACATGCTTGGAAACTTGTTGAGTAGCTCCTTTTGAATGGAATTTCCTTGTTCAAGTAACTTATTTGTTTTGTTCAAGTTGAACACTGGGTAAGAGCCACATGGATTATCTTCTTTTTTTCCCAAAGATTATGCTGTGTCTAAATGCGCACTTCCTAACTCTCAAGCTCAGAAAATATTGAATTTGGGATTAACCATAAAACATGCAAACCTGGTGCTGTCCGGGAAATTTCCTCTTTCTACTGGAAGGCTAGATGCTAAGAGCATGCTGTTTAGGAAATTCAGAATAGCTGCCCCTCTGCATAAGTGGTCAGGGATCAGGAATATTTTCCTTGAATTCCCCTTTTAGGCTGAATGTAAGCTTTCCTTTGGTGTATGTGTGTTTTTGTGGTACCATGATTGTTCCTTTGCATTGGAGAAAGCAAGTGATAGGGAAGGAGAAAGCCTCTCTTATTCTGCTGCACTCCAGAAGAAGATCCAAGAGCCAATCCTTAAGGATTCTAGGATTTCTATATATATTAATGGTCTAACTTAGTCTGTCTAGTTCTGTTCAGCAACCTAGTTAATAGTCAATTTTCCTACACTTTATTTTTCTACCAGGGGAAGGGAACAAGCATTTA
Organism: Myrmecobius fasciatus; assembly: GCA_023553655.1. Lineage (NCBI taxonomy): Eukaryota > Metazoa > Chordata > Mammalia > Dasyuromorphia > Myrmecobiidae > Myrmecobius > Myrmecobius fasciatus. Next base: position 204,611 of record JAJPUD010002055.1, on the reverse strand, counting down.
TATTGCCTTCTTCATGCTAGGCACTGTGCTGAGTGCTTTTACAAGTATTATCTTATTTGATCTTTGCAACAACTGTGAAAGATAGGTATTATTGTTATCTCTGTTTTATAGTTGTGAAAACTGAAGCAAGTAGAGGTTAAGTGATTTGCCCAGGGTCACCCAGCTGGTAAGTGTTGGAGGACAAATTTGAACTCAGATTTTCCTGACTCTAGACACAGATCTCTTATCTACAATGCCTCTATAGGTCATTTAACTGAACTCTTTCACATAATTGTAGATTTCAGTGAGACAACTTTGCAGTGGGCTCGGGATTGCTACAACCCATAGGACCCAGTACATTTTATATAGAAAAGGCATTTCAACAATATATTTAGTGGAGACTAAGGAGTAATAAAAACTGAAGATTTGGAAATAGTTTAGTTGTTCTTGGTTCTTTAACGAATGCTTTCATTTTTATAAACATAGTAGTTGTAGCTAGTATGAATCTGTAGATTTGTGATTATAGTTTTAAAAGTTGTGTTCTTTGTTCATATTTATGTTAGCTACCTGGGATGAAAGCTAGAATATGAGGTGGTTTGGTGGTGGTGGTGGTGGTAGTGGTAGTGGTGATGGTTGTTTACAACCTGTATTTTCTGCTTATTTTAAAAGATTTATCCACCACCTGAGTTGCCAAAGGATTTCAGACCAATTCATTATTTCAGACCTGTGGTAATTGCAACCTCAGAAAATTCTCATTTATGTCAAGCACTATCAGAATCAACTGGGAAAATATTAAGTGACATGCCAAGACAAAGCAGGTATCAATTAAATGCATCTAAGAGGGGAGAAATGCTTGGAGAAACTCCTATTCAAGGTATATAAAACAAAACTCATTTCAATGAACATCATGTAATTTATTTAAGTAGATTCTTTTGTACCCATTGAATATTTAGACATACTTTTGTATTTTTAAAATGTTAAAATAAAAGTATTTTCCTTCAGTGATATTGTTATGCCACATATCAGAATTGCCCACCAAATAACCAAAAGTAAATACACAGCTAATAAAGATAATATATTTATATTCCTTTATTTACTAGTAATTTGTTGACTTTAACACCTTTTTTTTTTTTTTTGCTTTTTTGCTGAGGCAATTGGGGTTAAGTGACTTGCCCAGGATCACACAGCTAGGGCATGTTAAGTGTCTGAGATCAGATCTGAACTCAAGTCCTCCTGACTTTAGGGCTGGTGCTGTATCCACTGTACCACCTAGCTGCCCCCTACCATCCTTTTTTTTTTTTTTTCCAGACTTCTGTTACTACTCATCATAAACAACTTTTTCAATACAATTATTAGTTATCCAAAAATTACTAGTAATTGAGAAAGGTGATAATATCTTTGTTCTCTACTCCATTTGCTTAGATTAAAAACAGAATTTCTTAGACTGAAAAGTCTAAGCACCATTGTTCTTTTCTATCACTTAGAATGAAAGTCCAGAAGCTGATTTTATGGTGTTCCTGATTTGGTATTAGGGAGTACTGTATAGATTATGATACAAAGATCTATTTTGGAATATTGTGCCTATAATGTAGGTTTTGTTATTGATCCAGGATGATGAGCTGTTGCCTGTATCATAGAAGCATATTGAAGTAATGTGTAGCCAAATATAGGACATCATAACTCAGTTTAAAATGACCCAGAAAAGTTCCATTTTCTGTTATTAACTTGTTTAATGAACATTGGATTATTTCACTACAGTTGTTTGACATCTCTAAAATTTGAATGTCAGCATCTGACTTGTGAGAGAAAATTAATTGATATACATGAGAGGTTTTAACCTCCTTAAAAATTTAAATATAAGTTAAAAGTTGGTTAATTTTAAGGTATCAAAATGCATAATAAAGCTTAAAAAGGTATAATAATGATTATATGTTATACTTCTCAACTCTTACTGTTTTTGTTTAGGTTCAACAACATCTATTTTAGAGTTTCTATCCCAGAAAGATAAAGAAAGAATAAATGAAATGAAACGGGCAACTGAAATCAAAGCAGCGGAAATAAAGGCAAAGGCTTTAATACCCAAAGCTTGGAATAACAGATTTCAGCCAGATTTTCCAGATGATACTTCATACACACAGCAGATGGTATTGAGTGGAAATGTAACTGCAGGAAGATCCAGTGATTTCAGACCTTTTGCAAAAGATCCAGAAAAACAAAAACGATATGAGAAGTACTTAGGCAATATTAAACAAGGGCAGAAAGGTAATCTGGAAATCTTATTTTACCATACCTATTTTATTCATTTTAGGCCACTGAGGATGAGTTTTTATTCAATTCAACCTGTTTTGATTCAATAGAGAAGTCTTGTTCTTTTATTCTGGTGGTACTGAGTCCACTTTACCTTTGAGTTAAGTTTAACATGGGCATTTGCATCTTCGATCTCTCAAGCCCTTATGGAAGCCTAGTGTTGGATTTGGAATGCAGTTAAAAAGAAATAGAATTGGAAAAAAACCATGGGGTTGGAAAGCATTAATAGAGGAAGAGTGATGGAGCAACTGATATTAATTTTCCAACTACAAGAAAGAGCGAAAATTAATTTAAAATTAATTTTAAAAATTAATGAAAGTAATCTAAATGTCACTTTTCATGTTCTTTAAGGGCCTGTGTAGACATCTAGTGAATATGGATAGTTTTTGCTCTTTGAGTACCTTCAAATATGTTAGAAATGAAAGATGAAATTGTGTTTTACAGATTTCTTTGCTACCTTGTTGCACAAGAAGCATTAATTATTAACATTTACTTAAAAGTTATGATTTTAACTAACAAAATGTATTTGCTATATATAAAAGGCAAATAGAAAAGTCAGATGACTATGTTTGAGTTTCTAAGGATTCTAAATTTAAAACAACAAATTTCTGAACAGTTAATGTTGATGATCAATTTTTTTTTGACATTTTTAATGAATGTTTTCCTTGGTAAATATAGCAACATTAGCTGATTGCCATGGTGAGGGAGAAAAGTAGTACTGTTTTACTTTTCCTAGGCTAATCTTAAGTTAGATTTAAGGGAAAAAAAATTAATTTTTTAAAATTTTTTTTATTTTTTGATCTTTGAAATACTTCCTTAGACTAATCTAAAACTAGAACTTTTTTTTTAAAAAAAATTTCTGTGGTTAAATATTTTGTTTCTTGTTACAAAATGTAGAAATGCTTAGTTTTTATTTTTGATTGACACATAGTTCCAATATTAATGGTGGGTCATCTTATGAGCTAAATACTTTCATTAAGGCCTTATTAAAAAAAATTATTGGTATACAGATTACTTTCTTGCTCCTTTTTAACCTCATTTTACACCAGTTTGTATAAATTTGCCTATTTGTCATATTTGCTATGTCTCTAGCATAATATTCCACTGCATTGTTATATCACATCTTGTTTATTTATTTATTTATTTTGCTCTTTTAGTTTTTTTTTATTTAAAGTTCCAACAGGCTAATTTACTTCAATTGATTTCCTTTTTCTTTTCTTTTTTTTTTTATTTGCAAAACATATGTATGGGTAATTCTGTTACTAATTTTCCCCCCCTACTCCCTACCCCTCCCCTAGATGGCAGGATATCCACTACATGTTAATTATGTTAAAATACTTGATAAATAGAATATATGTATACATATTTCCACACTTATCATTGTTATGCAAGAAAAATTATATCTACAAGAAAGAAAAATCAGATAAAGGAAACACAATGCAAGCAAACATCAATCGAAAGCATGAAAATGTTATGTTGTGGTCCACATTTCGCATCCCTCTCTCTGGGTGTATATGGCTTTCTTCGCTCAACAATTGGAACTGGTTTGAAACATTTCATTGTTGAAGAGAGCCATGTCCATCAGAATTGATCATCATATAGTATTATTGTTGCCGTATCACATCTTGTTTAATTATTCCCTGATAAGTGGGCTTTGACTTTATTTCTACTTCTTTGCCAATAGAATAAGTACAGCTGCAAATATTTAGGTGTATGTAAGAGACCTTTTATTTTTACACTGAAATAATTTCCTCTATTTTGTACAATAGATGCTTTGGAGAATTGTTTAGATCCTAGGATGACTGAATGGGAACGAGGACGAGAACGCGATGAATTTGTGCGAGCAGCTATGCTATACAAACCTTCCAGTTCATCACTGTCTTCCAGATTTACTCATGCCAAACTGGAAGATGACACAGATCAAGTAGAAGTTCCTCGAGACCAAGAGGTTTGCCATCATCATCTTATTGCATTGTCAATTTTTAATTTAAAAAATTCTAAGAAATTACTTTAAATTATATAATAGAAGTAATGTGGCAGTGTGATGTAGTGATTAAAGGGCTAGCCTTAGAAAGGCCTGAATTCTAGTCTTGCCTCTGACACACTAGCTGTGTGACCTTAGGCAGATTACTTAATCTTTCAGTTTCCTGGTCACCTTTTTTTTTTTTTTTTTTTTAGTTGTTTTCAAAAGGAATTTGTATTTTTTTATTACATGCATTTATAATTTATCTCTCCTGTCATCTATTCCTCCTACCAATTGAATAAAAATAAATAACAAAGACATCCTTAAAAATAAAACCATCATAAACATTCATAGTTAAGCAAAACAAATTCCTTCAATGTTTATGCCCCAAAATGTTTGTCACTTTCTATATTAAGTCTGATCACTTATCTTGCAAAAAGAGAGCCACTTGCTTCATCTACAATCTTTCATTGATCAGAGTTTTAAAGTCTTTCAGGGTTACCTTTCAGGGTAAGGAACATTTTTCCTTACAATGTTCTATATAATTTGTTCTCCTAGTTCTGCTTTTTTCTCTATTACTTCATAGAAGTCTCCCCATTTTCCTTAAAGATATCCATTTTGTCTTTTTTTTAATGGTGTATTAGTAATCCATTATATTCACATGCCATGATTTGTTTGACCATTTTACAAATGGAGGGCAATCCCTTGGTTTCTAGCTTTAGGCTCCTATGAAAAGAGGTGTGATAATTTTGTACATTTTGGAATCCCTTTTTTCTTTGATCCTTTGGAGCAGAAGCCTTGGAGAGTCAAAAGATATAATTTACATAATCTGGGGCACAGTTCCAAATTGTTTTTCAGAATGACTGGATCAAATCATGGTTCCACCTACAATATATTAGTGTGTGTGCCAGTTTTCTTGCCGTCCCTTCAGCATTTGTCATTTTCCCCTTTTGTCATCATTGTCAGTTTGAGGGGAATAAGATCTAGGCCACTCTAGAAGACTCTATGTTACAAATGAGTTACTGATCTGCATTGATCAAAGGGTTCCCATGCTGAGGCTGCTGAAACTCTTGTTAGATGTCTTAAAGCTAGACTGGTGAAATGGTGTGTTGTCAAATGCTTTATAGAAATATAAAAGATCTGTTTTATTTAAATAGATGTTTTGAAAAAGTTTCTCTTTGTCTTCAGTTGATCAAATTAGGCTTTAACACAATCATTCAACTAGTTAACAAGTGTTAAGTGCTTCCTTATTTTGGGTATTATGGTGGTATGGTGAGTACTGGGGTTAGAAAGACTAAAATAAAATAGTTCCTACCCTTTAAGAGCTTACCTTCTTTTGGGGCGGTGACATGTACAAAGAAGTAAATGCCAGATACATAGAAGATTTAATGCAGAACAGTTGTGGAGGAGAATGCATGAGTAGTTAGAGGGATTAGAAAACACTTATGAGCTTAGTTTTAAAGCAAATTAAGAATTTCAAGAGGCAGTGGTAACGAGGGAGTGTTCCAGGCTGAGGCAGGGCGGGCAGCACAAAGGCAGAGAGAAAATAAAACACTTGGCTTTTTACAGAATGATGTTGATGATAAACTATCTGCTGTGAAGATGAAGATGTTTGGAAAGCTCACAAGAGATAAATTTGAGTGGCACCCTGAAAAACTGCTTTGTAAAAGATTTAACATTCCTGATCCTTACCCAGAGTAAGTTGTTGTTTTGATAGTAAGGGTTAAAGTTAGATTTTTTCCATCAGCACAGCCTTTTCATATCGCCAAAGTAAAGATAACATCTGTTTTTATATTTAAATATTTATAAATCTTTTAGTATATTATCTAAGTCTTAGATTAAATTAGGTTTAGATTATATTATATTAAAAATTTTTCATAATTATCTATAAATCCTTTAGTATCATTTTTATATTCTTTATGCATTTTAAATTGAATGTTATTTATATGCTTTTATCCTCCTATGGCAATGAAATCCATTGTATTTAGTTATGAATTTTAAGAATTAAACAAAAATTTACCATGCATTTGTAGTCAGCCTAACACTTCTTTTAAAATTAATTCTTATTTTAATTTTGAACTTAACATTTGCACATAGTAAAATTAAAAAAAAAAAGGATTTCCATGAAACATCACATTTCTATTATGTACAGTTTTTTTTTCTTTTAAATATATAATAAAATCAACGTGTAGTTTTCAAGTTGTCTTGCTTCTGGAAAATATTCTTCATGAAAAATTTTAAAAAAATTATTAAAAATGATTCTTTAAAAAAAATTGAACCACTTTAACAGAGATCTTTGTAGAGCCTGTTAGGACAAAATAAGAAAAATTGATATTATCTAAGGATAATTTTTTTGAATGCTGGTATTAATTAAAATTCATTTTTTTTCTCCCCTTTTAGTTCAACTATAGTTGGATTACCAAAAGTTAAACGTGATAAATATTCAGTATTTAACTTTTTAACAGTAACTGAGCCCACAACATTAACTACAACTCAAGTATCAAATGAAAGGGCACAACAGAATCACAGTCACAACAGTGAGTAGGACATCATTTGATTAATATCATAAATGTCAGTATCTTATTATGTGGCCAAGTATCAAACCTGAAGCAAATGATATTCATTAAGAAAGCATATTGCTTACAAACTTCATTATAATTACCCAGAAATGTATAAATCAGCTTGGTTTTGTGTTTCAAAATAACTTAAAGTATAATAAGGAACAATAAGTGATTTAGTTAATGGAGAATTTTATTTGTATGACTGTATTATTCCTGGTATCTATCAATTTTTAGAACCAAGAAAGCCATCCAGATGGGATATACCTGACCAAGAAGAGAAGAAAGAAGATTCTATTAGTGAATTTCTAAGTATGGCTAGATCAAAAGCTGAAATTCAGAAGCAACAGTTGAGGCCATTGGTAAATAATGATGAAAGGAGTACAGTGGAATCATCTTCAACTAAGGTAGAAATGAGACTGCTATTTTTGTCATGCTGTCATGCTCTTTATCCTGAAACCATTATTTTTCTCCATTACAATGATTTGTATATTTGTTAGTTACTCTTTAGAGTTTTAGAATCTCAGGAGTAATTTTTACCAATGTTAAAAAAATGATTTAGATCGAACTTAATGTAGCAGAGTTGCACTATGTATAAATATAACTACCTGTATTAAACATTGACATAAAATTATTGATGTATTAAAGTCTCAACTCTTCCTTTTTCTAAACTTCCCTCTTTTTTTTTTTAACCTTTTTATTTGCATAACACATGTATAGGTAGTTCTTTAACATTGATTCTTGCAAAGCTTTCCTTTACAAATTTTCCCCCTAGTCCCCTCCCCTCCCCTAGATGGCAGGAAGTCCACTACATGTTAATTGTATTAAAATACTTGACAAGTTGAATATATGTATACATATTTCCTTTTTTTTTTTGCTGAGGCAATTGGGGTTAAGTGACTTGCCCAGGGTCACACAGCTGTTACGTATCTGAGACCAGATTTGAACTCAGGTCCTCCTGACTTCAGGGCTGGTGCTCTATCCACTGTGCCACCTAGCTGCTCCGATGTATACATATTTCCATACTTATCTTGCTATGCAAGAAAAATCATTATCTACATGAACAAAAAATATCTGAGAAAGGAAACCCAATGCAAACAAACATCGATAGAGAGCATGAAAATGTTATATTGTAGTCCACATCTCATATCCCCCTCTGGGTGTACATGGCCTTTTTTTTTTTTTTTTTAATTTTTTTAATTAAAACTTTTTATTTGCAAAACATATGTATGGGTAATTCTTCAACATTAACCCTTACAAAGCTTTCGGTTACAAATTTTTCCCCCTACTCCCTAGCCCTCCCCTAGATGGCAGGATATCCACTACATGCTAATTATATTAAAATACTTAACAAATTGAATATATGTATACATATTTCCACATTTATTATTTTTGTGCAAGAAAAATCGTATTTACAAGAAAGAAAAATCAGAGAAAGGAAACACAATGCAAGCAAACATCGATAGAGAGCATGAAAATGTTATGTTGCAGTCCACATTTCACATCCCTCTCTCTGGGTGTATATGGCTTTCTTTACTCAACAATTGGAACTGGTTTGAAACATTTCATTGTTGAAGAGAGCCATGTCTATCAGAATTGATCATCATATATTTTTGTTATGGCTTGCTTTCTTATAAATTTGAGTCAATTCTCTGTATATTTTAGAAATGAGGCTTTTATCAGAGCCCTTGGTTGTAAACATTTTCCCCCAGTTTTCTGCTTCTCTTATAATTTTGTCTGCATTATTTTTGTTTGTACAAAACCTTTTTAACTTAATATAATCAAAATTATCCATTTTGTATTTCATAATGTACTGTAGTTCTTTGGCTACAAATTCCTTCCTTTTCCATAGACCTGAGAGGTTGACTATCCTTTGTTCTTCTAATTTGCTTATAGTATCACTCTTTATGTCTGAATTATGAATCTATTTTGACCTTATCTTGGTATACAGTGTTAGGTTTGGATCATTGCTTAGTTTCTGCCATACTAGTTTCCAATTTTCCCAACAATTTTTGTCAAATAGTGAGGTCTCATTCCAGAAGCTGGGGTTTTTCAGTTTGTCAAACATTAGATTACTATAGTCATTGACTATTTTGTCCTATGAACCTAACTTATTCCACTGATTGACTATTCTGTTTCTTAGCCAGTACCAAATGGTTTTGATAACTTCTAGACCACCTTCATTTACATTTTTTTCATTAATACCCTTGAAATTCTTGACCTTTTGTTCTTCCAGATGAATTTTGTTATTATTTTTTTTTAGCTCTGTAAAGTAATTTTTTTGGTAGTTTGATTGGTATGACACTGAATAAATAGATTAGTTTACGTAGAATTATTTTTATTATATTAGCTCAGCCTACTCATGAACACTTGATATTCTTCCAGTTGTTTATATCTGACTTGTGTTTAGATCTGAAAGTATTGTGTAATTGTGTTCACATAGCTCCTGACTTTGTCTTGGCAGGTAGACTCCCAAATGTTTTATATTATCTAGTTATTTTAAATGGAATTTCTTTTTGTATCTCTTGCTGCTGTTCTTTGTTGATAGCATGTAGAAATGCTGATGATTTATGTGGATTTATTTTGTAATCCTGCAATTTTGCTAAAGCTGTTAATTGTTTCTAGTAATTTTTTAGTTGATTCTCTAGAATTCTCTAAGTATGCCATCATATCAGCTACAAAGAGTGATAATTTTGTTTCATTACCTACTCTAATTTACTTTTTTTTAGCTAAAGCTAACATTTCTAATACAATGTTGAATATTAATTTTATTTCACCCCTGATCTTTTTGGGAATGGTTTTAATTTATCCCTATTATATATGATGCTTGCTGATGGTTTTAAATAGATGCCACTGATCATTTTAAGGAAAATAGATGCCATTGATCACTTAAGAAAAAATCATTTAAGGAAAATCATTTAATGAAAAAAATTATATCTATTCTCTCCAGTGTTTTTAATAGAAATGAGTGTTCTATTTTGTCAAATGTTTTTTCTGCATCTATTGAGATAATCATATGGTTTGTTAATTTGGTTATTGATATATTGATTGGATTATTTTCTTGTGATCTGTTCCTAGTTGTGGGGAGATCATCACAAAGAATATGCACACACATGCATTTGGATTTTCTGTGCATTCTTTTTTTCTTCCTTTAATATTTTGATATCTCCCTTTTTCTATTTCTTGTACATATTTCTTGTATAATATTCAGATAGAAAATGAAAAAGCAGATCAGAAGGACGAAGAAGGTAGCAGACCATCTATGGATTTATTTAAGGCTATCTTTGCCAGTTCTTCAGATGAAAAATCCTCTTCCTCTGAAGAAGATGAAAGTGAAAATGAAGACAGTCAAGCTGATCCTGGAGGATCAGATCCTAAAAGTCCAAAGCTGAGTAATTTGTTAGAAACATCATCTAATATACAAGGTATTTGTTGTCCATATTTAAAATTTTTGTAATCAATGTAGACAATTTCTATTTCTAGAAAAACTACTTATTTGCTTTAATTGCATGGTTGCATATTAAGATACTTTACAATCAAAGACAATTCTTAGTTTAATTAGCTAAATGATTAAATTTAGGCAGTAGCGATTGTGCCTTGACTGAACTTCATATGCTATGTTGACACTACTGCACAAGAAGTTTTATTTCTCTCTAATGCAAGTGCCTGCTGGATTTTTAGGATAGCCCTGCTTATTATCACCATCTTTTGTTTCATACTTGTTTGTGGAGGTACTAAAGCAATTTGTTTGCAGAATTTTAAATCTGTTGAGAAAGACCTAAACTAATGGAAATTTTGATGGTTAAAAGTAATTGTTTTTTGAAATTGTTATGATTGATGAAGCTAGGTCCTTTGGGTTTTATAAATTTTTGTCTATGAAATACATAGGGGAACACACACATACATTCACTTTACACTTATGTATTTAAATTTTAAATAGTTTATTATGCATTTAACTTGATTACAATTTTTCTTGATTACAGATATTTTAATCTGTTAGTATCTTTTGTTTTATATTACTTCATTATTCAGTACTTTCCTACCCAGAGACATGTTCTTTATGAAAAGTAAAAAGAAAGAAGGGAGGAAGAAAAATAGAGTGGAAAAAAAGCAGTTTGGCAAAGCCAGGCAGTTGAATTTTCCCTTTTTTATGCATATATCAGAATTATTTAGTCATTCTCCAGTCTATGATTGTCTACTTTACTTTTAGTTCTTTGCTGTCACAGATAGCTAATAGCATTTTAAACAAAACCAACTTATGTTTATAGGTATTTACAGTTTGGAATTGCTTTCTTACTTTTTTTAAATTCTTGGTTTTTATTTTTCCAAATACATGTAAAGATAGTTTTCAACTTTCATTTTTATAAAACCTTATATTCCAAATTTTTCTCCCTGTCTCTTTTACTTTCTCCCTCTCCAAAACAGCATTCAATCCAATATAGGTTAAACATGTACAATTCTTCTAAATACATTTCCATATTCATCATGCTGTGTAAGAAAAATCAGATCAAAAGTGGGGAAAAACCACAAAAAGGAAAAAACAACAACCAAAAAGGTGAAAAATGTTTTGATCCACATTCAATCACCATAGTTCTTTCTCTGGATGTGAATAGCTCTTTCCATTAGAAGTCTGTTGGAATTGCCTTGAATCACCTCATTGTTGAAAAGAGCCAAATCCATCATAGTTGATCATCACATAATCTTGTTTTTACTGAGTATAATGTTCTCTTGGTTCTCATTTCACTCAGCAGCAGTTCATTCAAGTCTTTTCAGGCTTTTCTGAAATCAGTCTGCTCATCATTTGTTATAGAACAATAATATTGCATTACCTTCATATACCACAACTTATTCAACTATTCCTCAACTGATGGGCATCCGCTTACTTTATAAATATACGTTTTCAGATTATTTTATTCCTCATTGTTTCTATGTTAGGGCAGTTTTTGTCATCACTGCTTTTGATTTCTGGAAGCAACTGATGATACTGAATCAAGCAAAGTGAACCCATAAGTTCAACTTCAAAATCCTTTATTTCAGAAGCATGAATTAAATTGTTTTCAACTTTATGCCAAAGAAATAGAATTTTCTCACAGTCATACTAGCTGACACAGAGCATTTTAAAGTTTAAAAACCACTTAACACATCATATCATATTTGATTTGTGTATTCAGATATAGTGATGCAGAGCTGTAGTGGTGCAGGCATCATAAGTAAATAATAGCCATGAAAACTGAAAATTCACTTGACTTCTTAGCTCCTCATATTTGCAAGTTCCGGTTTGGACCTCTGAAAAACTACATAGGGATATAATTTAATATATTTGTTAATCTTTTCTGTAGAAAAAATTTATTCTAAGGTTATATATGTTTTATGATTCCTTTTACATATGTATGTGTGTGTACTAAAAATCTTTCACTGGCAGTATTTATCATGTTTATCAATCTAGGCATATAAATTTAATGCTTTGGCAGCCTTCTTAATGAAAAGTTTCTTATAAATACAAAATGTTGCAAATGCCAGTTCTCTTCCTCTGAAAATATAGGAAAGAAATAGGATTGTTAACCTTTGTACACTGTGATTAGTTTTCAGTTAAATTGCATCATTACTCTGTAATAGAAAATAATCCTGCCTATTTATAAATTTTTTTCCTAATATGTTTTCTTTTTAAAAATTAAAATACACTCATTTTATCCAGTTAGTGCAATGGTGGTCAGTGAGCCAGTGCCTCCTGTTACTTTACAGAAGATGCAGCTTGATGAAAGAGAAGAATTTGGTCCAAGGCTCCCTCCTGTATTCTGTCCTAGTAAGTTGAAAAATCTCGCGAATACATTTTTGCTTTAGAAATAAATATCTGTTCTCTTATTTCTGAATTTATTTAATTTTTAAAATTTTAACTAATTTGTTTATTTCTGAATTTCAGTTTAACTTAAAAAATAGTTTTGAAACACTAATTATGTGCAGAATATCATGTTAAACAACAATGATATGAACATGAAAAAAGCTCTGTTATTCTACCCCTGGGAAACCTGTAGTTAATTTGGTGAGGTGAAGCAGGCAGAAAGATATGATGTTTCAAAAAAAAAAAAGTTATCAAAGTTAAATGTGATCCATGAATAAAGGAAGAGAGATGGATTACTTTCAGTTGAGATCGGTAAAGGCTTCATGGAGAAAATGGCCCTAAGCTGGGCTATGATGGTCAGATTAGCCAAAGGAGAGGAAAAGAAGACGTCTCTAGGTATTGCTCACATATAGGCATTAGAGATGGCTTGTTGCCTAGTGTAATTGGAACAGAGAGTTGAAAAGGAGCAGTCAGTGTTAGAGCCAAAATTTGTGTGTATGTGTGTGGGGTTTGATTGCCCTGCTGTGGTGTGGTAATATAGGAGTCTATATTAAAACTTTTAAAATTAATTTTTCATGGAAAACGTATGGTACATGAAAAAGAGCCACAGGTTTTGGAGCCAGAAGACCCAAGTTTAGTTTTTATTTCTTAGATTTACTGTCTGTGTGCTCCAGGGCTTAAATTCCCAGTCTATAAAATGAGAGGGTTGGAGGAGATGACCTTTAAGTCCTTTCCTCTTCTGAATCCAATCCTGTGAAGCAACTAGGAATATATTAGGAAGATTTCTATTTGATCCCTGTCTCAGATGTTAGCTGTGTGACCCTGGGCAAGTCATTTAACTCCTCTCAGTCTCAGTTTAATCATCTTTAAAATAGGACTGATAATAAGACCAATCTCAAGTAGTTGTTATAAAAATCAGGTGAGATACAAAGAACTTTTAAAGAGTGTTTATGTTAGTTATTATCTTAACAAAATAAGTTAGTTCCTTTAGTAAAGCAAGCAGACATTGGGAGTTAGGATTTTTCAAATCTAAAAATATAATTTACATAGTATTCATGAAATTTAAAATATCCATAATTATTATAAAATTTCTTATAAAATTAAAGATTTAGAACTGGAACAGACCTCAGAAATCATTTAGTACATTCTCTCCATTTTACAGGTGAGGAAGCTAAGTAAGGAATGAAGATAGGATTTAAACCCAGGTCTTCTGACTTTCAACACTCATTTCCACCTACTAGACCCATCTGTAAATACTTAGGTTATTGTATATACTCAGGAAATGAATATAATCTTTTTTTTTTTTTTTTGCTTTTTGCTGAGGCAATTGAGGTTAAGTGACTTGCCCAGGGTCACACAGCTAGGGAGTGTTAAGTGTCTGAGACTAGATTTGAACTCAGATCTTCCTGACTTCAGGGCTGGTGTTCTATCCACTGCGCCACCTAGTTGCCCCGAATATAATCATTTTTATAGTCATTGTAGTCAGACTGTAAGGTAACTTACACATAAGATATCCCCATTTTAAAGATAAGTATGGTAAGATCCAAAGAGAAATTTAACATTGTGAAATTCAGTGAAATGTTTCTATTCCACGTGATCATAACATTTGATTTTTACAGCTTTCAAGATCTTTCAAGATCTTTTCAAAGAAAAATAATTTGCTCTTTACTTTTCAACGTTTAAAGATATCAAGTACAAAGATATGAAATGTTTAAAACTTTTGGTCTTGAAAATTAAAAAAAGAAAAGCCAGTGTGGAAGAACTTTTGAAGGAGAAAATAATATAGTATAGTACCTTTAAGTCTCTATACTGAGAAACTGCATAGTGCTTAGAAATCTTTTAGAAGGATTAGGTTTAAATACTAACCTTGCTACTCATTTCCTGATTTAATATAAATCAGTCCTAGTCCCTCTGAAATTTAGTTTCCTTATCACTAAATAGGCTAATACTTGTTCTCTCTAAGAAGCAGCATAACATAATGGATAAATAGCTGAGTTCAGTCCCACTTTTTTTTAATAGTATTTTTTTTCCCAGTTATATGTCAAGACAATTTTTAGCATTCATTCATTTTTTAAAAGTTTTATTAAAGCTTTTTATTTACAAAACATATGCATGGGTAATTTTTCAACATTGATTCTTGCTAAGCTTTCTGTTACAAATTTTTCCCTGCTTCCCCCCCCCCCACCTCCCTTAGATGGCAGGTAGACTGATACATGTTAAATATGTTCAATCCAATATATGTACACAAATTTATATAGTTATCTTGCTGCACAAGAAAATTCAAATCAAGAAGGAAAAAAAATCTGAGAAAGAAAACAAAATGCAGGCAAACAGCAACAGAGAGAGTGAGAATGCTGTGCTGTGGTCCACACTCAGATCCCACAGTCCTCTCTCTGGGTGTATATGACTTTCTTCATCACTGAACAATTGGAACTGATTTGAGTCACCTCATTGTTGAAGAGAACCATGTCCATCAGAATTGATCATCATATAGTCTTATTGTTGCCATGTGTAATGATCTCCTGGGTCTGCTCATTTTACTCAGCATCAGTTCATGTAGGTCTCTCCAAGCCTCTCTGAAATCATCCTGCTGGTCATTTCTTATAGAACAATAATATTCCATAACATTCATATACCATAATTTATTCAGCATTTTCTAATTGATGGGTATCCATTCAGTTTCCAGTTTCTTGCCACTACAAAAAGGGCTGCCACAAACATTTTTGCACATGCTGGATCCCTTTCCTTCCTTTTAAGATCTCGTTGGGATATAGACCCAGTAGAAACACTGCCGAGTCAAAGGGTATAGCATTCATTCTTTTTTTTTTTTGAACTTTTTTTTTTTAATTTTATTTTATTTGCAAAACATATGAAACTGAGTTATGATGTCCTATACTTGGCTACACATTACTTCAGTATGCTTCTATGATACAGGCAACAGCTCATTGTCCTGGATCAATGACAAAACCTACATTATAGGCACAATATTCCAAAGTATATCTTTGTATCATAATCTATACAGTACTCCCTAATACCAGATCAGGAACACCATAAAATCAGCTTCTGGACTTTCATTCTAAGTGATAGAAAAGAACAATGGTGCTTAGACTTTTCAGTCTAAGAAATTCTGTTTTCAATCTTAGCAAATGGAGTAGAGAACAAAGATATTATCACCTTTCTCAATTACTAGTAATTTTTGGGTAACTAATAATTGTATTGAAAAAGTTGTTTATGATAAGTAGTAATAGAAGTCTGGAAAAAAAAAAAAGGATGGTAGGGGGCAGCTAGGTGGTGCAGTGGATAGAGCACCAGCCCTAAAGTCAGTTCAGATCTGATCTCAGACACTTAACATTCCCTAGCTGTGTGACCCTGGGCAAGTCACTTAACCCCAATTGCCTCAGCAAAAAAAGAAAAAAAAAAAAGGTGTTAAAGTCAACAAATTACTAGTAAATAAAGGAATATAAATATATTATCTTTATTAGCTGTGTATTTACTTTTGGTTATTTGGTGGGCAATTCTGATATGTGGCGTAACAATATCACTGAAGGAAAATACACACCAAAATCCAACCCCTTTTAACATGCATTTCCCTGGCTTGTTGTGGTGAATTACATAAGAAAATAATATATAGATTTTTCTTTCTTGTAGATACGATTTTTCTTTTTCTTTTTTTTTTTAAGCTTTTTATTTGTATAACATATGTAGGGGTAGTTCCCCAACATTGATCTTTACAAAGCTTTCCAATACAAATTTTACCCCCAGTCCCCTCCCCTCCCCTAGATGGCAGGAAGTCCACTACATGTTAATAATGTTCAAATGCTTGAGATGTTATGCAAGAAAAATCCTATCTACAAGAAAAAAGAAAGAATCAGAGAAAGACAACACAATGCAAGCAAGTGTCAATAGAGATCATGAAAATGTTACGTTGTGGTCCATATTTCATGTCCCTCTTTCTGGGTGTATATTGTTTTCTTCAGTGAACAATTGGAACTGGTTTGAGACAATTCTTTATTGCAGAGAGCCATGTCCATCAGAATTGATCATCATGTAATACTAGATACGATTTTTCTTGCAGATATGATTTTTCTTGCACAACAATGATAAGTGTGGAAATATGTATACATATATTTGATTTGTCAAGTATTTTAACATAATTAACATGTAGTGGATATCCTGCCATCTAGGGGAGGGGTGGGCAGTAGGGAGGAAAAATTTGTAACAGAAAGCTTTATAAGGGTTAATGTTGAAGAATTACCCATACATATGTTTTGCAAAAAAAAAAAAAAATTAAAAAAATATATGTTAAAAGTGCTTATATATAAAAAGCACTAGACAGAGAATTCCATTCCTAGGAGCATAGCTCTAGAGCTGGAAGGGATCTCAGAGGCCATTTAGAGTAATCTGCCTTAATGTTACAGATGAAGAATGACAATCTTTGTAGTCAATATGTCAAACTCTGTAGTTTCTAATAATAGTATCAGTGATGATGAAATTTTTGCCATTTATAGATCAGGGACATTAAGAGAATTCTGTTGGTAAATATTAATCTATCTGCAGCATACTCACCATGGAGTAGCCTAATGGGAAGTGGAGTTCCATGGCACAGATTTGAAATTTAGATAAAGTGCAGGTAACTTATTTTTTCCCTTTTTTTCTCTTAAAAAAAAAAGTAGCATTTGTTTATTGTGTAGGGGAGAAGCATTTATTAAGTGCCTATAATCTATGCTAAGTACTTTGCAATTATTATCTCATTCAATCCTAACAGCAACCCTATGACATAGGTGTTGTTATTATCCCCATCTTACAGTTGAGGAAACTGAGACAGGTGAAGAGACTTGCCCAGGGTCATATATCTAGTCTGTATATAGAGTAAGATTTGAACTCAGGTCTTCTTTATTCCAGGCCCAGCACTTTATCTCCTGTGATATTTGACTGCTGGTAATGAAGCATTTAATTTTATCTCTTTCAGGGGACCTTAGTAAAAACTGAACCAGGAAATTCACTTTTAAATGTCTCGTCTTCTTTATGTCTCATTTTCATATAATATTCTGAATATCATTTTAATAAAGAGCTTCTGTTTGACAATAGGTGATTGTGTGAAGAACAAAGACTAACGTAAACAAAACTGGGCAAAGAGACACTAAGAGAAATATGTCTAATATTAGGGTTAGAAAAAAATCCTTCTTGGGGTGTTGAAAAATAATGAAAACTTTTGTAACACTTTCTTGAGGAGTATAAAATGGATTAACATTGATTTAATTATAGTATTTATTGTGAATTTAATCATTTTGTGCAGTTTAACAAATTCTAAACTGAATTATGTTAAAATATCTTACTCTCAAGTTTGAAGTGGTAAATTCAGCTTTGGGGAAAATATTCTGTTTATCGTTTAGCCATTTAAAAAATGTTATTGATACATTTTGTGCTTACGTCATTCATCTGCCATCACCAGCCCTGACCAGAGGTCATTCTTTATCATAAATGGAAAAGGAGAAAAAAAGCAGTTCAACCAACAAATTAATCAAGTTCCATATCTGTAGTGCTCCACTTCTACAAAAGAGACAAGGACATGCATTTGATCTTCAAATCATCAGTGTTGATAGTATAACCACACAGTAATCAGTTATGTTTTTTTTTTAATTGAGCATGGTCTCAAAGAAGAGATATTAGAAGATATTCTCCTCCTCCTTCCCTCCCCTCCTTCCTTATTTCCCCCAATTCCTTTGCAAGGTAGAATAGTCCAGGAGTATGGAACAGTGCATATATTTTCAGTCATTTTTGCATATTAATAAATTGTGCTAATTAATTTTTTCCTTTCTTTCTTTTTTTTTTTTTTTTTTGAAATATTCATTATGTGGAATAGTTTTCTGGTTGAGGGGAAGGGATACTGAAATAAATTTTGGCAATGTTGAAGTGTATTTTGTTTCCCTGATTCTAATTTCACTTACTTCAGTTCACAAAAGTATTCTCAGGCCTTTCTGGTCAGCCATTTTTAATGATACATTGCTGGTTTTTTAGGTTAGAAGGCTCTGAGTTTTAGAAAGATTATTTCTAAAACTGATTTTCTTATATGAGATCTTGTAAAATAGCTGATCTGATGGTAAATTAAAATGTATGTTAAAATAACTTGATTTTTATCCTCAATTCCTCAAATGAGATTATAATAGAGTACATACATCTTATAATGGTTATATGGTATGGTTCTTTGTGTATAATAGACTCACAGTAATTGTTTCTTGAATTGGATTAAGTATGCACCAAACATTGGTGTTTGAATGCAACAGAAATGAGTACATGAACACAAATTCTACCTTAATATTAATTCCAATCTTTAGTGCTAATTCAGCTCTTTTGGTCCTATTAGTTTGTGTTTGCTACATTTCAAGTTGAATTTTATTTTAGATGCTCGTCAAAAACAAGAACCTGTGCAACAATCCAGTTTTTTGGAAAGCCACTCAAAAGAGAAATCTAAGAAGAACAAAGAAAAACGAAAGACAAAAAAAGACCACAAGCACAAAAAAGAAAAGGTAAATTTGTTTTTGGTGGAATAGATTAAAGAGGACCATTAGTTGTTGTTTTCCTGGTGTAATAATGCTTAAGCTCAATTCTTTTTTTCTTTTCTTTTTAAAGAAGCTTTTTATTTCAAAACATATGTATAGATAATTTTCAACATTCACTCTTGCCAAAACCTTGTAGTTCAAATTTTTTTTTCTTCCCTTCCCCCCATCCCTTTCCTTAGATGGCAATAATCCAATGTATATTACACATGTGCAATTCTTCTATACATATTTCCACAATTATCATACTGCACAAGAAAAATCAGGTCAAAAGGGAAAAAAATGAAAAAGAAAACAAAAACCACAACAAAAAAGTGAAAATACTATGTTGTGATCCATACTCAGTCCCCATAGTCCTCTCTCTGGGTGCAGATGGTTCTCTTCATCACAGAACCACTGGAACTGGTCAGGCTCAGTTCTCAAAGCCAAACTGTGTGGTAAGCCATCCAGCCCTCAGATTATGAAACTTGAATTCTTGGAACTCTCACTCCCTTCCCCAAAGACTGAATTTTTATGTGCAACCTTCCTTTTTTTTTTTCCCCCTAAAGTTTGTTATAAGGAAGCAGATGTGTTCGAATGTATTGATTTTCTTATTAATATGAAGAAGTCTCAGGAAGATGTGCAGATGCTGTAATGTATCTTAAATTATGCAAGTATTTCATAAATCTTATAATGCATCATTTTGGCTGTTGAGGACCAAATGAGGACTTTTCTGAGAGTATTTCTTGTTGGACTTACCTTGATTTTAGCCCCAAGATGTATTTTGCAGTTTGCTGCTCAGGAAATTGAAGAAATGTGTGCTATTTAAAAATAGTTGTATTGGTAAAAATATTAAATAAATTTTTTTAAAGTTGTATTTTTGTCATGGTTAAAATCTGTTAGTGGGATAAAAGTTTGTAAGTAAATAACAAATAGATGGTTCCTCTTTTGAAAGCTTGCTTCTCAATATATTGATCTGTTTATTTTACATTCTCATTAGGAGCTATTGGTTCATAAAAAAGAGATTAATGGTAATTTCCCAGGAGAAAAAAGCATAGCTTATGACTTCCAGTTTCAACAAATAGCATTTGATTATGCTAACAACTCCTATATATACCCCAGTTAGTGCTTTTCAGTCTCTTTTAGAGATGGTTATGGCATAATGAACAGAGCCCCTGGACTTTGACTCTAAACAGCAAGGGTTTCAGTTTAGATTTTACCACTTGTTCCCAAGCCTCCAGAACATTTTCTTAATCTAAAAAATGTTGGTAATAATCCTTGAACTACCTGCCTCATGGAATGGTTATGAGGAAAAGCAAATTATAAATTGTAAAAGTAAGTTGGGAGTAGTTACTTATTATCATTCAGTCCCTGATATGCCTATGAATTTTATAGGAAAGGAAAAACATTTCTCTACCCTTCCATTGGCCAAGCTATCCATTTCTTTTCAGATATTGTTTGTATCAGACAGGGACACATATTAAACATGTATTTTTCCAATATATATTGTTAATATATTATTTCCTGTCACACCTACTTTCTGTCCATTATCCCTTCATACTAGTTGGTAAGAAAGTATTTATGAAACATCAGAAATTTCTTGATCTTGTTTAGGAAGCAGTGGAATTAAACATTAAATTAAATGACAGAAGTGTCAGCATGGGTATCAATCCCTAATTGTCTATTCAATAATTGTTGGACAGTTGATAGACTTTAAACATTTGAGATATATTTTGGTAAAAATAAATGTAAATGGTTTACTGTTTTTTCTTCCTTCGATCATAGTGTCATCTTTTGATCTTTTGTGATGATAGTGAAGCTGAGATGGAATGCAAGATAGGAAAATAGATTAGAAACAGCTTGATTATTAACAGACTAATGAGGAATAATATACATAAAATGCATATGTGCTTGGGATAAATTAAGGCACTAAAAAAAAACTTCCTTAACTACATTTTCTTGTTTTTGCAAGACAGTAATGCTGTTGTTTTTCTGACTAGTTCCTCTCTGTATGCATTTCCATGATGTCTGTTACCCAGATGTATAGTCAGTCAGAGGCATTCAAGAAAAATAAGGTCATTTATGTCAAGTACGAAATGTCACGAGCCATATTGGAAGTACAGTTATCTGCAGGACTGTGCCTTAAAAAAATATATATATATATATTTTAGGAGTGAAATTTTATACCACTCTGCCATGTAAATAGTTATTTCTTTGCTACACCAAAGTCTGTTAGATTTCATTTTGAAATAGTTTTTTGATTTTAATGGATGAACCCAGATGTATTTTTTCTCCTGATCATTTCTTCCAGAACACCTCAAAGCTTCACACTAAAACAAGGAAAATGCAAGACTAAATAACTATATTTTTTTCCTTTTTTTTTCATCAGAAAAAGAAACACAAGAAGCATAAACAGAAAGGCAAACAGAAAAACAAAAAAACAGAGAAGAGTAGTAGTTCAGAGAGTGTTGATAGCAGTGACAGCCAGAGTGATACTGAGAAGGCCAAAGACATATCACCTCAGGAACTTCTGAGAAGGTATGTCATTCTTTTGTGTACTACTGATACAGAAATGAATCCAGCAGGAAGAATGCATTCAAGGCATTGAAGTATAAGTCAAAAGACCTGAGTTCTGGTTTTGGTGCCAAGCCAAGAATAATAACTGTTACCTTTCTTTATAAGTTATTTTCATTTTTTCAGATTTCAGTTTCTCCATTTGCAGAATAAAAGGATTGCAAGAAATGATCTTGCTGTTTTTAACTTTATAAGATTTCTTGCATCCAGCCCCTTCTTTCTATTTATGCATTGAACTATCTTTGTTTAGATCCTCATTATCTCTCACTTAGATTATTTCAAGTTTCCTAATTCTTCTCCCTGGATCTAATGGGAAGTTTCTTCCCACTCTGATCCATCCTACTCATTGTCTACAAAGTAATTTTACTTAAATAAAAATCTGACTGTACTGCTCCTCTATTCAGTCAACTACAGAGATTCCTTTTACAATCTAGCTTCTACCCCCTTCTACACTCTGTAATACAACCCAATACATTCCATTCCCTGCCTGCTGTGCCTTTGTACTGGCCATATTCCGTGCCCGAAATGCACTCTGTTATTCCTTCTACTTGGTCAAGTGCTATTTTTTACATGAAACCTTTCCTCATTTCCCAAACTACCTTGTATTTAACTATTTTGTAATAGATATTTGTATTCATCAACTTTATATTGTATATATTTTTACATGCTGCCTCCCCCATTAGAATATAAACTTTTTGTGAGTAGGGGTTGCTTTATTCTTTTTCATTTATTTATTTATTTATTTTTGCTGAGGAAATTGGGGTTAAGTGACATGCCCAGAATCACACAGCTAGAAAGTGTTAAGTGTCTGAGACTAGATTTGAACTCAGGTCCTCCTGAGTCCAGGCCTGGTGCTGTATCCACTGCACTACCTAGCTGCCCCTGCTTTATTCGTTGTATTTATATCCTCAGCATTTAGTACATAGAAGGCAATTAACAAATGTTGATAGATCAGTTGATGTGCAAGGAATTGTGATGGACCTGGGAGTACGAAGGCAAAAATAAAATAGTGCTTTCGAGAAGCTTATATTCTACACCTGTGAACTAAAAAATCAAAGTGAAAGGCTCATTTCTGAAAGTAATGACTTAGTGATAATAGAGATAACAAAGTTTTGTTCTGTTCTCATTGACTGACCAAATATCGTATTCTTTTGAATTATAAGGATTATATTGTAACAATCTTAGTGTTGATATTGTAGAGAGACAATAAGTAAAAACGAATGTTGGAGAATCCCATAAGATATGTTTTAAAAATATACTGATATATGAATTTTTTTTTTTACAGGCTAAAACGTCTTCCAATAATAAAGAAGTAACCTATACCATTTTGAACTGGATTTGATCTCTCTTCTGAAATTTTGATCTCCTCTATGATGGTAGATCAGTTATTGTATAATTAATAAATGTATAGATTGTATTTATGTGTAAACTTATGATTTTAAACAGATTTTTAAATCTTTACGTTTCAAAGTTTGAGCTGGAAAGTTGTAAGCTAGATTGTAGCTAATGGCAAAAGAATAAAGTTCACAATGTTCATTTTAATTAAAATAAAATTTTGCATATTCTGTACTGCTTGAAATTTACATATAGAGCTTAAAAACTATAAACTAATATGACTCTATTATGAAGTAAACATCCACATGGCAACACTTTTATAAAGAAAGAAAAGGAAAAAAGTTAAAAGAAAAAAAATTTATCAGCTACCAAAATGGATTTTGTCTTTTTTTTTTTTTTTTTATTCTAAGCTAAAGCCTCTCACTTTGATATAGTAGCCTGGGATTCTATTTAAAACAATCTGTGTAATTGTACTGACAGTTAATATTTCATTTCAGCATTCAGTAAATGGATGATTTAAAGGAATCTGGTTCTAAACCATCTTATTTTATTGTATAGGAAAGGAATATATGCCATCAGTGTTGAGGGTGGAAAACCCTTAATTTTTATTTTTTTAAATTTTTTATTAAAGCTTTTTATTTTCAAAACATATGCATGGGTAACTTTTCAATATTGACCCTTGCAAAGCTTTCTGTTACAAATTTTTCCCTCCTACCCCCCACTCCCTCTCCTAGATGACAGGAAGTCTAATATATGTTAATTATGTTAAAATAATTGACAAATCGAATATGTGTATACATATTTATACAGTTATCTTGCTGTGCAAGAAAAATTGAATCTATAAGAAGAAAAAAATCTGAGAAGAGAAACATAATATAAGCAAACAAGTTTGATAAGTTTTTGAGCATAGTTCCAAATTGCTCTCCAAAATGGTTGGATCCGGTTCACAGTTCCACCAACAATGAATTAATGTCTCAGTTTTCCCACATCCCCTCCAATATTCATCATTATCTTTTCCTTCATCTTAGCCAATCTGACAAGTGTGTAGTGGTATCTCAGAGTTGTCTTAATTTGCATTTCTCTGATCAATAGTGATTTGGAGCAACTTTTCATATGACTACAAATAGTTTTAATTTCATCCTCTGAAAATTGTTCATATCCTTTGACCATTTATCAATTAGAAAATGGCTTGATTTCTTATAAATTTGATTCAATTCTCTCTATATCTTTTGATTATATTAAGTTAAAAAATTTTTGTACAAACAAAACTAATTCAGACAGGAATCAAAATTATCTATCTGGTGTTCAATTAAGAGTTCCAGTTCTTTGGACACAAATTCCTTCTTCACAGATTTGAGAAGTAAACTATCCTATGCTCTTCTAATTTGCTTGTATCACATCACTCTTTATGTCTAAATCATGAACCCATTTAGATCTTATCTTGGTATGTGGTGTTAGGTGTGGGTCAAGCCCTAATTTCTTCCATACTAGTTTCCAGTTTTCCCAGTTTTTTCAAATGATGAGTTCTTATCCCAAAAGCTGGGGTCTTTGGGTTTGTCAAACACTAGATTGTTATAGTTATTGCCTATTTTGTCCTGTGATCTTATCCTATTCCACTGATCGACTACTCTATTTCTTAGCCAGTATCAAATGGTTTTGATGACCGCTGATTTATAATATAGTTTTAGATCTAGTACAGCAAGGCCACCTTCATCAGCCTTTTTTTTTTTCATTAATTCCTTTGAAATTCTTGACCTTTTGTTCTTCCAGTTGAACTTCGCTACTATTTTTTCTAGATCTGTAAAATAATTTCTTGGGAGTTTGATTGGTATGTCACTAAATAAGTAAATTAGTTTGGGCAGTATTGGCATTTTTATTATATTGCTCAGCCTACCCATGAGCACTTGATGTTTTTCCACTTGACTAGGTCTGACTTTATTTGGGTGGAAAGTGTTTTGTAGTTTAGTTTGTATAGTTTCTGACTTTTCCTTGGTAGATAGATTCCCAAACATTTTATACCATCAACAGTTATCTTGAATGGAATTTCTTTTTGTATCTCTTGCTGCTGAACTTTGTTGGTAATATATAAAAATGCTGATGATTTATGTGGATTTATTTTGTATCCTGCAACTTTGCTAAAGTTGTGAATTGTTTCTAGTAGTTTTTTAGTTGAGTCTCCAGGGTTCTTTAAGTATACCATCATATCATCTGCAAAGAGTGATAATTTGGTTTCCTCATTACCTACTCTTAATTCCTTTGATCTCTTTTTCTTCTCTTACTGCCAAAGCTAACATTTCTAATACAATATTAAATAGTAATGGTGATAGTGGGCAGCCTTGTTTCACTCCTGATCTTAATGGGAATGAAAACCCTTAATTTTTACAGTACTACAATGTAGTATTGTAATTGGTGCATTTTCTTGCCCTCAGGTAACCCTTTTATAACCATTCTCCTAAATTCACATCAAAATGCTGTAAATGATACCATTTTGCTCAGTGCTATCTGGATGCTAAGTGAGTATCCTTTAAAAACCTTTAAAAAACCAAAAAGAGAAGTTGATGGTACAGTGGATGAAAGCTGATTGGAATCAGGAAGAATTGGGTTCAGGTCTTGCCTGTGTCACAAATGGACTGTGTGACTGGTCAAATTACTACATCTCTAAGTGTCTTGGGCAGCACTCTAAGCCAATAATTTGCAGAAAAGGTGCCATGGTAGAATATGTCATATAGAGCCCCTGACATTGATGAAATCACCGGGCTGGCTTAAAAAAACCCAAAAAACTAAAGAAAACAGTCCCAGAATATAAAATCAGATTACTATTTAGAGGGCGCAGGGATGAATTAATGGATTCCTTAAGAAAGAAATGAGTTGAGTGTGATATATGGATACCAGCATCCCATATTTACCAAGTTCCCATTGCCCAGTAATACCCACTTGTTTTCGCTGGCAGAATTCCTGCCCATGGAGAAGAAATGCCTTTCTGCCTATTTTAACTGAGTTCCAGAATATATTTCCCTAGAAAGGTTAAAAGGAAATTTAAATTTGATCAGCTGACAAAACATTTAAACTAAGCTGTATTGATTAATCTGTACATGGACTACTCATGATAGAATTCTGTAGGGATATATGTTCTGGGTTTTAAAAAATTAACTCATAAATGAACTTCAGGAATACAATCTCTTTGTATTCTGATTATCTGTATTCTTTTTCTTAGATACTTTGTCTTTAAATGAATTTAATGATACTGAATCACAATTATAGAATATAGAATGTTGCCTGAATCATTTAAGAGAGAGTAACAGAGTCATATAGCCCATTTGTGATACAGGCAAGACTTGAACCCAACTCTTCCTGATGACAGTCAGCTTTCATCTACTGTACCAACTAAACTAAACTAAAAGCTAGAAAATCTGGGTTCTGGCTCCAGCTCTGCTGCTTGACTATGGCTTTGGCTAAGTTCTTTCCCCTTAGTCTTTGGTAAAATAGGGATAATCCTTTCCTACTTACCTCAAGAAATGGTATAGGGGTCAGATGGAATAGCTTCGTGAAAGTTTTTCTAAGCCATAAAGTGCTATAAAAATTTAAAAGATTGTTACTACTACTAATTGATCATAGACTCACAGATTTCTGTTTTATTTTTTTTAACTTAATAGTATTTTATTTTTCTAATTACATGTAAAGATAGTTTTCAGTATTCATTTTTGTAATATTTTGAGTTTCCAATTTTTTCTCTTCCTCCTTCCCTTGTCTCCCCTTTCCCCAAGACAGCAAGCAGTGTGATATAGATTTACATTTACAATCATTTAAAAAATATTTTCATATTAGTTGTGTTGTGAAAAAAAATTGGAACAAAAGTGGAAAGCAATGAGATAGAAAAACAAAAGAAAATAGTGTGCTTCAATACTCATTTAGTCTCCATAGTTCTCTCTCTGGGTGCAGATGGCATTTTCCGTCCCAAGTCTAGAATTGTCTTGAATGCTTCTATTGCTGAAAAGAGCTAAGTATATCATAGTTGATCATGACATAATCTTTTTTGTTTTGTTTTTAATAAAAGCTTTTTATTTTCAAAACACATGCTGCTTTTAGTATTTACCCTTGCAAAACCTTGTGCTCCAAAATATTTTTCTCCCTCCCCTAGATGGCAAGTAATCCAATATAGATTAAACATGTACAATTCTTCCATATGTATTTCCATAATTATGCTGCGCAAGAAAAATTAGGTCAAAAATTAAAAAAAAAAAAACTAAGAAAGCAAAATGTAAGCAAATAACAAGAACAAAAAAGTGAAAATACTATATTGTGATCAAAACTCACTCCACATAGTCCTCTCTCTAGGTGAGGATGGCTCTCTCCATCACAAGACCTTTGGGACTGGCCTGAATCTCCTTGCTGTTGAAAAGGGCCATATTCATCAGAATTGATCATTGTATAATCTTTTTATTGTTGTGTATAGTATTCTCATTTCACTTAGTATCAGTTCAGATCATCACATAATCTTGCTGTTACTGAGTACAATGATCTAATTCTGCTTATCTCAGCATCAGTTCGTATAAGTCTTTCTAGGCTTTTCTGAAATCAGTCTGTTCATTATTTCTTATAGAACGATAACATTTCATTATATTCACATACCATAACTTATTCAGCCATTCCCCAATTGAGAGGCATCCATTTAATTTCCAATTCCTTGTAAGGTAACGTGTGTTCTAAATCTTTTTTTGTTTCATTGACAGTTTGAATTGAAAAGCCTGTGGACTTTTCAGAATAATATTTATAATTGTAGAAAATTAAATACATGAGACTGTAAGAGAAACCAAGTATATTGAAATACAATTAATGAAATATTTTAAAAATCCAAGTTCATGAGCTCTGAATGAAGACCCTTGATTTAGAACTTAAGATAACTTAAGTCTATGCTGTCCAACTCCTTTATTTTACAGATGCAGAAAAGGAAGCCCAGAGAAACTGGGACTTTTTCAGCATAATCCAGATAGCAAAATGTTAAAGATGAGATTTGAATCCTGGTGTGCTGACCAGATTTAGTGCTCATTAGTGCTTTTTCCACTATAACAGATTTGTAAGTCCCCATGTAACAAACTTCTGACTCAGTATAGATTGAGATGTATTTTTTGAACATGACTAATTCAGAAATCTTTTTTAATTTAATTATTCATATTCCATTGATTTTCTTATTTTTTCAGTGGGATAGGGAAAGTGGGAGAGAGGATAGCTTTGTTCATTTAAAAACTTTTTTTTAATAGGGTGGCAATATGGTATAAAAAGAACACTGAATTTGAGGAAAGATGGTCTGGATTTGAAATCTAGATCTTCTGCTTATTCTCTCTGACATATAACCTTTGTGGTTCTCAGTTTCCCCATATTTGTAATTTGTAATTTTATTTAATTTTATTTTTTTAAGATCCCTGCTTGCTTTGGATTCTTATGTTCCTGTAGTTTACAGAATAATTTCAAAATTCCAGGATTGTTTGGTTTCTTTGGGTATGTAAAAATAGTTCATGATAGGCCTGGTTTTTCTTTTTCTTTTTTTTTTTTTTTGCATTTAACAAATATCAATAAATATATTAATAAAAAGTATTAATAAATACTACTAACATTTATTGACTGAACAGAGATTCTATTGATCATTGATTCCAAGAAATTAGGTGGATATATATGGATTAATAGTACTTTCCCCACAATTTGCAGCACTGCAGTGCAATATTTAGTTGATTTTGCCATAGTATTTATTTATTTATTTAAAATTTTTTTTGATACACTTTTTTTTTTTTTTTTTTTTGCAAAACATATGCATAGGTTATTTTTCAACATTGACCCTTGCAAAGCTTTCTGTTACAAATTTTTCCCTCCTACTTCCTACCTTGTCCCCTGGATGGCAGGTAGTCTAATACATGTTAATTATGTTAAAATATTTGACAGATCAAATATGTGTATATATATTTATATAGTTATTTTGCTGTACAGGAAAAAAAAAAAACCTGAGAAGGAAAACATAATGTAAGCAAACATCAATAGAGATGTGAAAATGCTATGTTGTGGTCCAGACTCAGATCCCACAGGCGTGTATCCCTGGGTGTATATTATCATAGTATTTGTGATACCTTTGAAAGTTTCAGTTTTATTTCTCTGTTCCTCCTTGGTGCAGTTTTGGAGCTTGTTTTCATTGAGCTTCAATCTCTGTAAGATCTTCAAATGCTAGGAGCAAATCAAAAATTTATGTCTGGTCAGGCAACCCTCAAGGGATCTATCTGCTAGTACTTGGACCACTGGAGTTCCTAGACTCAATCTTTCAAGCCAATTCCATGCAACCTTAAAGGAGCAATTTTCCTTCAGAAACAAATTTGATAGTGTTGCTTCAGAATAAAAACCATAACTCTTTTGAATGGGCAGCAAGACTGAGGGTCAAGATTAATTAACCCTTAAAACAGAAGCAAATGTTAAAGAAGCCAGGGTAGACATTAAGGTAAGAAGGAAGAGAACATAGGTGCTTTTTGTGTAGCTCACATAGAAAAAAAAATTCCTTACCAATATCTTTTATTTTTGAAAGCAATGAAACACTTCAGTTTTATGATGTAAAGCTTTGAAATAACTTTTTTATAGGGGTATATTTAGAACTCATTTAATGTTTTAAGGTTAATGCCAGACAAGAGTTGGTGGCTTTTTTGAGTGTTTATCTTTTTCTTCTTAGCTGAGAGGTAAGAGGACTCACCTAACTCTTGGGCAATGAATGTTTTTTACATCTTTGTTTAAAATGGGCCAGATTTGGCTATCTTGCCTGTAGTTCACACACCCTTCTTCAGGTCTAACTTCATTATTTTACAGAAAGTACAAACTATCCTGGAGAAGGGAAGAAATTTAAGTTGATTAATGATTGCATGGAAACTCAGTCTAAAACCCAAATTACTCTCTCACTGATTGGTCAGCAGTAATTACCAGAACAAAGCCCTAGTTGGTGAGGAAATGTAAATAGCGATTGTTTCTGTTTGGGCCAGAAATCCTAAAAGCCTCCCTCTCCCTCATTGACTTTTTTGTTTCTGGATTAATTAAAAAAAAAAAAAAAAAAAAAAAGCATTCTTTTGTCTCATTTCTTTCTTAGCCTTAATCACTGACTAGGAATGCCTCAGTCAAATTGAGACCTGTTAAAAACTTAGGTTTAAAAGGCCATCATGGTCTCCCACTGCGTCAACGGCCATCATCCTGATCTGTATCTGGCCATTGGATCCAGATGGCTCTGGAAGAGAAAGTGAGCCTGGTGACCCTTACACAGCCCTCCCTCATATAAATCCAATTCACTTGCATATCATGGCATCACCTCCCTGAAGTCATGGTCCTCTTTGAGAGCTAAGCCAGGCAACAACAATTTTTAGATGGCAAGGAGCAAGCATTTATTAAGGAGAATATACTATGTTGTCAGGTGCTGTGCCAAGTATTTTACACTGGAGGTAGTACCATTATGATTCCCATTTTAGAGATGGGGAAACTGAGGCTGAAGGGTTAAGTGACTTTTACAGTATCTGAAGCTGCATTTGAATGGAAGATTTTTATTGAAAAACCAAGGGAAACATTCCTTCTTGACTCTAGATCCAGCACTCCATCCACTTCTGGCTGCCTTAATGAGAGGCAACTGATATGGTGTAAAGAGCTCTGGACTAGAGAGTATTCCCTAGAGCAAGTCATCGCTCTAACTCTTGGTAAGGTTCTATTTATCTATCTCTAAATCCGATGATCCTTTCAGTATATGTCCGATTGCCCAACTGGGGATGCTCATACCCTCTCCATCTCAAAGAGCTATTGTGAAAAGTGTGTTGTAAAATTTTGAAGGCCTTGGAAACAGTGGTTGGCAACCGGCCGAATGGTACAGGGCAAAAGGGGTCAGAAAAGGTTCGAATTCTGCTCCTGCTACAATTCCCTGGGGGCACCCCGGGCCAATCGATTGGTCCCTTTGAACCTCATTTATAAAGTGAAGGGGTTGGGCTTGAGATTCCTTCCCCAAGTTGATCTTTTTTCAAGTTCCCCCAGCCGCTGCAGTCAGAGGTGATGCAGGAGAGCTGGAGAGGTCTAGTCTGGGAACGTTTGCCATCCTAAAGGCTTCAACATGACACCTCATTCCTCTCCCCACCCCCACGGTAGTAGGTGGCCGCGCTCTGGCCCCCGCGGGCCCCCATAGTGGCAGTTATCATGGAGTAAAATAACTTGATGGAAGACTCGTGGATTAAGAAGTTCAGCCGAAGCGCGAGTCCCAGCGATCCCTTGGCTCTGAGGGATCCCAATGAGCTAAGAGCAGGGCCTTCGAGGCCAGAGCAGCTGCAATGGGGCGACCAGGAGAGGCAGTCCAAGGTCAGGGACTCCGCCCTAGACTGGGCTTCTACCTGTTGCTATGGCCTAACTGAACCCCAGCGCCAGCACCTGTAGTGAGGGGTGGGGCCAGGGAGGCTGGGCGCTGTGCTCGGAAGGCTTGTTGCGGGGCAGGCTGAGGTTCTGGGATGTTGAGTGTGCGTTGTATGCAGGTGTCTTGAGTCCCGCACATGTGCGTATTGTATGCGGGGCGTGCTGAGTTGCCTGGGTTGATCGTGTTTCCAAGGAGTTCTAGATGTACTTGTGCTGGGGTGAGAAATGTGTGCAGGTGTCCCGGACCCTGAGGGCATATCGCGTGCGGGGGTGGGGGTGGGGGTGGGGGGGGAAGGCTTGCAACGTTTTGTGTGAATTGTGTGCAAGGGTCTTTGCTCCTGCATAGGGGGAGTGCAGCGCATTATGTGAACTGTGCGCGGGAGTCCGGATCCTTGGGTGCGTAATGCGTGCCAGGCGTTCAGCTTTTTGTATGAATTGTGTGCGAGTATGTTGGCTCGTGCATGCGAGGGGTGCAGCGCTTTGTGTGAGGTGTGTGCAAGTGTCTGCTACTGAGTACGGGGCAAGCAGCACTTTGTAAGATGTGTGCGCGGGTGTCCTGGACCTTGAGTGCGTACTGTGCGGCGTGCAGCCCCTTTGTGTGAAATGTGTGCAAACGTCTTGTTAACTCGTGTGTAAGACTATTCCTGCGGTCCCAGTGCTGAGGATGGGGAGGTGCCGCGTCCCAGGCATTGGTCCGAGAGGTGGAGGGGTGACCAGCTTGGGCCGCTTGGCTAAGGTTCTGAGTCCCTCAATGTCGGGAATCCCTTCAATTCTTTTGTGGTTGGGGGGGGGGATGGGAGAGAAAGAACAAAGGCAAGGGACCGACGCCAATCCACAGAGAGCTTGGGGCCACAAAGAATGGATTTAAGTATTGTGGGATGGGCCCGCATTGACGTCCTGAATCAGTGAAGGTATCCTCCATTCCAGACAGCACCTCCCCACTCTCTTTAGCCTCTTCTTCTTCTCAGGTACTGACCACCTTTAACAGCAGATATGGCCAATTCATTCTTTCTCTGTGGCCTCTTCATTTTATAGATCCCCTTTAAGATGTTGAAAGGACATAATCAAGCCGTGAGTTCCTGTCATTTCTGTTTTGAGGACACAAAGATTCTCTCTAGTTCCTACGACAAAACTGTGAAAATTTGGGTAAGAGGGTTCTTGAAAAGAGCACGGCAATTTGGAATCAGAAGACCAGGGTTCAGAGGCGTTGCCAACAATTTTCTTGTGTGTCTTTGGACAAGCCCCATTCTTTCTCGGGGTCCCATCTGTTAAATAAAGGGGAGTTTAGGGATGTTTTGCAAAGTTTTAAAAGCACAAGCCTTCAGTTTATGTAACATCTTGCCAAGACAAGATGCATATAAAGGTGGGATAACAATCTCCTGCTTTCTTTGTACTTATCTTTCCCTCATATCCATAAACTATCCGTCTTCATGACAATATGGTTCATGTTGGTGGTTTGAACTTACTTTTCCAGGACTCAGGTGTGGAGAATTGGAAACTTGAGTGGTGAAAC
The DNA here is from genome assembly GCA_023553655.1 of Myrmecobius fasciatus. Lineage (NCBI taxonomy): Eukaryota > Metazoa > Chordata > Mammalia > Dasyuromorphia > Myrmecobiidae > Myrmecobius > Myrmecobius fasciatus. The sequence continues at coordinate 171,604 of JAJPUD010002055.1, read as the reverse complement.
TAAAGTTTTCAAACTGAAAACCAAAGATTCTTCAAAGCAAAAATTAAATAGATTAAAAGGGGAAAACCAAAGTGAACAATGTTGAAATTTTTCCACATTGTTAATTGTCTTGGCCTATAAGGAAGCTAGGGGGCACTGTGGATAGCAGCAGCCCTCCAATCAGAAGGCCCCTAATTCAAATTTGACACTTCTCATGCTTACTAGCTATGTGGCTCTGGTCAAGTCACTTAACCTCATTTGCCTCCATTTCTTATCTCTAAGGGAAGGACATAAACAATATGTAAGATGAGCTGGAGAAGAAATGACAAACCATTTCAGTATCTGCCAAGAAAACCTCAAAAACACGGTCATGGAGAGTCAGACAGGACTCAAAAGCAAAAACAATAATGTTGGTAGAGACCCATCTAGAAGAGTTTAAAACATTTCCATAAATTGCTTTTATAGCCCCCTGAATGACAAAACAAAGGCTTGGAAACATGTGAATTTCTTTGGGAGTTATAATTTTCACCATGACCTCACCATCTCTTTTCTTCTAAATTTCATTGAAAGTTTAGAGGAATTTCTTTATCATCATGAAGTTCCAAGGGATTCTGGTATTTCCACTTTCTAAGCAATACCACCTGATATGGAATAAGCCTGTAATCTTTAGTTTCCCCTATCCTTCATTTCTACTTTTATATTCCAAGTTAATAAATTGAATTGAATGAATTTCTGAGGGGTGTATCTTTTGACTTATGGCAAAATTGGATTAATTGTCTTAAAAAAATTGGGTACTGAATGTGAATCACAACATAGTATTTTCACTTTTTTTGTTGTTATTTGCTTTTTTCATTTTTCCCTTAATGATCTGATTTTTATTGTGCAGCATCATAAATGTAGAAATATGTATAGAAAAATTACACATGTTTAACATATATTGGATTATTTGCTGTCTGGGGAGGAATGAGGGAAAGGGATGGAAAAAATTTGGGACACAAGATTTTGCAAGAATGAATGTTGAAAACTATCTTTGCATGTATTTTGAAAATAAAAAGCTATTATTAAAAAAAGGGAAACTAACCAAGAAATTAATTAGGCTATCTTTACATTGCTAATGCCAATTATTTAGTTGCCTTTTGAGTCCCCTTGCTTATTATTGTCATTGTAGGAAGAGATAAAGTACTTGGATATCAAAAATATATGTAATTTAAACACTTTGACCTTTGTTAGCAGGAAGCCAGCTTCCCTTTGAGCATAGACAGGTAGATTCCAAGCCTGATTTATTAACAAACAATTTTAATTCACAACAAAATAACCAGTGGAATATTGATTAGTGACTTTGCTAATAGTTGTGCCATATATTCCGGAAATTAGTTTAAACCCTAATCTATAACATATATCATTTTTGTGTCAGAATGCAAATGGGTACCTCAACCAAGAAAGGAGTTAACTCTGAATCCTGTACTTTGTTATTCTTTATTCATACTAGAATAGAAAGTAACTTATAGCCTTGTCTTTTTTGGGGGTGACATTTGGTCTCCTTTTTAACATTCTTGTGTCTCTTATTGAATTTGTTTCCAGACCCTTTGGATTTCAATGTTTGTTAGGATCTGGGCCTGCTTTTAATCTTGTGAGCTGATCGCACAGCTACAATGCTGTGAACTGACCATCCCTTTATAGTATCTCATTGCTTGGTCAGAGGGTGTGATATCTTGGGGAGTCATGAAGAAGTATTAAAACCTTGGGAAGGGACTGAAAGGCAAGCTCAGATAAGGAACTCCCAGACTAATGTAATTCAACCAGAGATTTTGGGTTAAAGTTTGCTATTGTGTTCTTCAGAAGCATACTGCAATTTTGTATGTGCTATGGGAATGAAAACCCAAATTGAGTTTTTATGGTTCCTTCAGATTGCCAGAGAGAAAAATCAACCACAGAATCTACTTAATGAAATAAGACTTAAATTAAAATGGGGCAAACAAAAACAAACAGGACATTGGTAGTGATTTAATTATTCATGATTCCTTTAAAAAGAGAACACTTTGAAATACTTGCCCTTTGTGGTACAATTCCACCTAACTTTCATTTGCCTTAGTCACTTAAAGAAGATGTGATCTATCAAGGTGTATCTTGGAGTTTGTCTGGGGCTGTCTGTAAGTATTTGCCAGAACACATAGAAAATGACTGTTTGGAGACTTTGCTGATCTTCCTGAATGTTCTGAAAATGACTTCACTTTAAGAGCTTCCTGATAAAGAGACAATGGCTTATCGATCTTGGTAATTTCTGTTCTAAAGAAACAAATCTGATTTTCTTTCACTAAGAAAGGCTGAAGCAATTACAGTTCCTGAAAGATCAGTTTTGATCTCTGAATTAGAAGAAATGCCAGCTCCACTTTTGACTCATAATGTGTCTCATTCTTTTAAAAGTTGAATCTCAAAAGTTGAAATGTGTCTACAATATGTATCAACATAACATCACCATAATTTCTTGGATTTGGAGGATATAGATTTATATTATAGCACTTCTGACTTGATCAACTTAAAATAGTTAACAGATTTAATTTTCTCATATCTCTGAATTGAAGTAAGTAGGCCCTCAGTTTAGTTCAACAGATATTAAGTGCCTGTTATATGCATGGAATATACAATTTAGTGTGGGGTGGGGTCAGTGTTTGTTGTGTATTTTAAGTGTAATAAAAATAATATGATTAAATGCATAGAAAGGAACCAAGTTAGGAATAACTCATGTCAAAGAGTGCCTTGGAAAACATTTTAAAACTTTCACTAAGTTCATTCATTCATTTGAAATGACATCAGATGCTGAGTGAAATCAACAGAACCAGGAGATCATTGTACACAGCAACAATAAGACTATATGATGATCAATTCTTTTTTTTTTATTAAAGCTTTTTATTTGTATAACATGTATATGGGTAGTTTCCCAACATTGATCTTTACAAAGCTTTCCATTACAAATTTTACCCCCAGCCCCCTCCCCTCCCCTAGATGGCAGGAAGTCCACTACATGTTAATAATGTTGAAATGCTTGAGAAGTTATGCAAGAAAAATCCTATCTACAAGAAAAAGAGAATCAGAGAAAGGCAACACAATGCAAGCAAATGTCAATAGAGATCATGAAAATGTTACGTTGTGGTCCATATTTCATATCCCTCTCTCTGGGTGTATATGGTTTTCTTCAGTGAACAATTGGAACTGGTTTGAGACAATTCTTTGTTGCAGAGAGCCATGTCCATCAGAATTGATCAATTTGATGATCAATTCTGATGGACATGGCTCTCTTCAATAATGAAATGTTTCAGACCAGTTCCAGTTGTTCAGTGATGAAGAAAGCCATATACACCCAGGGAGAGGCCTGTGGGATCTGAGTCTGGACCACAACATAGCATTTTCACACTCTCTATTGATGTTTGCTTGCATTATATTTTACTTCTCAGGTTTTTTTTTTGTTTTGTTTTGTTTTGTTTTGTTTTGTTTTTGTTTTTTTCCTGTACAGCAAGACAACTATATAAATATATATATATACACATATTCAATCTGTCAAATATTTTAACATAATTAACATGTTTTAGACTTCCTGCCATCTAGGGAAGGGGGTGGGGGGTAGGAGGGAAAAATTTGTAACAGAAAACTTTGCAAGGGTCAATGTTGAAAAATTACCTATGCATATGTTTTGCAAATAAAAAGCTTTAATTGAAATGACATCAGACACCCTAAGTTTGTGTGATCAAATTAGTTACAGATTTAACACTTTGCTAGTCCCATTAATAAGGGGATTTTTTAGATTTAGCAAAATAATAATTAAATTGGAAGAACAAAAGTTCTAGAATCTGAAGAGAGAATGAGAAAAAGTACAAATAAAAGGATTATACCAGAACTGAAAATCTGTTGTAAAGAAGTGATCATCAAAATCCTTTGGCCTTGGTTAAAGAAACCAAATAAATAGAAAAACTGGTTAGTAGAACAGATCAGATAAGCAATTAATGAAAGTAATTGAAAATGATAACCCAATGTTTGATAAATCTAAAAAATTTTATAAATTATTAAGAGATGGGGCAGCTAGATGGTACGGTGAATAGAGCACAAGCCCTGAAGTCAGGAAGACTGAGTTAAAATTTGGTCTCAGACACTTAACACATCCTGACTGTGTGACTCTGGGCAAGTCACTTAACTCCAATTGCCTCAGGGAAAAAAATACTACTAGGAGAAGGATTCAGTTTTCTCCACCAACATCTCCCCCTCTCCAGTATTTAATAGGAGGTAGTAATATAATACTTGAGTTGAACAAAAAAAAAATGAAAACAGGCATGAAGCTTGTATCTAGATCACAGTGACACTCAGCTATGAGGTTGGTCACTACCAAGATGGGTTGTCATGTCACATTGTCAAGTAGTTGAAGAATTCCTTTTAATGAAATACAAAAGTGTTGGGAGTGAAGCTACTAAGGAAGACTCCCATTCTGCTAAGAGTGGTTGGGAAAACCAGAAAGCCGTTTGGCAGAAATTACAGCATTATCTTACCATATTAACTAAATAACGGATATATAACTTGAATATAAAAGGACACATCTTAAAAAAAAATAAAAAGGAATCTGATAAGGGACCTTTCACAACCATGGCGAGGAGGGAAAGGAATTCTTTACCAGAGGACATATAGAAACTACTAATTTAGAGTCTCAAGAGACAGATTCAAAGAGCTTAAATAACCAGGGTCATTGAGGCAGTGCTGGTAGTAGAGATGAGATTTTACCCTATGTCCTCTGACTTCAAAATCTTTCTGCTATATCAACTTGTCTCTCAGAGTCATTAACATAAAATTAGAAAAGTTTAATGAAGATAATTAGAAGAGACATTGAATATGAAACATAGTAATAGCAAATATTACCAAAAAGGACAGCTAAAATATAGAGGCAAATGGCACAAATCTATGAGAACTGCTTTTCTCTTATAGATAAGTGCTTTCACAGAAAAATGAACATTTTTCAAAAAGAGAATTGTAAAATAAAAACTATATAAAAATATCCTCCAAATCATTAGAGGTAAGAGAAATGCATGCTGGATCAGCCCTGAGATTGTCATTTTTAAAAAAATGAATACTTTTTATTTGCAAAACATATGTATGGCTAATTCTTCAACATTCACCCGGACAATCCAGCATGCATTTCTCTTACCTCTAATGATTTGGAGGATATTTTT
>JAJPUD010002055.1:134233-153157 GCA_023553655.1 Myrmecobius fasciatus | reverse complement strand
GGGGGGGAAAATTTGTAACAGAAAGCTTTGTAAGGGTTAATGTTTAGGAATTACCCATACATATGTTTTGCAAATAAAAAGTATTAATAAAAAACCCCAAAACATTAAAAAAAAGAAAAAAAAGTTAAAAGTCCTGTTGAAGTGTAAAGTGCCATCAATATCACATGTATTTTTTTTCCCTTTCTTTCTTTATTAAAGCTTTTTATTTGCAAAACATATGTATGGGCAATTCTTCAACACCAATCCTTACAAAGCTGTCTGTTACAAATTTTTCCCCCTTAGTCCCCACCCCTCCCCTAGATGGCAGGAAGTCCACTACATGTTAATTATGTTAAAATACTTGACAAATCGAATATATGTATACATATTTCCACACTTATCTTGTGCAAGAAAAAATCGTATCTACAAGAAAAAAAATCTGAGAAAGGAAACACAATGCAAGCAAACATCAATAGAGAGCATGAAAATGTTATGTTGTATCACATGTTTTTTAAACCATTTTTTCCTCAAGATACATTTTGGCAGATGTTGCCAAAATAAATTTAGAAGACATGATATTTTTACTTTACTATTTTATCTGTGCTGTATTATATACCAGCTTTTGACCTCATTCTTCATGTTGGAACAATAACTCTTTTACTAAATAGTAATTGCTTTTTTTCTTCATTCATCATTTTTGTAGCCAAATAACTGAGCTCAGTTCTTTCCTGAGAAAGTGCTTTCTCTTACTGCAGAGTGGAAAGTAGCCATATTTTCACCTAGAGATCAGTTTAGGCTAGACTTAAGAGATGGAAGTTCTGCCCCTAAGTAGACCATGTAGAGTGCTTTTGAATATATTTCCTTCTGCAAAATTCATGTAAGTAGCCAACATGATTTGATGGATTCACGGAAGCTTTGAGATTCTTTCTGGGAGAGTGGATAGTGTTGTGCATCAACACTTAGAGTAGGGGAATAGAGAGATCATAGAGAGAGAGAAAAACTAACCCATCATGCTTCAATTCACTCCCACTTCCATCCACCCCCTCCCTTATCCTCAGACAATTCTTGGCTGGCTGGAAAAATTATCAGATTCTATAGTGGAACTGTTGAATACATAAAAGAAATATTGTTTGGAAATCAAAATATCTTTTTAAATAAATGAAACAGAAGGTACAATTACAAATGTGATCTCTTTTCTACCCAACTTTTAGAAAATCCAGATGATCTCTAGTTATATGTTTTCTTTTCTTTCTTTTTTTTTTTGCTTAGGCAAATTGGGGTTAAGTGACTTGCCCAAGGTCACACAGCTATGGAATATTAAGTGACTGAGACCAGATTTGAACTCAGGTCCCCCTGACTTCAGGGCTGGTGCTCTATCCATTGCGCCATCTAGCTGCCCCTCTAGTCATATGTTTTCAAAATTTCTTATTTACTATATAATTGTAGAGATGTTTTTTTCTGAACAGTACTAATTGTTTTCATTTTCTTTACTCTCTCTCTTTTTTTCTTCTTATTCTCAACAGAAATTTAAAAAATTGTTTCACCTTTTAAGAGTTAAGTGAATCTCCACAATCCAATTCTGGCACTAACCTAATTTAAATAACCAAAGTTGAGATGTTTAATATATGCAGCATTTTCTTTTTAACAGCTTTGGTAAAGCACTTTCTAATGATACTTCCTTTCATTTATTTGAGGATGCTGTCACAGGAATTAATATTCACAATTTTGAAAACTGTCATGTGGGTCCTATTTCAGAATGCAGCCTGACAGCAGATAGCACGAGGTGACTTTTACTTGCATTTTATGGGTCAGTAAAATACAACAAAGAAAATGATGCGCATTAATGTCACAGAAATTTTTCTACAAATTGGAAGAAAAGAGGACCTTTACTGTTTTTCCTTTTTCCTTTATTTCCTTATGGATTGTTGTTAAGTAGAATCAAAGGAGATGATAGCTGTAAAAATATTTTGGACAGTTAATACTCTATCAATCTTTTTTATTTATTTTTTTTGCTTTTTGCTGAGGCAATTGAGGTTAAGTGACTTGCCCAGGGTCACACAGCTAGGGAATGTTAAATGTCTGAGACCAGATTTGAACTCAGGTCCTCCTGACTTCAGGGCTGGTGCTCTATCCACTGTGCCACCTAGCTGCCTCCTACTCTATTAGTCTTTGAGGAATTGTTATTGTTTATTTTACAAACAAATATGCATTCTAAAGTATCTTTGAATATTATTTTCTCTTTGATCCCATATAAAGATTAGAGTTGGAAGAGGCCTTAGTGACCTTTTAATCCAATTACCTCATTTTATAGATATGGAAGCTGAGGTCCAGAGGAGAAAAGATACTTGCCCATGATCAATCAATCAAAAAGCATTTATTAAGCACTTAACATATTCCAGGGCTGTGCTAAATGCTGGGGATACAAAGACAAAGGTAAAAACAGTTCTTGCCATCATCAAAGAACTCACATCCTAATGAACACGAGTTTGATAACTAGATAATTGCAAGACACCTGTGGTGTAGGTGGGGCATAATCTCAGAGGTAAGAGACTAGTAGTAGAGGGAACTGGGAAAGACATCTTACAAAAAGTGGGATTTGAGAGAGCCTTGAAGGAAGTCAGGGGAGTCCAGAGGTGGAGTTGAGGATGGAGAACATTCTAGGAATGAGAGACATTCATATTGAAGGAACAGAGAAAGAGGTAGACTGCATAAAGAAGAGAAATTAGGCCAGGACAGCTGGATTTTAAAGTGTGTGGAGTAAAATATAAGAAGCTCAGAAAGGTAATAAGAAGCCAAATTATGAAGAGCTTAACTTTCAAGCACTTAATCTTAGAGATGATAGGGATGCATTGGAATTTATTGAGAAGGGGTATTTCCTTTAGCTAGTTAACGACAGAGCTAGGATTTGAACTCATTCTCTTAAAAAATATTTTCAAAAGGAGATTTAATGAGTTCTGAGACATATTTATGACTATGCTGAAATGGATCTTAAAAAATACAATAACTAGAATTAGTTTATTGGCATAGTAGAAAGCAAATGTTTCATGTGGAATAATAGTTTAAAACGACAGTCTTAAGAAAATAAGAAATTCTTTTTCTTTCAAGAAGAAACTGAAAATAAGCAGAACAGAAAAAAAATAAAATATATTTTGTTTTTTGAACATTTTTTTGTTTTTGTTTTTGTTTTTTTATTTGCAAAACATACGTATAGGTAATTCTTCAACATTAACCCTTACAAAGCTTTCTGTTACAAAGTCTTCCCCCCTACTCCCCACCCCTCCCCTAGATGGCAGAATATCCACTACATGTTAATTATGTTAAAATACTTGGCAAATTGAATATATGTATACATATTTCCACACATCATTGTTGGGCAAGAAAAATCGTATCTACAAGAAAGAAAAATCAGATAAAGGAAACAAAAAATCAGGTAAAGGAAACATTATTTTTTGAACATTACTTAACTATATGTCAGGTACTAGGAATACAAAGAAAAAACATTAAAAAAAGTCTTATCCTTTAAAGAACTTATATTCAAACAAAAAATATAACATGTACAAATAAGATAATATACAGAATATATAGGTCACAGGGTAGGGTGGTATGACAAGCAGAGTTGTTTAACTATTCCTATCTGGGCCTTCTTCGCCCTACTACTGACTCATTGCCTACTTGTATCAAACAACCTATAATTCTTTGTTTCCTCCCTCCTTCCCTCTTTCCTTCCTTCCCTTTCTCTTTTCCTCCTTCCCTCATTCCTTCCTTCCTTCTTTCCCTCCCTCTTTCTTTCTCTCTCTGTCTCTCTCTCTCCTTTCTTGCCAATATTACAGTGTTGGCTATCTGAGTAGAGAAAAGAAGACATTTTAAGAGAGATTGTGAAGATCAAGATGAAAGATTTTGAAAACTAATTGGATATATGGGATGAGTGAGACTGAGGAGTCAAGAATGAAACTGAGGATGGGAATTTGGGTGACTGGAAGAATGGTGATGCTCTGGATAGTAAAAGAGAAGTTGAAAGAATGGCAAGTTTTGAGAGAAAGAAAATGAGTTCTGCTTTGGCAATGTTGAGTTTGAGATGCCTATGGGACATTCAATTTGAAAATACAGTAAGAACAAAAGTCAGAAAAAAGGAGCCATCTGTTCAATTACTCCCCAATAAAAAAAAATTTACAGACATATGAGTAGAGAAAGAAATAATGCTTTTTCATAATAGGCATCCATTTCAGAGTAGATAACAAATTATAACAAACCAACATGATTTAAGAAAAGGTCATAATTATAAAATCACAAAGTCAGGCTGCTGCCAGACTAGAGAATGACAACCTTACTATGTTGCCTTTGAGATTAATTTGTTTATAATGTGTTACAAAATAAAGTCCTCTGATTCAAGAAATTATAAAATGACAACTGCTTTAGCATATATCATAAACAATGTTTCCACATTACGAACATAAAGTCATTACAATTCTGCAAAAATCACATCTAAGTGGGTTTTAAATGGGAAAATCAATCTATGTCTCTGAGCCTTATTATCCCCATTTATTAAAGGAAAAGACTGGACTAGATCTCAAAGTGCCCTTTAAAAAGGCTGTGTGAGAAATATGTTTGTATGGATTTCCTGTTACCAGAAATATGCTAATTTGTGGTGGTTTATTGGATAACATAGATTTTTTAATTAATAGAATTGTAATTATATACCACTTTCAGTGAGAAAATTTTTTGAGCAATATCAGCAATTAGAATGGCAAAGAAATAGTTGGTGGAAGAATTCATATGGGGAATGGCAAATATCATGGTTGTTGAAAGTTGACAAGTTAGTGATAACTTAGGAGTTAAAATCACATGAGTTAGAGATAAAGCATGGTATAGTGGATCAAGAGCCAACTTCAGATTCAGAAAAAATTTGGGTTTAAGTCCTGTCTGACCCATACTATCTGAGTAATTCTGGGCAAGTAACTTTACCTCTCAATGCCTCAGGTAATTTTCCAAGATCATAAATTGTAAAGCAACTACTTACCTGTATTAATAGTAGGGGTTTCCTCACAGGAAGTTCCCTCACAGATTTGTTAAAAAATGAATTGCTATAGTATTTTGTAAGTGAGATTTTTAGAATAAATACAATAAAAACTTGATTGGCTTTATTGTCTTGACAATTTCTAATAGTCTTCAATATTAAACAGATAATTTAAGAAGTCAAACTTTTTTTCTGAAAAATGTAAATCCCTTGCTGAGTGAAATGAGCAGAACCAGGAGATCATTATACATGGCAACAACAATACTATATGATGATCAATTCTGATGGACATGGCTCTCTTCAACAATGAAATGTTTCAAACCAGTTCCAATTGTTCAATGAAGAAAGCCATATATACCCAGAGAGAGGGATATGAAATGTGGACTACAACATAACATTTTCATGCTCTCGACTGATGTTTGCTTGCATTGTGTTTCTTTTCTGATTTTTTTTTCTTGTAGATACGATTTTTCTTGCCCAACAATGATGTGTGGAAATATGTATACATATATTCAATTTGCCAAGTATTTTAACATAATTAACATGTAGTGGATTTCCTGCCATTTAGGGGAGGGATGGGGAGTAGGAGGGAAAAATTTGTAACCAAAAGCTTTGTAAGGGTTAATATTGAAGAATTACCCATACATATGTTTTGCAAATAAAAAGTTTTAATAATAAAAAAAAAATCCTTAATAAAAAATTAAAAATGCTTCTCTAAGTCCCTATTTAAAAGACAAAAGAATATAATATTTACTGTGTCTAATAAATCATGTTATTTTATTTTTATTTTCAGACTTGTTACATCATCCTATGACAAAACAATAAAGCTCTGGGATATGGAAAGAGGACAAGTTCTGGTCTGTATTGCTATTTTTATTTTTCTTGTTCAGGAGCACCCTGTTTATCTCTGAACATTTGATGTATTATAATGATTGTGATATTTATTTTTATGTTAACATAAGTAATTGGCCAAGAAATCAATAAAGATTTGTTCTTAGCTCTGTACTCAGCTATGCATTGGGGGAAACAGAAGTATTAAACATGTTCCAATTCTCTAAGATCTCACAAGGTAAATAGGGAGATATGACATTCATATATGAGAAAGTAAAATAATTACAATATAAAGACAATTGCCTAAGTGCTAAACAGGTTCCAAATGCTGTACTTCAAAAAAAAAAAAGAACAATAAGTCTTGGAGTAGTCAGGGAAGGATTCATAGAGGAGATGGCACTTGAACTGGGCTATAAAGGATGAGAAAAATGTGGATGAGCTGAAGAAACTAGGGATGGAATTGCAGGCATTGAAAACCTTATGAAAAATAAAATGGAGATAGGAATGATATATATATAAACACACACCCGTGGAGGTTGTTGTTTGTCCTTTGTTCTTGAAGAAGACCATGACATCAGGAAGGTGATGCTATGACATAAAAGTGAATTGGACTTAAGTGAGGGAGGGCTCTTCAAGACCACTTGACTCATTTCCCCTTCCAGAGCCATTTACTGGACAATGAAGAGACTGACAACTTAAATGAAGCATTTGTTGAGGGCTAGTGGGAAATTAAATCAGATCGTATAATATTGTGGAGTGTCTTAAAAGTGAGGTACAGTTTATATTTGCTCTTACAGGGAGTAGAGGGTCAGTAAGGAGGGGAGTAAAATGATAATAATAATGTTCATGGGTTTGACAGTCATGTAAAGAATGGATTAAAGAAGGAAGAATCTGGAGTTTGGCAAACTAGATAGGAAGAAATCAAGCAATGATCCTGACTTGTGTTGATGGGGGTCCTGCCCATAGTGATGGTTCGTTGTGAGAATGATGAGGATAAAATGCATATTAAAGAAACTGTGATAGAAGAATGGTCAGGATGTACTAACTCTCTGGATGTGGTGGGGTGAGCTATAGGGAAATATGAAAGATGACTCAAGGTTGAAGACTCTCATTGGGAGGTGGTGAAGTCATTGATAAAGACAAGTGATTGAATAGCAAAGATGAGTGACATTAATCCATTGTATTCTAGGTAAAAGTAACTAGTTAAAAACCTCAGTTATAGCCTGTAAAAAAGAACTTTAAAGAAGTAGGCTAATTGAGGTGTATTTTGAAAATGAGACAACTGAATGAGTGAATGACCTTAAGATGATACTTTCTAACATAAATGGATCAATATTTTTGACTTTTGCTTAGTTCAGGGACCATGATGATTGATTACTATAACCAAAAGCATAGAGAAAAAAAATCTGTATTTTTACTTCTTTGATTTCTCTTGATGTAAGGTAGTTTGACAAGAAGCTGATTGAATCTGAATATCCATTATCTGTTCTTTTCCAGTGGTCTTTCAACCATGAAAGCATTATACTTTCATGTAAAATTTCTTATGATGGTAAATATGTGATCTGTGGTTTGGATGTAGAAAATGCACTCTGTGTCATTGATGCAAAAATTGGGGAAGTCATCACATATGTCAAAAGTAAGAGTACTTTATGGAAAGGGGATGCTTTATTCCATTATTTATTTCCATTATAACTTGTTATTTGGTTGTTAATGAGTTTTGATTGCTTTGTATAATGAAACATTTACAAGAAGAAAAAGAATCCTGACCTCCTTTAAAGCCTGAAATGTTTATCAAGAAAAGCAAGGAAAGATAAAATTGACACTTATTTGTCCATTATACAATTGGTTTTTTAATACAATCATTTGTTCATTCAAACTGAAATAGGTGTCATCATTTACTCTCATATCATACAAGAAATATCCTAGCTTTTTAGAACATTGAAAACTCAGGCTTAATTTTGATCTTGTTTGTTTAAGTCAACTAATGTCATACAGAAGACAATTTAAAAATATTTTTCATCTTCTCCAGAATATAATGAATAAATAAGAAATTTTACTTGTTTTGGAATTGCCACAATTCATAGAAATGGTTGAATATGTTGCTTCAAACATCATGGCATGGATAATCTGTATTTCACTAATAATAATAATTTCATGGTAGCATTTATTTTGTTATTGTAGCATTTATTAAATTTATTTTATGTGTCAGGCCACAGTGCTAAATGTTTTGCAATGATCTCATTTGATTTTCACAGCAGTCTGGGAGGTAGGTGTTATTATAATCTTTATTTTAGAGTTGAAGTAATGAATCAAACAAAAGTTAAATGATTTTGCTCAAAGTCAACAGTTGTCTGGAATTGGCTATGAATTCAGGCTTTCCTGATAATGGACTTGGCACTATTATACCACCTAGTTGCCTCACTGATATGGATACTTCTATGAGAAGAACTGGTACTCCATTATACCCTTTCTTCCAGGTTTATTATTAGCCATTTACTATGTCCAATAAATCCTTTTTTGAATATTCATTCAACATTTGGGATCCTTTCTTTAGGTCTTTTGACTTTGCAGGAATACTAGAGTAACATGTAACCTATCCATGTTGTCTCTTACCAAAATTTCTAGGTTTTTTTTTAACCCAGGACAAGTGGGTTTTCAGTTGGAGAGAGGTATCTAAACATTAGCCCTTTATGAAAGAGAGAGAGAGAGAGAGAGAGAGAGAGAGAGAGAGAGAGAGAGAGAGGGAGGGATGGAGGAAGGGAGGAAGAGAGGGAGGGAGGGGAGAGACAGAGACAGAGAGAAAAGTGAAAGAGGACAAACCAGGGACATCCATCTGAGAAGCTGCTATGGAAGAGGAAGAGGAAAGTGAGAGAGAGATCTCATCCAAGCACAACTGAAGGATAAAGCACATAAAGATACATACCCTCTAAATTTAGTACCTTAGAGGAAAAATCCCATTACCCCACTCTAGTTACAATTCTGTCCCTTATTCTTGCTAAATGACTAATTTATATTGCTATACAATTTTCCAGTTACGTGGCCTAGCAATGATTTCTTCTATACTATTCTTTATTGGCAATACCACAATTAATTTATTTAGCTTTTTAAATTTATGAATTTATTTATTTTAAACTTAAGTGTAAAATTAGAAAAAAAAGTTGCTATATGCACAACAGAACATAAGGGAAGATTAAAATCATAAAGAGATAAATTTCCACTTCAAGAAAGCCTATATAATAAATACTATGCATTATGTTCAGACTTGTCCATCCTGACTTTCTTTGTAGGTTTTTCTTTTGTTTTCTGTTGTATACTTTTTACTTTATTCTTTTTTCCCCTTTCCTATCCCTCCCCACAGCTATAATTATGTGTGGATATTTATATACCTATGTCTATAGATACACATACATATATACATATGTAAGTACATATGTACATATACCCATACCCACATATATCTATAATCATACACATATACATATATGTAAGGTTGTACTATACTTGTTTGTCCTCTGCTTCTCTGAAGGCAGATAACTTCGTCCTTCATAAGTCTTCCTTCATAAAGTTCAAGTTTTTCCAAATTTTTCTAAGTCCACCAACTCATCATTTTCTACACCACAGCAATATTTCAACCTTATACTGTGGTTATTTTAAATAGTCTAAAACAATATTCGTTAATATGACTGACATATAATATAGTTCCCCTAATTTTCTCTTTTGATTAAATCCATTTTTCCTTAATCTTTGAGATCTTGACTACTAACTCTACTGTTCTTATCAAATAAATTCTGCTTTTGATCTTTATTTTATATTTATGCTTATCTCTTATTTCCTATCCCTTCTGACTCTTCTATTTTACTTTAATTGATACCTTGTCCTTCTATTACTTAACTTATCCCCTTCAGAAATCCCTCCCTTATTTTCTCTTCCCCACCCTTCTTTACCCCATTCTTATCTTATTTCCATTCATCTACACACCTTTCTATAACTCCCCATTTAGCCTATTCTCTTACCTTCTTATTTCTTTATAAATTTATTTTTTAATAAAATATTTTATTCTCCCCCCTGATAAATGACAACAAAATTTATAACATTCATTTTTATAAGATTTTGAGTTCCAAAGTTTTCCCCTTCCCCCCTACCCTTCCCTCCCTTCTTCCAAAGAACATGGGCAGTTTGAAGTTTGATCTAGTTTATACATATGCTATCAAGTAAAACATTTCCATATTAATCATAGTTGTGAAAGAAGAAATAGATCAAAAACAAAACAAAAAATACCCATAGGAAAGGATAAAGTCAGTGAAAAAAATGCTTTGTTCTACATTCTGAGTGGATCAGTTCTTTATCTGGTTATGAATAGCATTTTCCTTTGTGAGTCCTTTGTACTTGCTTTGGATCATTGCATTGATGAGAAGAACTTGCGTCAATCATAATTGATCATACACAATGTTGCTGATGGTTATGCTCACTTAACTTTGCATCAGTTCATATAAATCTTTCTAGGTTTTTCTGAAATCTGCCTGTTTATCGTATATAATTGCTCATTTTTACCTTTTCTTAGATAGTTTTGCTTTTTAGAATCATATCACACTTAGCTCTATCCCAATCTTTCTTTCAAACAACTCAGTTACTAATGGCTATCGTAGATATATGGTGGGGCAGCTAGGTGGTGAAGTAGATAGAGCACTAAGCCATGAAGTGAGAAGGACCTGAGTTCAAATCTGTTCTTAAGGAACTTAATACTTCCTAGCTGTGTGACCCTGGGCAAGTCACTTAACCCCAATTGCCTCATCAAAAAAAAAAAAGATATATGACTTTCATTTCTATAAATAACGTTTATCCTTAATAAGTTCCTTGTAATTTAGTTTTTGATGCTTATTTTATGTTTCCATTGAATTTTGTGTCAAATTTTCTATTAATTTTAGTTCTTTTTGCAACAAAATTTTGAAAGTATGGCAATTTTCTTTAATTATTATTCAATTATTGTATCCAGATTCTTTTTTTTTTTGATCAAAGCTTTTAGGTTGTACAATTATTCTTATATTTTCTCCTCTTTATCTGTTCTTGAGGCCAGTTGTTTTTTCTTATGAGATGTTACACATTCTCTTCTATTTTTCATTCTTTTTTTTTTTTTCTTTTTGCTGAGGCAATTGAGGTTAAGTGACTTGCCCAGGGTCAAACAGCTAGGGAATGTTAAGTGTCTGAGACCAGATTTGAACTCAGGTCTTCCTAACTTCAGGGCTGGTGCTCTATCCACTGAGCCACCTAGCTGCCCCTATTTTTCATTCTTTATATTTTGTTTTAGATTTCTTGGTCTCACAACTTCACTGACTTCCCTTTGCCCCTTAATTTTTATGGAAAAGTTTTATTCCTTAAGATTCTGGATCTCCTTTTCTAGTTAGGTGACTCCCCCCCCATAATGTTCTTGTTCTTGAATGTTAAAACAACAGTTTTTCCTCAAATTTTCTTATTTAATTTTGTCCTTTTTTTGAGTTCTTCTATGAATTCTTTTTGGATAAGTGACCATTTGATGTTACTTTTTGGGTTAGGGAGGGTTTGCTTTTGTTTTTGTTTTTTTGCTTCAGTATCTTCCTCTGAAGATGAACCCTGTTCTTCTCTATTCCCATAGCAACTTTCCATGGTTAAATTCTCTCTCTCTCTTTTTAAATACAAAAGCTTGTTATTTAATCATCTCTAATCCTAAATTATGAGGGATAATGCCTCTGACCTCAGATCCTCCCAAATTTCCCTCCTCTGGGACTCAAATCTAGAACTCTACCCTTCTGTTAAGTGATTGCAGCCAGCAGTGTCTCTACTCCACTGTTTCTTCACTCACTGGGATGTATCTCCAATAGGGTCTCACAGTTCAAGGCTGTGTCTGTGACAGCACAGCTAGACCTAATGTCCCTTATCAGTTGAGGCTCCCTCAATCTTCCCACTCAAATCTTTGACTTTCTACACTGTCCAGGAGGTGAAAATTCATGTGGCTGGAGCTAGGGATACCACCTAACCCAAGTAATCCCAGGGCTAGCTGCTTGCTGTTTCAATGGAACTAGCCTGGTGTTTTACACTTCAAGTGGACCAAACCTCTGTCCTAGTCTCTTCAGATCTCCACTTGTCCCAGGAAGAGCATTGTTCTGCTCCAATTCTTGTTAATTTTTTTAATACCTCAATATTCATCCTGAGGCACTATTTTATTTTGTTTGTGGGAGAAATCTAGAAAGCTTGGAATTTTCTGACCTACTCTGCCATCTTCCCAGAATCCTCTCCAGATCATAAATTTAGAGTTATACAATTGGAAGAAAAGTGCAAAGAAAACAAGATCCTGTTGTGATAAAATAGCATTTTATTCAGTAAGAACTGAAAATGAAGCTTTAGAGGAAATGTCTACTCTGCATATGTTAAGATCACGAAAGATTCTTAAAACTTATTATTACAGATAACTTTGTTCAACTATTTTCTAATAGCAAATGAGACACACAACAGGGAGACATATGCCTACACTTGCCAGCTTTGTGGAGGGTATACAGAGCAGAATGCAAATGAAGAATGAATTTCCCATAGATAATGAATCATTAGATTATATGCCAAAGAGCTTACATTGTGATGAGGGAAGATAACAAGAACAAATTAGAATATATACAGCATAAATATAAAAAGAACAAGTTTAAAAAATAGTTATGGAGGGAAACAACTAGCACTTGGGGGGAAGGAGAAGAATCAGGAAAGACTGGACTCTGTCTTCCTAAATCAGGAAGGTGGTTTTTGGGTTGCATGTTGAAGGAAGGGAGATGTTCTATGAGGTAGAGGAGAAGTAAAATGAATGTATCCCAGGCATGTAGTGGGATCAAGATAGTCCTATGTATGAGAAATAAATAAAAGGCCAGTTTGGCTAACTATGAGTATAGGAGGGGAACTGTTTAGTGAAGCTGATAGATTTGAATTAGGTTGTGAAGGCCTTTCAAAGCTTAACAGAGAAGTTTATATTTTATCCCTTTCAAAGCTTAACAGAGAAGTTTATATTTTATCCTAGAGGCAATTGATAACCCAGTGGAGTTGCTTGAGTAAAAGAATGCTATCTTCATATCTGTATTTAAGGAATATTACTTTGACAATAATATGTAGGATCAACTGGAGTGGTAAGAGACGAGACTGAGCATCATTAGGGGACTATTGTGATAATCCAGGTGAGAGAATTTTTCAGAAGTAACATACTATATCCACCATATGTTACTTTATGATCCTTTGGGTGGTACACTACTTTAATTTTTTGGAGATTGTAGCATGCCATTAATTAACAGATGTCTGGCAACACCAGAAAAAAATACAGTATCCTGAAGGAAAAAAGGAAAGTATTTGCTCTTAAGGAGCTTACTTTCCACAAACACTAGGCAAAAATCAATATTTTCTCTTTAATCTCAATTGTTTAACAAAAGCTCTATTGTTCTCCAAGATTCAAGTAAAACTTATTCTGCATTTTTTCTTGAAACTAAAAGGTTTGGGGGCTATGGTTTTAAAGTTAGAAGACCTGCATTCAATTTCCACTTCTGACTCTACTTTTGTGTCCCTGAACCTTACTTTCTTTACCAATTAATTGAGGGGATTGGCTTCTGAGGAATGATCCAGTGATCATGGGTGAAGGTAGGAATAGTGGCTAACTGCTCACCTACTTTTTATTCTAAACACATATAAGCATAAGAAAGCAATTTTAAAACACAATTATATCAATACACAGTATTTCCCTTTCTAGTACAATTTTAAAAGGTATCACATTACTCAGGTTTTCATTTGGGCATTTTTTTAACCTGATGCCTAACAGCAGAGGTTAGGGGAAAAAAAAGAAAAAAATTAGTTTTCTCTGCAACATGAATGTTTATTGCATTCAAGCTTGTATTTGCTTATTTGGAATGATTCCTGTTTGCAAATATTTTTCCTGGCCTGAACAACTTTTTTTCTAAACAACTTGTTCTCTCATTTCATCTAGGTATGTATATATGGATAGATTAATAAAGTTGGCATGGCATTTCACATAATAGAACCAAGAACATATTTTTCAAACAATTAGGCACTTCAGTGGCACAATATTGAACTTAGTATTAAAGACTTGAGTTTGAATCTTGCTCCAACCACTTATTAGTTGTCTTACATAAACAAGCCACTTTCTCTCAGCGTCACTTTCCCTACTGCAAAATGGGACTAATATTAGCATGTAGCTTAAAGAGGTATTGTGAGGATCAAATGATACATACATATCAATACTTTGTAAATAGTAAAGTGTTATTTAAATGCCTATTATTAGTAATAGCCTCTCACATTAGTGAAACTACTGTGTACAGTGTATGTCATAAAATATTAACCCAAGATAAATTTGAAGTGTGTTTCAACAAGGTCATTTTTTCTCTTTCTTAGATCACCATGATAAACCAGTAACTGCTTGCTGTTTTAATCCTGACAGCCTTCGAGTAGCTTCAGGATCATCCAATCTTGAAGTGAAGATTTGGGATATATCAGCTAAAGCCACACTTTTAACAATTCCTAAGTAAGTAACAATCCATCAATTAATCAGTCAACAAGCAGTTCTTAGGGTGGCTCCCACAGTTGAACATAAATACTCTAGACTAGGCCAGAATATATCAGGACTATCATTTCTTTATTCCTGGACATTACATCCCTCAATTCAGTCCTACTTCCATGAGTTTTTTGTTTGTTTGTTTTGTTTTGTTTTTTTTTTTTTGCTTCTATATGACTATAAAACAAGACCATTCTAAGAGAGTTCCCTCCTCTCTCTTCCTTCTAAACTAATTACTAATATCTTTCCCCACTATCTCTCTTCTTTTGTTTTGTCTCTGATGAAGAGATAGTCCTTCACTTTGCCAAGGCCAGATCCTCTCTACATGTACCTTTATCAAATATCCTTGCTATTTTTCCTCAGGCTTCCTTATTACAATCCTTATTCTCTCTCTTATTTTCATTCTCTCCCTATATCTAGCTTTTCCTGGCTGACTATCAATATGCCATGTCTCTCTTATCTTTTAAAAACCCTTTAATTTGATCCTATCATCCCTGATAACTATTGTCTTATATTCAGGAGAATACTGATAAATATTTAACAGCTAGTTTTTTAGGGGAAAAATGTATTCATGATATACTTTTAAGTTTAATTTACATTATTAACATTTTCTCCACTACTTTCTTAATATAGAAATTAACAAAACAATACATTAAGCCCTGAGGGGCCATTTGCAAAATTTCAAAATATAAATACTCTCAACTGAAAATTTAACAATTGTTTTTTATAAACCAATATAAATTGGAGCCTGCACACCTCTCCTATACTTCTCCTCTCCTTAGCTAAACTCCTTGAGAAAATTGTCTACAAGAGGTGCTTCCATTTCCTTACCTCTTACTTGTTCCTAAACTTTTTTCAGTCTGACTTCCAACCTCATCATTTGACTAAAAGTTCTCTCAACAAGTTATCAGTGACTTCTTAATCTCTAAATCTAATGGCCTTTCTCCTCATTCATATAGCTATAACTCTCAATACAGGCCTTCCTTGCTTTTTGACCTATTTTAAAAACCTTCTAATTGGCTTTCCTGATTCAAGTCTCTCTCTACTACAATCCATATTCACCACTCAGCTCCAAAGTGCTTTTCCTTAAGCACATGTCTGATGATGTCATCCTGCCATTCTTTACCCTATTATTTACATGATTAAATCTAAAGACCATTTTGGGGGATTAAAAACTCTTGATAATCTGCCCCTTTTTGAGTCTTTTTTCTATGCACTCTAACATCCCCTTACACTGGCCCCTTTGTAATTCTTCTCATATGACAATCCAGCTCCAAATTCTGTGACTTTGCATTGGTTGTGTAATGCTGAAGAAACTGAGGCAAGAAGAGATTAGAGATTTTTAATAATTTTAATAGTGGAGAGTTTGGACTGGCAGCCATATTAGCCAGCCAGCTGGATGGGACTCTTGTCTCAAAGTATCCTGTGACCAGCAAGGGATTCCAGAGACTCTTATAAGGCTCTATCAATCGGGGAAACAAAGGCAAGGGGGTGGAGTAGAGCACTGGGGGGATAGAAGTTCCAGAAAAGGACCATAAATTCAGTTCAGATAGGCTGGGGGTATTGGAAGGGTCATAAATTCTGATAAGTTTGGGAAGAAACTAAGAGACACTGAGTCAGAGACCAGAAAGATAAGCCATCTGGAGTTTTATGACTCTTTGGAATGCTAGTGGCCAGAGCTAGTAGCCCTAATTATCAGCCCTAATGGCCAGGAAGGGGGTTGCCACTGAGGCAGAACAATTCAGGGAAGTTGAGGCAGAACAATTAAGAGAAACTGAGACAGCGGAACTGAGGCACAGCATTCCACACTCTCTCCTGAATATTCCAGACACCTGGAAGGTTTTAGCACCATGATTTTGACTGACCCTACCAGGAGCAGATAAACCAAAATAAAACTAGAAAAGGTACAAGGACCTACAGTGAAGGCAAGTCTTTCCCTGATAGCCCCAGAGCTGTTAACAGCCTACCATAGTCCTCCCTGTTGCAAGCCTGTCAGGTCCTCTGCAGTTCTGGAGCATCATCTCAGCCAGGGAACCTAGTTTGAGATGGACAGTTCAATGTTAGGTCTGTGGTCTGTGCACTAGCTTCTGCTTGCAGAGGGAGCAGCAGTACTCAAGGCAGCTGTGCTAGCCCCTCTAGGAGGGCTACTGCATGGCCATCAGAGACTCCAAGGGGGAAGGATGAGGCCCAAAATTGCTCCACCTGTCCCCACCCAGAAGAACAGACAGGCTGGGAAACATTGCTGCAGAAAGGATCAGAGTATGCACACTTAATCAGACCACCAAGGCAGGTAAATCAGGAACTCAGAGGCCTGATACCCAAATGTTCTTGGAGGATGCTAAAATGTTAAGGAACTGGGGTTACAGGACTGGAGAAGTGGATCAGAGAGACTGCCAGGAATCAGAAAATGGTCCCAGAAACTGAGTTTGCCAGGGCAATTCCAACAGAATAAGGGAATTCAAAGTTAAAGCAGAACCAGCAATCACAGTCCAGTTGGGGTTTAAATAATAAACCAAGCAGGCAGTAAAAATGAAAAATGGAATACTAGAAGGGCTTCCAATTTAAACTGGTCAGTTGGGGATAGGGCAAAAGTGCCTAAGGCCAAATAAATAGGAAACTAGGGGCATCAGTAGTTCCCATTCTTTCAAGTACTTTTGGGGAAAATCCACTGGTTTTCCTGGTCCCTTATCTCTCATCCTCCCTTTTGTTTTACCAAAGGAATCATCCAAGGAGGGCTCCAGTTGTCAAGTAGCCATCTCACATAAAAGTCCTGAAAGTGAAAAGTTCCTATTCATAACAGACTAGTACAGTAGGGGTTTCTACTCTGGTACTTATCCAAATATTCCTCAAACAATTACATGTTCTGAAGGGAATATTGTGATCAATTAGATAATGCAGATACATACTATAAGCATGCTATACAGCAACAGTTACAAAATTTTATTGTTACAGTTTTGTTTATTTTTACATTTATCTATTTATTGTTTATTTATTTTTACAGTTATTAATTTTAACCCAACATTTTTCATCCTAAATCCTAATTTTCAGAAGGTGGAACTTTAAAACTCCCAAATAATATTAGCTGCAGACACAAGAAAATTTTACCTCCAATAACAAATCCCATTAATCAAAGTTTCTGATGAATCCTAAACAGGTATTTACCTGTTGATCATCAATAACTGTTGATATTGGTAACAGTAAGATATGGATATTGATAACAGTAAGAGATCTGTCCCAGAAAGTTCACAACTTATCTTTCATATCTAAGTAGATATTTTATAAGGTGAACATTATAAAAATCATTTTGCTTCTAAAAATGCCCAATACATAGAAAACCCTAAATTGCCTATTGTCCTTAACAGAAACATGTTCAAAGGGACAAAGGCAAAAACTATTATTCTCAGAGATTCTCTTTAAATAATGGGCACAACTTCAAGATGACTCAATACAATCAATTAAAACTCATACAGAATATTCTAATTCCACATTTCTTCATTTTTTAAAAAATATCATTTAAACCTTTGGAAACCTATCAAATTATAGATCACATTTGTTATCAGATTTTTTTTTGCCATGAGGATATCCTCATGCCATGAAGATATTCATATATTTTATAATGTTCAAAGATAAGCATATAAAGAATCAGAGGTTGGGGGCAGGTTGAAAGCTCAAGGAATATTGAGTGGAAGTCTCTAATTTTGGGGAGAGAGGGAATAGAGATCAAAGAATAGGAAGGGTCTAAGTGAGGTCACCACAGTCTACAATGGGTAGAAGTGGTCACTATTGGGTCAGACTTCTTAAGGGTCAGCTAGGGGTGAGCAGATCAGGGGTCATAGGTGAGTTTTCTTTTGGCTTTGGATGGGAGTCTGTTGAAGCGCCTCTTTTGACTTTGTATCAAGGAGGCAAATCTTTGGTTCATGTTCTGGAAGACCATCTCTTTGTAGTCTGAATTCTTATTCTCAGAATCTTGCAGTGTTGGAGCATGATCTGTGTTTGTACTGGCTGGGAAGTGCCTGCTGTAGTGTATTGGGTTTATCAGGGCATTCCTCTGATGTATTAGTTGAACAGGTACTTTACTTGAGAGGTCCATCTGGATGTCTGAGGGAAGTTCAACATGATAGATGCAGACTTCTGGCTGATCTTCCATGATGATCTCAGGATTCCCTGGTTCTGAGGGGTCTCTCTGGCCTGGAAGGTCTGAGGGAAGCTCAGCATAGTAGATACAGACTTCTGGCTGCTCTTCCATGATGATAATCTGAGAACTCACTGGTTCTGAGGGGTCTCTCTGGCCCTGGACATCTGAAAGAGTTTCATCATGATAGATGATAGCTGGCTGCTCTTCCATGATGATAATCTCAGAACTCACTGGTTCTGAGGGGTCTCTCTGGCTCTGCACATCTGAGAGAGCTTCATTATGATAGATGATATCTGGCTGCTCTTCTATGATGATAATCTCAGAACTCACTGGTTCTGAGGGGTCTCCATGGCCCTGGACATGTGAGAGAGTTTCTTCATGATAGAGGATATCTGG
>JAJPUD010002055.1:70851-134223 GCA_023553655.1 Myrmecobius fasciatus | reverse complement strand
ATATAGACTTCTGGCTGCTCTTCCATGATGATAAACTCAGGATCCATTCTATCTGTGGGGGTAGTGAGTTCAGCTACCTCCATTGCATTGCAGTCAGAGTGTGTGGCTTCTAGAGCTTTAGCCAGCTCCAAGGGCCTTCTTCACTCAGCTCTGATCCTGTTGCCTGAGTTGGTCCTTTTATACAGAGCTTTAGGGGGTGGGGCCTCAGTACTAGGTGTGAATCCTCAGTTTCTGAGTTCTCATCTTGCTGCTGCTGCTGTGGTTATTGTTAAGTCCTTTCATTAAAAGTCCCATTTGGATTTTCTTGGCAGAGATACTATTTTTTTCAGTTCATTTTATATATTTTTTCAATTCATTTTACAAATCTACTAAATTCTTTTGATGAATAGTGTTGAGTTCCACAGAATTTAAAGGTTTTAATTATGCTTAATGATTTATTTGAAAAGTCTGTTTAGAGTAGGAATGGAAAGCCTCTTAAGATCCATGTCCTCTATCTTCCCTCTCTCCAACAAAACACCTTGTGTCAAGACCTACACATAAGTAAAAAGTAATTTAGTTTACTTTTATTTCTCTAGAGATACAGTTTAAAAATGAATTATTATAGATACTTGAGGGAGAAAGGAAATGTAGGGATAGTAAGAGAAGCAAGCTATAGGAGGAAAGGGAATGAGAGGCAAAGTTATATGGAGAGAAACATAAGTAGAGAGTATAGAGGAAAAATAAAGTTAGGGAGACAAACACAAAGAAACACGCCATTTTGCATCTATCATGCCTTTATCATCTTTTAGTTTATATTATAGTTATTTATACACTTGTTAATCCCATCCCACCCCACCCTACCTAGAGCAGGGCTTCTTAAACTTTTTCTACTTGTTACCTCTTTTCCCCCAAGTAATTTTTATGTAATCCTGGACATATAGGAATATAAAAAAGATATTCAAATCAAATATTTGCATATAACAAATAAAAATTTCATGACCTCCATATTCTATTTTTTTCATTCTTTTGGTTTTGTTTTATTGTTTCTTGATTTTTCATAAAGTCATTATTTTCATTTGCTCAATTCTGATTTTTAAGGAATTCTTTTCCTCAGTGAGCTTTTGTACTTCCTTTGTCATTTGGCCAATTTTGCTTTTTACAGTATTCTTCTTCTCATTAGCTTTTTTATATTTCCTTTTGTACAACTCTTCCCATTTTTTCCTCTACCTTTCTAACTTGATTTTCAAAATCCCTTTGGAACTCTTCCATGATCTGAGATGAATTCTTACTTTCCTTGGAAGCTTTGGATGTAGGAGCATTGACTTTGCTATCTTCTGTATTTTGATCTTCCTTGTCACCATAGTAATTTTCTATGATCAGAATCTTTTTCTGTTGCCTGCTCATTTTCCCAGCAATCTATTATTTGATGTTTAACTCTTTGTTAAAGTAGGGTTCTGTTTCCGGGTTGGGAAATGGTTCATCTGTTTTTGGAAATCCTACTAGGGACATGTAAGTTTTCAGTTCTTCCAAGTTGTTATGTTCCAACAAGAAGTGTGTTTGAGTGACTTATAAACATTCTTTTCTGTCCTGGAACTATTAGGAGGGTCCCCATTCCACTTTGGCTATAATTTGCTTAAGCAATAGAGTCCTTTCTCAGTGCTAAGAAAGAGACCCCCTATGGGCTGAGGCTTCTGGAATTTGCCACCTGCAATTCCCTGTCACCAACTCCTGGCTTGCTGGTTTCCTAAGGTCCTATATCCCTACTGGCAAACTTTTCCTGTTGACCTTCCAAGTTGTATTTGATATCTCTGAACTGAGAAGTCTGGAAACCACTAGTATTGCCTCTGATTTAGAGGCCTCAGGCCTTCTCCTGATTTTCTGATGCTTGCTCTGGGGCCGGGCTATGCTGAACTCCCATCCTGGTGAAGCATATCTTTCTTGCTGACCTTCCAAGTTGTCTTTGGCTGGAAAATCATTCCACTTTTTTTTTAAATATTTATTTTATTAAATAAAACCAGAATAAGAAAAAAGAAAAACAGAAAAGGAATACAAAACAAAATGAACCAAAAGAGAACATTGTCATGTGCCCAGCAGAACATCAGGGAGGAATCAAAATATAACAGTAAATTTCCAATTCAAAAAACTGTATCTATCCATCTATCTATATACACATATTAGAAGAAATTATTCATAAATGTCCATCTTTTCTTTACTTCCTTGTAAATTATTCTTTTGTTTTCTGTTACACACTTTTTTCACTTTATTATTTTTTCCCTTCCATCCCCACCCCACCTCCAAGCAGGTTAAAGTTAAGAAGGGATATATTTATATATACATATTTAGATATATAAATGCACATAATTATATATATCCCACACATACACACATATCTTTCCTGTCCCTACTGACCCTTTAATTTAATTCTGCTCCTACCTTGCCTTGCTATTATTTAATCTCCTGATACCCAAACTGCAACTGCTGAAATACTAATTAAGGGACTGGGGTTACAGGACTGGAGAAGTGGATCAAAGAGACTGCCAGGAATCAGAAAATGGTCCCAGAAATTAAGTCTACCAGGGCAATTCCAACAGAATAAGGGGATTCAACGTTAAAGCAGAACCAGCAATTTTAGTCCAGTTGGGGTTTTATTCAGAAAAAAAAATGGACTGCTTCCAATTTAAAACGGGGGAGGCAGAGGGTGCCTGAGGCCAGGTGAATAGGAAACTGGGGGCACCATTGGTTCCCATTCTTTCAAGTACTTTTGGGAAAAATCCACCAGCTTTCCTGGTCCCTATCTCTCAGCCTCCCTTTTTATTTTACTGCAGGAATCATCTTTTACAGTAATAGTAACCAACATTTTTCATCCCAAATCCTAAATACAGTAATAGAGGACCCAGTCAGAATTTTAGTCATTCATCAACCACTTTCAGTTCCCCCCAAATCAATGAGGCTCAAAGTCCATCAGGGGTGAGGTTTCATCTTCTCAAACTGCTTCCTGCTGAGAATGGGGAAGAGTTGTCTCCTTTTCCAGGGAGGGGGATGGGTGGTCTGAAAGCATTCAGTGAGCTGATCCAGGTCCCAGAAGCAGATCAATATGGCTCTAACTTGACCAAAATCTAGACCAAAAAATAAATCTAACAAATAAAGGTTAGAACAGTCTGAGATAGAAAGACTGCCCCATAAGGACTGCTAGAAAATGTGGAGAAGCCAGGATAGACTGGCCAGCAGCTTCCCATGTAAGGAGACAAATTTGTCTTTCAGGACAGACAAACGGTTGTCAGCTATAATCTCAACAAACAAAATATCAGATCTCAAAACAACTGTGCTGATTTCCTCTCAGTATGTTAGAATCATTTAAAGACCTGTATACCTACAGACACAAATAATTAGTAACAGATAGATGACCAGGCTAAATACTCATTTTCTTAAGTATTTAGGATATAATGATTACAAGTTGTAGTCAGATTGGAAACAGCAAGGTATGACATAATTGAATTGCATGAATAGTTTCTATTGACTATTACTTTGATCATAGAAATCAGTTACACTAGGAAAAACAGGAACATGATTATAACATAACATAATCAGTCAAAATATTCTTCAGCACATACAGGACTCAGGATAAAATAGCCTCAACTCAGTTTTACTCCAGATAATTGTCCCAGTAACTTTCAGAAGGTAGAGCTTTAAAACTCCACCAACTCCCAAAATATTAGCTCCAAGAAATTTTATCTCCAATAACAAATCCCATTAAGCAAAGCTTCAGATAAGTCCTAAACAGGTAATTACCATGACCTTATATTGATAACAATAAGAGATTTGTCCTAGAGAGTTCACAGCATATCTTTATATCTAAGTATATATTTCATAAGGTGAACATTATAAAAATAATTTTGCTCTAAAATGCTGAATAGCTGCATACATAGAGAAATCCTAAATTGCCTATTGTCCATAACAGAAACATGTTCAAAGGGACAAAGGCAAAAACTATTATTCTCAGAGACCCTTTAAATAATGAGCACAACCTCAAGATGATTCAATACAATCAATTAAAATTGATACAGAATATTCTAATTCCACATAAAAGAATCTGAAAGATTCTTTAAAAAATATCAATTATGTCCAAGAATGTTTGTGGCAACCCTTTTTGTAGTGGCTAGAGACTGGAAGCTGAATGGATGCCCATCAATTGGAGAATGGCTGAACAAATTATGGTATATGAATATTATGGAATATTATTATTCTGTAAGAAATGACCAGCAGGATGATTTCAGAGAGGCCTGGAGAGACTTTGAACTGATGCTGAGTGAAATGAGCAGGAGCAGAAAATCATTATACATATCATATATATATACATACACACACATATATATCATATATAATACATATATATCATATATATACATATATATCATATACAAATCATATACATATATATAAACCAGTTCCAATTGGTCAGTGAATAAGGCCATATACACCCAGAGAGAGGGATATGAAATGTGGACCACAACATAACGTTTTCATGCTCTTTACTGTTGTTTGCTTGCATTGTGTTTTCTTTCTCAGATTTTTTTTACTTCTAGACACGATTTTTCTTGCACAACAATAATAAGTGTGGAACTATGTATACATATATTTGATTTATCAAGTATTTTAACATAATTAACATGCAATAAACTTCTTGCCATCTAGGGGATGTGTGGGGACTAGGGAGGAAAAAATTGTAACAGAAAGCTTTGTAAGGGTCATTGTTGAAGAACTACCCATACATATGTTTTGCAATTAAAAAGCTTTAATAAAATGCATTAAAAATAAAAATAATATCAATTAAACTTTTGGAAATAACCCTACCAAATTATAGATCACGTTTGTGATCATATTCCTTAAACAAGGAGATCATTTTGCACCTAAATAAACATTCAGTCAATTAACACCATGTAAAAGTAGGCTGTCTCTTTTAATAATAAAATACTTTCTACAGCAGACAGCCAGTTAATTTTATCTCCATTTCTAAAGAAGCAGTGTCGGGGTGGGGGTAGGAGGAGGTAAGTTAAATTTTCACCTTTGAAGTCAAAAGATAACTTCCCATTTTCCCCTTCCCTATTCAACTTTTCTTTATAATTAACTTTTAGGGTGCCAATTCCTTCTCAGGATTTTGCCAACCCGTGTATTTTTTTTCTCCAGACAAATGTTCCCTCCATTAAAAGACTTGCCTCTTTTTTTTCTCAACTTTTCTCCATTTCCCACTTGTGTTTTCCTTTTTCTTTCTCTCCTTCCAAATAACTTCCTGACATTGTATCTCCCCTTTCTCCTCTGTCTCTCAATTCCTTCCTGAAATCATTCAGAACATCAATTGTTTCCACAAATCAATCTTTCATATCCCATTTCTTTAAATCACCTTCTTTTTTCCTTTCCATTTTTTTCCTTCAAAAGTTTTAAGATTCACAATAGAGTGAATAGCTAAATTATTTCATAAAAGTCACACATGTTCAGCAGAGTTGACAAAATATAAAGCATAACTTATGTTTACCCAAAATATATTTCAGAAGGCAACATACTTCATCTAATTAAGGATATGTGACCTCTTCAAGTAAATTATCAAGAAGCTATTGTTAAATTGAGTCAAATCAGATGCAGCTTGAAAATTTTTTTTCTTTCAGTAGTAAAGGTTCAATATTCAAACCAATTTGTAAGATCTTATACCCAGGATAAAGTATCTAGCGTGCACAAGGCAATAGTAATTATCTCCCACAATTTCAGAATTACAATATCACTTTAAAAACCAAGTTCCCCAAATTCAACAGACCAATAAATCAAAAGGATATGTATTTTTCCCACTTAAGTAAGTTTCCTAAAATTCCAATTGAATGTTGCAGACAAACTGAATTACCCAGTTGGCTGTATATATGCATATACACATACATACACACATGCACACACACATATGCTTTAAACTGGCTCTCAGAAACTTTTTTCCCCCGAGTTTTTTCCTTCAAAGCTAATTGGCATCAGCTTCCTTTGTTCTGTCTCTTAGCTCCCCCCTAGGCAGAGCTGCAACTTGAATCAGATAAGGTTTTTATTGCCCTCTTCCTTTTTTCTTCTATAGCAGGCTTTTTTGGGGAAAAAACTTTTCTGCAAGAGTTTTAAAGGTAGCCAAACTATTCTTTTCCTGTTAGTTTCAAATTAGTGCAAACAGGTCACAGTTAACTCCAATGAAAATTTAAATAATTAATATTAATTGTTAAATAATCTAATAAAATTAAAAACTCCAAAAAGAAATTTAAAAACCACAAGCATTTTTTTTACACTAAACATCTTTGCAACACTGAAATGACTAATTGCTAAATTTCTCAATCTGTTCTTCAAACTTAACAGAGCTCCTTAAATCAACAAAACAGACAGACAAGTCACAAACATCACACAGACACAATATTTAACACATACAAGCTAGGGGCAAACTCCTGCCATTCTCAGGAATGCCAGCAAGGGAGTTTTCAGGTTGACAATCTCTCCCTCTCAGAAATTCAAATTGAGCCTTTTAAATAGGTTTCCAAACTCCAGCCTGGTGTGCTCTCTGCCTTCACAGAGAGTGCCCAGATGTAAAAAAAAAAAAAAAATACCCAGAAGGTGTGGTGTATGAGACAAGGAAAAATGAAGAATTCACAGAGGGGAACAATCAATGTATGTAGGTATATATTCTTTAACTATCAGCTAGAATTAAAGAAACCTGGTAAGCCTCAGTTTGTCCTCCCAGAGGTCACATGGCAGGAGACAAGAACATACCATTTAGGTCATAATTGTCCAAAAAAGGAATGAAATTGTTGCAGCCAATCAAAGGGGTAAAAGGAGGGGTTAATGATTTTTGAAAGTTGGGAAGGAATAAAATTGGGCTCCTGCTTTGGAGTGGTGGCTCTCATCCCTTCCAGTACTTCCCCCCTTTTGCTTGGGGGCTGTTGGACTGCCAGGATTTCATGAAATTCTAACTTAAATACTTTTCTACTTTTCACTTTGAAAGACCTCTGAGTAGTCATTTTGGGTGAGGGTCTGTACATCCCACACAGTTGGGGGCTTTTCCAGGATTGGGGTCTTTGGGGAGATGGCTCTGTGTACTCCCAATGGAGACAGATGTGCCCATGGAGTGTTTTTTCTCCATTGGTCTCTGCTCTGGGACTGCAGCCTCCCTCCCTTCTGAGACAACAGTCCGAGGCCGGGGACTCAGTGAAAAGCAGAATTGAAGATTAGATAAGAGGAGTCCTGATGGCCGGCAGAGCCAGAGAGACCTACAGGTGTAGCTCGAGGTAAGCACTCAGGAATCTGGGGGCCCATTGGCCTGGTTTAGACAAACCCAAGGGACTAGCCCTACTAAATTTGCTAATTGGGTACTGCTTCTGACCCCAATGATAAAGGATTCTTGAGGAGAGGCTTTCTCGAGTGGCTGGGGTGTGGGGGTAGCCCCACACCTATAATTTGGCTTAGGACCAAGTTGAAAATGGCAAAGACTCAGTCCAAACAAGGTCAGCACCTTAGGGAATTCTGGTCGAAAATTGGGATGAAGTCCCAAAATATAAAGGGAAAAATAAAATAAACAATCAAACAAACAAAAAAACGCCATAGGCAACTCCAGTGAGGAGACTGAATTAGCAGAAGAAAGCCAAGGTACTTAACCAGTCCATTAGAATAATAGTTGGGGAGTTTGACAATTGGTCACTAGAGAGTGAAGATAGAGCAAAGATAGTTTTTTTTTTTTTCCTCCCCCTTTCCGGCTCTCTGACTGCAGCAGGGAACTTGGAGCCAGGGAGAGAGAAAGAAACTATGGCCAGTCAGTTTAGTGAAATTTGTTATTTGAGATGCAATAGTAAGTAAGAGTAGTTTTTATATTGGAAACTTGAGAGACTCCTCAAAGGATTGTTTCCTTGTTGGAGCTTGACATAAATGCTAGTGGTTTTCAGCTTGTGTTTAATTGTAACCTGTTTGCACTAATTTGAAAGAAAAAGGAAGAGAAAAAGTTTAGCTGTTTTAAACCTTTGTGGGGGGGGAGAGGGGAGAGAGCAATAAAGTCTTATCTAATTCAGAACAAAGGAAACTGATGTTGATTAACTTTTAAAAATTTGGGGAAAGTTTCTGGGAATCAGTTTAAATATGTGTGTATATACACACATGCATATATCATATATATATACATATTTATGTGGGTATGTATGTGCATGTGTGTGTGTATGTACACACACACACAACCAAATGGTAATCCATTTTATTTGCAACATTTATTGGGATTTTAGAAAATTTACTTAAGTGGAAAAAGTCATATCCTTTTTGGTTTATTGTTCTATTGAATTTTGGGGAACTTAGTTTTTAAACTCTGACACTGTGGGAAACAATTATTGTTGCCTGCATGTTAGATCTGTTTATTCTGGGCATGAGATTATAAGAATTTGTTTGAATAGTTGATCTTTTTAAGATCAACTTTTTAATAGTTGAAAGAGAAATTTCTAAAAGCTGTATATGATTTGAATTAGTTTAAGAATAGCTTTTTTCAAAGGGTTCTGATAACTTGTTACCTTCTGAAAGATATTTTGGGTAATTTGTAAGCATTATAAATTATGTTTTAAATTTTGTCATGCTGAACATGTGTGTGAGTTTTATGAAATTATTTAGCTATTCACTATATTGTGAATCTTAAAGTTTAAAGTTTTTAAGCAAGTGGAAATGGAGAAGTTAAGAAACCCACCCTGCCTGTTTCTTTAAGAGATGAAAGGAGCGAGTAGCATCTGGAGTTGAGAGAGAAGAGAGAGAAGGAAAAGGGAAGGGAGATATCCTTATGAGGTTGGGGCCTGCCTTTGACTGGCAGATTGGATTTTGGGGGACATGGCATCCTAAAACGTTAGCTGTGAGAAGTGGGATTCAGGAAGCATGGTGTTGTTGAGAGAAATCTCATGTGGGGGGGGGGGAAGGGCAGCCACGTGGGAAGAGTCTTCCCAGGTTAAGTGTGATATAGCCCATTTTTTTTAAGGAGCTGCAGCTCTTTGCTGATTGAAACATTGATTATATTGTTTAAAGGAATGGCCTACATTTACTTGGTGTTAATTACTGAATGTTTTATTTCAGTCTGATCTGTAGGTGTGGGGCCATTTCCAAAAAAGGTTTGTAGGGATTCCTCAATTGGAGGAAGTTGACTTAATAATTTCTCCATTCTTAAAAAGAAATTATTAATGCTAAATCTGAAAGATTCTTTTATGTGGAAATTGGATATTCTGTATGAGTTTTAATTGATTGTATTGAATCATCTTGAAATTATATTCATTGTCTGGGGGAACTCTGAGAATAATAGTTTTTGCCTTTCCCCTTTTGAATGTTTCTGTTATAGGTAATACACAATTAAGAAATTTTTTTTATGTCTTGACTATTTTAAGAGCAAAATGATCTGTAATTGTCACCTTATGAAACATCTATTTAGATCTGAAAGATAAGTCCCAGAAAGTCATGGGACAAATCAATATAAGATCATGGTAAATGCCTATTTAGGATTCATCTGAAGCTTTGGTTAATGGGATTTGTTATTGGAGGTAAAATTTCTTGGGCTTGTAGGTAATATCATTTGGAAGTTTTGACGCTCCACTTTCTGTAAGTTATTGGGACAATTGCCTGGAGTAAAACTGAGTTAAGGTTATTCTATCCTGTGTCCTGTATGTGCTGAAGAATCAGTTATGTCCCTGTTTTTGCTCCTGTAACTGATCTCTCTGATCAGAGCAATAGTCAATAGAAATCATTGATGCAATTTAATTATGTCATACCTTGCTGTTTCCAATCTGGTATGTAATCATTCTACTTAGGCATATGAGTATTTAGCCTAGTCATTTGTCTGTTACTAGATATTTGTATCTGTAGGTATTCAGGTCTTTAAAGGTTTCTACCTAATTGCTTTTTGTTTATGGGAACTACAGCTGACAGTCGTTTGTCTGTCCTGTGAGACAAACTTGTCTCCTTGCATGGGAAACTGCTGGCTCATCTGTACTGGCTTCTCCACATTTTGTAGCAGTCCATGTGAACCAGTCTTTCTATTTCAGACTGTTCTAACTTTTATTTGTTAGATTTGTGGGGTTTTTTGTTCTAGATTTTGGTCAAATTACAGCCTTACTGACCTGCATCTGAATCAGACTGCTTTCACCAGACCCAAACTCCTCCCTGGACAAGAAGTTCACTTTGCCCCCTCTCAGCATGAAGCAGCTTTTTAAAGAGACATCACCCCTGCACCAAATGGACATTGTGCCTG
This sequence comes from Myrmecobius fasciatus, assembly GCA_023553655.1. Taxonomy (NCBI): domain Eukaryota; kingdom Metazoa; phylum Chordata; class Mammalia; order Dasyuromorphia; family Myrmecobiidae; genus Myrmecobius; species Myrmecobius fasciatus. The sequence goes on along the minus strand of JAJPUD010002055.1, from coordinate 123,974 downwards.
ATTTGGGAGGGGAACTGAAAGTGGTTGATGAATGACTGTTAACTTTGACTGTGTATTACTGTACTATTCTGCTTGAATCCCCTATTACTGTGTATTACTGTAGAATCCTGCTTGGGACCCCTATTGCTGTATTTTGGATTTAAGGATGTAAAATATTGGGTTGAGATTTTGGGTGACTGTTACTGTAATGGATAGTATGTATCTGCATTATCTGATTGATCACAGTGTTCCCTTCAGGATATGAAATTGTGTGAGGGATCTTTAGTTCCAGAGTGGAAAACCCTTACTATACTAGTCTGATATGTGAGATGAACTTGACAACTAGAGCCCTATTTACTCCTCCTTGGATGATTCCTTCAGTGGAAAAGAAAAAGGGAGGAGGATAAGGGATAATAACCAGGAAATCTAGTGGATTTTTCCCAAAAATACTTGAAGAAAAAAATGGGAACCATTAGTGCCCCTAGTTTCCTATTCATTTGGCCTTAGGCACTTCTGCCCCACCCCCAACTCACCAGTTTAAATTGGAAGCCCTTACAGCAGTCCTTTTTTTTCCCCTGCCTGCTTGGTTTATTATTTAAACCCCAACTGGACTGAGATTGCTTATTCTGCTTTAACTTTGAACCCTCTTATTCTGTTGGAATTGTTCTGGCAGACTCAGTTTCTGGGACCATTTTCTGATTCCTGGCAGTCTCTCTGATCCACTCCCCAGTCCTGTAACCCCAGTTACTTAATTAACATTTCAGCATCCCATATTGCAGTTTCTTTATTATGCTTCTGAAAAAGTTCTTGGGTGCCTGCCTTGATGGTTCAAGTGTGCACACTCTGACACTCTGATCTGTAGCAGTGTTCCCCAGCCTGTCTGTTCTTCTGGGTGGGGATAGGTGGAGCAATTTCGGGCCTCGCCCTTCCCCTTTGCAGTCTCTGAATGCCCTACATTATCCCTCCTAGAGGGCCAGCACAGCTGCCTTGGGCACTGCTGCTCCCTCTGCAAGTAGAGGCTAGTGCACAAACTACCTCAGACCTAACATTGAACTGTCCATCTCAAACCAGATTCCCTGGCTGAGATGATGCTCCAGAACTGCAGAGGACTATGGAAGGCTGTTAACAGCTTTGGGGTTATCAGGGAGAGATTTTCCTTCACTGTAGGTCCTTGCACCTTTTCTAGTTTTATTTTGGTTTATCTGTTCCTGGTAGGGTCCATCAAAATCATGGTGCTGAGTCCTTCCTGGTATCTGGGGGAAGGTGATTGAATGATTTGAATATTCAGGAGAGAGAATGTAGAATGTTGTGCCTCAGTTCCATGTCTGTTTCCCTTAATTGCTCTGCCTCAATAACAACTCCACTCTCTTTCTGACTATCAGGAATAATTGGGCTGTGGAGCAATGACTGTTGGAATTCCAAAGAGTCATAAAACCTCCAGATGGCCCATTTCAAATATGCTTGCTAATTCTGAACGAAGTGTGACTTCTTCAATCCAATATAAAAAAAGAGGAAGGATTGTGCAAGACATGGAAAAATGAAGAATTCACATAAGGGAACAATCAATGTATATGTGTGTGTGTGTGTGTGTGTGTGTATACTTTAACATCATCTAGAGTTAAAGAAACCTGGTAGGCCTCAGTTTGTCCTCCCAGTGGTCACATGGCAGGAGATAAGGACATACCATTTAGGTCATAATCATCCAAAAAAGGAATGAAACTATTGTAGCCAATCAAATTGCAGGAATCAAACTATTGCAGCAGGAGAGGGGTTAATGATTTTTGAAGGTTGGGAGGGAATAAAATTGGGCTCCTGATTTTGGAGTGGTGGCTCTCCTACCTCCAAGTACTTCCCTTTTGCTTGGGGGCTGTTGGACTGCCCGGATTTCATGAAATTCTTTTTTTTTTTTTTTTATTAAAGCTTTTTATTTGTATAACATATGTATGGGTAGGTCCCCAACATTGATCTTTACAAAGCTTTCCATTACAAATTTTACCCCCAGTCCCCTCCCCTCCCCTAGATGGCAGAAAGTCCACTACATGTTAATAATGTTGAAATGCTTGAGAAGTTATGCAAGAAAAATCCTATCTACAAGAAAAAAAAGAATCAGAGAAAGGCAACACAATGCAAGCAAATGTCAATAGAGATCATGATTTCATGAAATTCTAATAAATACTTTTCTGCTTTTCACTTTGAGAGACATCTGAGTAGTCATTTTGGGTGAGGATCTGCACGTCCAACACAAAGGCACCCCGATTTGTGCCAAGAGGCACCTAGACTTGTGCCCAAAGACCCAGAACCAGATAGTGCTTTAAAAAGCACCCAGATTTGTGTCCTGAGACACCCAGATTTATTGTCCAAAGACATACTCAGATCAGATTTGTATCTTAATAGATACTTGGAACAGATAGCATCACTTAGTGTACTACTGATGCCTCCCAGATTACTTATAGCTTGTTAACCTATATAATTTTTTATTTCTGGGGACCAGCAGAATGCTAGCAAACAGACAGGCAGAAAAGGCAGAAAGTTACCCTGCAGAGGTTTTAAACAGACTCACCTATGGCCAGATGTTGGTATCCACAATGAGCTCTTGCTGTGGCTGAAACTGCTCTTTGTGGGACTCTGGAATAAGCCAGAGGGTGGGCCTGCCTCAAAGAGCCCAGGCCCAGTTGCTTCAGTGCTCCAGGTGGAGACCTAATGGTCTCTAATCTTGCTCTCAGATCTCATATCTATTGGGGGCCTCCAAATGTAATGCTGGAGAAAATGAGGCAGGGAGAGACATTAGAGATTTTTAATAATTTATTGATAGTGGAGAGTTTGGACTGGCAGCCATATCAGCCAGCCAGCTGAATTGAACTCTTGTCTCAAAGTATTCAGTGACGAACAAGGGATTCTAGAGACTCTTATAGGGTTCCAGTGATCGGGGAAACAAAGGCAAGATTTTTTTTTAGAGCACTGGAAAGGACCATAAATTCAGTTCTGACAGGTTGGGGGTATGGAGGAAGGATCATAAATTCTGATAAGTTGGGAAGAAACTAGGAGACACTGAGTCTGAGACCAGAAAGATAAGGGGGTTGTCTAGATATTTGAGATAAGCCATCTGAAGTTTTATGACTCTTTGGAATGCTAGTGGCCAGAGCTAGTAGCCCTAATTATCAGTCCTAATGGCCAGGAAGGGGGGTTACCACTGAGGCAGAACAATTCAGGGAAGTTGAAATAGAACAATTAATGGAAACTGAGACAGGGGAACTGAGGCAAAAAAGTTGGCCCCCCCATATCCATATCCTTACTTCTTCCTCTTAGCTTCCTTGACTTTTTTCATGACTCAACTCAAATTCCAACCACAGGAAACCGTGCTTAGTTCCTAATCCTATCCTGCTGCTACTATAGTACTCTATGCATATATATTATATGTATAAAGTTATTTACATGTTGTCTCCCTCATTAGACTATGGGTTTTCCTGAGGCAAGATATGTTTTCATTCATTTTGGAGGGGATATCTCCATTGCTTAATGAAGTGTTTGATTCATATTAAATGCTTATTGATTGACAGCGGATACTGTTGACACACATGGAGATGACAGTCTACAACTCCCAGATATTTTTCAGATTATTTACTGTTTTGCAACAAATCCTCCATTTTACTTGTGAAGATGATTTTTTGAGCCTAAGAGTAAGATTGAACATTCATTTCTATTAAATTCATCTTATCAGATTCTGAACAAATTTTAACCTGTTGGAATCTTTTTTTTTTAATTCTGAAGTTTATATGATCGAATCTAATAATCCAATGGAGGAGCTATTCCTCCATTTATGTGTTAATTTTTAAAAAATAAATTTTTATTGATATTTTCTGTTTCATACATCATTGTAATTAACCTGTGTTCCTCCTTCACTCCTTTCCAGATAGCCATCCCACAGGACAAAAATATTTTATTTTATTTTTTATTTATTTATTTTTTTAGGACAAAAATATTTTAGAGAGGAAAAAAATTCAGCTCAATTGATCCATGCAGTGAAAAAGTCTGAAAACACTCAATAGCTCTTCCATCTCTAGGAAGGCATAGGTTGGAGATATCTTCATACATCTCATCAGTTGAATCCTTCTTGGTCTTAAGACTTTGATATACTTTTGATTTTTTGATGTGCTGTCAATCTTTCTTTTTAGATTTTTATTTTTCAAAACATGCGTCGAAAATTCTTCAACATGAGCCCTTGCAAAACCTTGTGTTCCAATTCCCCCTCCTCTTCCCCCTAGTTCTCTCCTAGTTGGCAAATAGTCCAATACATGTTAAACATAGTAGAAATATATGTTTAATACAATATATGCATACATATTTATGCAATTATTATGCCACACAAGAAAAATCCAATCAAACCAGATTAAAAAAAAAAGAAAAAAAAGGAGAACCAAAATAAAATGCAAGCAAACAACAACAAAAAGAGTGCAAATGTTATGTTGTGAAACACACTCAGTTCCCACAGTCCTCTCTCTGGGTGTAGATGGCTCTCTTCATCATTAAACACTTAGAACTAGTTTGAACCACTTCATTGTTGAAGAGAGCCATATCTATCAGAAGCAATTATCTCATAGTCTTGTTGTTATTGTCATGTACAATGATCTCCTGGTTCTGCTCATTTCACTCAGCATCACTTCATGCAAGTCTCTCCAGGCCTCTCTGAAATCTCTGAAACAACCTGCTGGTCGTTTCTTACAGAACAATAATATTCCATAACATTCATATATCATAACTTATTCAGCCATTCTCCAACTGATGGGCATCCACTCAGTTTCCATTTTCTAGCCACTACAAAAAGGGCTGCCACAAAGATTTTTACACATGTGGGTCCCTTTCTGTCCTTTAAGATCTCTTTGAGATATAGGCCCAGTAGAAACACTGCTGGGTCAAAGGGTATGCATAGTTTGATAACTCTTTGAACATAGTTTCAAATTGCTGTCCAGAATGCTTGGATCCGTTCCACCAACAATGTATCAGTGTCCCAGTTTTTCCACATCCCCTCCAACATTAGTCATTTTTTCCTGTCATTTTAGCCAGTCTGAGAGGTGTGTACACATACAACATTTATTATGGGATAGTAATATTCCATTACATTTATGTATCACAATTTATTCCACATCCCCTATCTACCTTTTCCCAGTTTTTAGCTCTCATAAAAAATACTGCTGCAAATAATTAAAAATTTATGATTCTCTTAGAGTATAATCCCAGTAAGGGAGTCTCCGATTCAAAAAGTATTGGCATTCTTTTTGTTGTGGCAAGGAACTGGAAACTGAGTAGATGCCCTTCAGTGGGAGAGTGGCTGAATAGATTATAGTATATGAATGTCATGAAATATTGTTCTGTGAGAAACGACCAGCAGGACGATTTCAGAGAGGCCTGGAGAGACTTGCATGAACTGATGCTGAGCGAAACAAGCAGAACCAAGAGATCATTGTACACGGCAACAGCAAGACTATATGATGATCTATTCTGATGGACTTGGCAATGAGGTAATTGAAGGCAATTCCAATAGACTTGTGATGGAAAGCACCATCCATATACAGAGAGAGAACTAAGGACATTGAATGTGAAGCAAAGCATAGTCTTTTCACCTTTTGTGGTTGATGTTTGTTTGCTTTTTTTCCAGTTTCTCATGCCCCCACCCCGCCTTTTGATCTGGTTTTTCTTGTGCAAATGATGATTATGGGAATGAATAAAGTGAACTGTGAAAGCTATCTCACAAAATGGAGACAGTGTTGTAAAAATTGAGTGAAGGTCAGCTGTAACCCAGGGCCAGGTTTCTTTCTCCAGAGATCATGTGGTTTACAAGGAATAGGACCTTTGTTGTGTGAGACTAAGTTAGGGCCACTTGGCATTGAAACTCGCATAAGGTAATTTAGTAATCCTAAAGATATGGTTGGATTAGAAGGTTTTCCTCATTTATGACAGAATGTGAGGTCATTTGCCCTGGCTAATAAGGACAAAGATCCAGCCTAGGGAGTGTTACCCCAAACCCTGTATAATTCTTGTCTGTTAACTGGGCCTACCTGCTTATTGGGAGGGAGATGCCCTTTCTTGTGAGATCATAATAAAATTTCTTTGTTTTTACCTTGAGAAATCTCCTTAATTTATTTGATATATTTGAACCAGTAGTCTTGTCCCACACAGGAATATGTTTAGAAGAATTGCACATATTTATCTATATTGGATTGCTTGCTGTCTAGGGGAGGGGAGTCTAGGGGAGAGAAGGAGAAAAATTTAGAACACAAGAGTTTTGCAAAAGTGAATGTTGAAAACTAACTTTGCATATATTTGAAGAAATAAAAAGCTATTATATATTTAAAGTATTGACATTTTAATTATTTTATTTGAATAATTCCAAATTGCTATTTAAAATGGCTGCACCATTTCACAGCTCCACCAACAATGTGTTAGTGTTACAATCCTTTCAACACTGACTTGGCATTTTTGTGTTTCTCTTATTCTTAGTTATTTGGAACATTTTTTTTTTTCATTTTGTTGTGAATGTATTGCAATTCTTTTGAGTACTGTTTGTTTGTATCCTTTGACCATTTATTTATTGGGGAATGGCTACTATTTATATCTATATCTCTCTATCTATCTTGGGTATCAAACCCTTATGAGAAATTTCATGTAGAGAAATTTGATGTTTTCCCCATTTTGTCACTTCCCTTCTCCTAGATACATTAATATTGTCTGTGGAGAAACTTCAGTTTCAAATAAACAAAGTAATCTATTTTATCTTTTGTAATTGCTTCTATCTCTTGTTTGGTTAAGAATATATTTCCTATACATAACTTCGAGATGAAAATATTCCGTTTCTCTTTTAAATTTTTATAGTATAAACTAAAATTATTAAGGTTTTGTATCTATTTAGAATATATTGTGGAGTATGACATAAGATATTGGTCTAAACCAAATTCCAGCTAGGCCACTTTTCAGTTTTCTCAACAGTTTTTTAAATAAGATTTTTTCCCCCAAGGTTATTTATACTTTACATTTTATCAAACATTGGATTCTTGTTTTTGTTTCTGACTAGTTTGTTCCATTAATATATCTTTCTGTTCCTGAATCAATACCAGTGACAGTTTTGATGACTGATGCTTTAAAATATAATTTGAGGCTTGAAAGTGCTATTTCACCTTTATCCTTACTTCTTCCACCATTTCCTTTGATATTTTAGGTATTTTGCTTTTTACACATGATTTTTGTCATTTTGTCATCTTAAAATTTGATAGTTATACTGTCTATGTCTTTACACAAATAGTTGATTAAAATGTGAGAAAACACAAATAGAAGTACAGATCTGTAGGGTACTCCACTAGAGACCTCCTTCCAAGCTGATATATATTTTTTAAATTTTATTTTTAATATCGTTTGTGTAGACAAGATTTTTCTTGCACAACAATGACAAGTTTGGAAATATGTATACATATATTCGATTTACCAATATTTTAACATAATTAACATGTAGTGGATATCCTGCCATCTAGGGGAAGGGTGGGGAGTTGGGGGAAAAATTTGTAACGGAAAGCTATGTAAGGGTTATTGTTGAAGAATTACCCACACATATGTTATGCAAATAAAATTAAAAAATAAAATTAAAAGAAAAAGAAAAAAAAAAGAAAAAAAATTTATTTTTATTAGTGTTTTATTTTTCCAAAAACATGCAAAGACAGTTTTAACATTCACCTTTGCAAAATCTCATGTTACAAATTTACAAATCCACCCCCCTTTCCAAGATACCAAGCAATCCAAAATAGGTTAAACATGTGTAATTCTTCTAAACATATTTCCAATATAGAACTCTTAATGACAATTTGTTTTTTGTAGTCTTAAAGAATACAAAGCAAAGTCTGGTTTGATCATCCAACTAATTACAAATTAATTTAATTGTACTATAGTATTAACATTAATAATAATGATACCAATCATTTTTAAAGCATATTATGGTTTACAAATCACTTTACATATTTATTGTCTCATTTTGTCCTCAAAACAACTCTGTGAGGAAGGTACTATCATCAGCACCATTTTATAGATGAGGAAATTGAGGCTGAAAGAGGTTAAGTAACTTGTCATATATAAAGTATCTAAGGAAGTATTTGAACTCAGCTTTTCCTAATTCTAAGACAATTATCAGGAACTGTTTTCAGGAGCTGTTTTCAGACAATTCTATAATATACCACCTTACTGATTAATTAAAGCCATTAACATCTTTTCATTTGTTTCCATGAGATTAACATGACAGATCTTATTAAGTGCTAAGCTAAGATCTAGGTAAATGATAACATTCTCTTTATCTACTAGTTTAGCAAGCTTGTCAAAAAAGATGAAATAAGGTCAGCCTGACATGACCGTCAGTCCTTAAGGAAGCCTTAGCACCTGTGATTGCCATTCCCTTTTCCAGATGTTCCAGATTATTAATAGTTGCTTGCTAGGAATCAAGATTTTTCAGACCCTTTTCTTTTTTTCCTTTTTTAGAAACTGGTATAACATTTACTCTCCTTTATTACTATGGTAACGCTCCTATTCACCATGATTTTCAAGGATTGCTCACAGGAACTTAGTGATCACATTTGCTGACTCTTTCAATAGCTGAAGAATTGATCTAGGTGTCATGGCTTGCATTCTCCAGGGTTAGTGAAATGATCCTTCCATCTCTGTGCTTATCGTGACTATCAGCTCCCTGTTACCCATTTTTGTTCTGTCCTTTCTAATCTAGAGCTCATTCTCCTTAGTAGTGAAAATAGAAGCCAATTGAATTGAATAGCTCTGCCTTCTTTCTATTGTGACTTATCAGCATTCCTTCTATTCCAAGCATCAGGCTTATCTCTTCTTTGTCCTCATTTAGTTGTATTTCCAATACAACTAAAAACAAATCTAATCTTTTTTGTCCTTTTTTTTGGCCAGCATCACTTCATTTCGAGCATTAATGTGACTGACTATGCCCGGCTGTTCTATCTGTCCTGTTAAATATTCTTGCTTCCACCTTCTGTGCATTTTAAAAAATTTTTTTGTTGATAATGGTTCCTTTTGATTTTATTTAATTCTCTTTTTAACTCCCCCTTTTCCTCCTAATTGGAACAGTTCTTCTTTATTTTTTTCAGTTTAGTTCCCAAGAACTTCTCTAATGGTATGATCCAGTAATCAGTCCAGAGGCAAAATAATCACGTACACAAAGATAACAATAGTGTAAATAAAATTTATTATAAGTAATAAAACTCATGACAAATATAATGAACTATTAAAGTTAAAGGGCTTCTCCTTTCTGAAAAATAGTAAAGTACAAAAAGTGGAAAGTGGCACATATAATTAGTTTGTTGTTCAATCCTTCAGTCATGTGTTCATTCTTACTAATCCCACGTACTCATGCTGTCCATGGAGTTTTCTTGGCAAAGATACTGGAGTGGGGTTGTTATTTCCTTCTTAAATTAATTAAGGCCCAGAGTCATGCAGCTAGCAAGTATCTGAGGCTCAAGATATTCATATGCAACCAGCTCCAGGAACTTTGAGGTTCCACTTAGAGAACATTCATTGTTTGCAAAATTGAATTTTATTGTAGAATTGACTAGTACTTTTGGTCTTGTCTAGTTAATGCTATTTTCAGGAAAAATTAAAAGACAAAACCAAATATTATGTTCTAGAAACAAATTTTTTTTAAAAAAATTTTTGTTTCTATATTTTCTTTCTTTTAAAAGAATTTTTTTTTTGCCATGAGGATATCCTCATGCCATGAAGATATTCATATATTTTACAGTGTTCAAAGATGGGCATACAAAGAATCAGAGGTTGGGGGCAGGTTGAAAGCTCAAGGAATATTGAGTGGAAGTCTCTAATTTTGGGGAGAGAGGGAATAGAGATCAAAGAATAGGAAGGGTCTAAGTGAGGGCACCATAGTCAATAATGGATAGAAGTGGTCACTATTGGGTTAGACCTCTTAAGGGTCAGCTAGAGGTGAGCAGATCAGGGGTCATAGGTGAGTTTTCTTTTGGCTTTGGATGGGAGTCTGTTGAAGCGCCTCTTTCGACTTCCTATCAAGGAGGCAAATCTTTGGTTCATGTTCTGGAAGACCATCTCTTTGTAGTCTGAATTCTTATTCTCAGAATCTTGCAGTGTTGGAGCATGATCTATGTTTGTCCTGGCTGGGAAGTGCCTGCTGTAGTGTATTGGGTTTATCAGGGCATTCCTCTGATGTATTAGTTGAACAGGTACTTTACTTGAGAGGTCCATCTGGATGTCTGAGGGAGGCTCAGCATAATAGGTACATACTTCTGGATGCTCTTCCATGATGATAATCTGAGAACTCACTGGTTTTGAGGGGTCTCTCTGGCTCTGCACATCTGAGAGAGCTTCATTATGATAGATGATATCTGGCTCCTCTTCCATGATGATAATCTCAGAACTCACTGGTTTTGAGGGGTCTCTCTGGCCCTGGACATGTGAGAGAGTTTCTTCATGATAGAGGATATCTGGCTCTTCTTCCATGATGATAATCTCAGAACTCACTGGTTCTGAGGGGTTTCTCTGGCCCTGGATATCTGAGAGAGTTTCTTCATGATAGATGATATCTGGCTCCTCTTCCATGATGGTAATCTCAGAACTCACTGGTTTTGAGGGGTCTCTCTGGCCCTGCACATCTGAGAGAGCTTCATTATGATAGAGGATATCTGGCTCCTCTTCCATGATGATAATCTCAGAACTCACTGGTTCTGAGGGGTCTCTCTGGCCCTGAACATGTGAGAGAGCTTCAGGATAATACATATAGACTTCTGGCTGCTCTTCCATGATGATAAACTCAGGATCCATTCTATTTGTGGGGGTAGTGAGTTCAGCTACCTCCATTGCATTGTAGTCAGAGTGTGTGGCTTCTAGAGCTTTAGCCAGCTCCAAGGGCCTTCTTCACTCAGCTCTGCTCCTGTTGCTTGAGTTGGTCTGTTTATACAGAGCTTTAGGGGGTGGAGCCTCAGTACTAGGTGTGAATCCTCAGTTTCTGAGTTCTCATCTTGCTGCTGCTGCTGTGGTTATTGTTAAGTCCTTTCATTAAAAGTCCCATTTGGATTTTCTTGGCAGAGATACTATTTTTTTTCAATTCATTTTACAAATCTACTAAATTCTTTTGATGAATAGTGTTGAGTTCTGCAGAATTTAAAGGTTTTAATTATGCTTAATGATTTATTTGAAAAGTCTGTTTAGAGTAGGAATGGAAAGCCTCTTAAGATCCATGTCCTCTATCTTCCCTCTCTCCAACAAAACACCTTGTGTCAAGACCTACACATAAGTAAAAAGTAATTTAACTTAGTTTTATTTCTCCAGAGATACATTTTAAAAATGAATTATTATAGATACTTGAGGGAGAAAGGAAATGTAGGGATAGTAAGAGAAGCAAGCTGTAGGAGGAAAGGGAATGAGAAGGAAAGTTACAGGGAGAGAAACATAGGTAAAGAGTATAGGGAAAAAATAAAGTTAGGGAGGCAAGCACAAAGAAACACACCATTTTGCATCTATCATGCCTTTATCATCTTTTAGTTTATATTATAGTTATTTATACACTTGTTAATCCCATCCCACCCCACCCTACCTAGAGCAGGGCTTCTTAAACTTTTTCTACTTGTTACCTCTTTTCCCCCAAGTAATTTTTATGTAATCCTGGACATATAGGAATATAAAAAAGATATTCAAATCAAATATTTGCATATAACAAATCACAATTTCATGACCTCCATGTTCTATTTTTCCATTCTTTTGGTTTTGTTGTATTGTTTCTTGATTTTTCATAAAGTCATTAGTTTTCATTTGCTCAATTCTGATTTAAAAATTTTTTTTTATATTTTTAAATTTTTTTATTAAAGCTTTTTATTTGTATAACATATGTATGGGTAGTTCCCCAGCATTGATCTTTACAAAGCTTTCCATTACAAATTTTACCCCCAGTCCCCTCCCCTCCCCTAGATGGCAGGAAGTCCACTACATGTTAATAATATTGAAGTACTTGACGAGTTGTGCAAGAAAAATCCTGTCTACAAGAAAAAAAAAAAAGAAATTCAGAGAAAGGAAACACAATGCAAGCAAACATCAATAGAGAGCATGAAAATGTTATGTTGTGGTCCCATATTTCATATCCCTCTCTCTGGGTGTATATGGTTTTCTTCAGTGAACAATTGGAACTGGTTTGAGACAATTCTTTGTTGCAGAGAGCCATGTCCATCAGAATTGATCATCATGTAATATTGTTGTTGCCGTGTGTAATGATCTCCTGGTTCTGCTCACTTCACTCAGCATCAGTTCATGCAAGTCTCTCCAGGCCTCTCTGAAATTGTCCTGCTGGTCGTTTCTTACAGAGCAATAATATTCCATAACATTCATATACCATAATTTATTCAGCCACTCTCCAATTGATGGGCATCCATTCAGTTTCCAGTTTCTAGCCACTATGGAAAGAGCTGCCACAAACATTCTTGCACATGTGGGTCCCTTTCCCTCCTTTAAGATCTCTTTGGGATATAAGCCCAATAGAAACACTGCTGGGTCAAAGGGTATGCACAGTTTGATAACTTTTTGAGCATAGTTCCAAATTGCTCTCCAGAATGGTTGGATCCGTTTACAGTTCCACCAACAATATATTAGTGTCCCAGTTTTCCCACATCCCCTCCAACATTCATCATTATCTTTTCTTGTCATTTTAGCCAATCTGACAGGTGTGTAGTGGTACCTCAGAGTTGTCTTAATTTGTATTTCTCTGATCAATAGTGATTTGGAGCACCTTTTCATATGACTAGAGATGGTTTTAATTTCATCATTTGAAAATTGTCTGTTCATATCCCTTGACCACTTATCTTCAATTCTGATTTTTAAGGAATTCTTTTCCTCAGTGAGCTTTTGTACTTCCTTTGCCATTTGGCCAGTTTTACATTTTAAGGCATTCTTTTTTTTTTAATTTTATTTTATTTGCAAAACATATGTATGGGTAATTCTTCAACATTAACCCTTACATAGCTTTCTGTTACAGATTTTTCGCCCCAACTCCCCACCCCTCCCCTAGATGGCAGGATATCCACTACATGTTAATTATGTTAAAATACTTGGTAAATCAAATATATGTATACGTATTTCCAAACTTATCATTGTTGTGCAAGAAAAATCGTATCTACACAAAAGACATATAAGATAAAGGAAACACAATATAAGCAAACATCAATCAAGAGTATGAAAATGTTATGTTGTAGTCCACATTTCACATCCCTCTGTCTGGGTGTATATGGCTTTCTTCAGTGAACAATTGGAACTGGTTTGAAACATTTCATTGTTGAAGAGAGCCATGTCCATCAGAATTGATCATCATATAGTATTGTTGTTGCCGTGTATAATGATCTCCTGGTTCTGCTCATTTCACTCAGCATCAGTTCATGCAAGTCTCTCCAAGCCTCTCTGAAATCGTCCTGCTGGTCATTTCTTTCTTTTATTTTTCAATTCAAAAGTTATAATTTCTTTCTTTTTTTATTAATACTTTTTATTTGCAAAACATATGTATGGGTAATTCCTAAACATTAACCCTTACAAAGCTTTCTGTTACAAATTTTTCCCCCCTATTCCCCACCCCTCCCCTAGATGGCAGGATATCCACTACATGATAATTATGTTAGAATACTTAAGAAATCGAATATATGTATAGTTATCGCATCATTTTTTGTGCAGGAGAAATCATATCTACAAGAAAGAATAATCCGATAAAGGAAATACAATGCAAGCAAACCTCAATAGAGAACATGAAAATGTTATGTTGTGGTCCACATTTCACATCCCTCTCTCTGGATGTATATGGCTCTCTTCACCCAACAATTGGAATTAGTTTGAAGCATTTCATTGTTGAAGAGAGCCATGTCCATTAGAACTGATCCTCATATAGTATTGTTGTTGCCGTGAATAATGATCTCCTGGTTCTGCTCACTTCACTGAGCATCAGTTCATGCAAGTCTCTCCAGGCCTCTCTGAAATCGTCCTGCTGGTCATTTCTTACAGAACAATAATATTCCGTAACATTCATATACCATAATTTATTCAGCCACTCTCCAATTAATGGGCATCTATTCAGTTTCCAGTTTCTAGCCACTACAAAAAGGGCTGCCACAAACATTCTTGCACATTTGGGTCCCTTTCCCTCCTCTAAGATCTCTTTGGGATATAAGCCCAGTAGAAGCACTGCTGGGTCAAAGGGTATGCACAGTTTGATAGCTTTCTGATCATAGCTCCAAATTGCTCTCCAGAATGGCTGGATCCATTCACAGTTCCACCAACAATGCATCAGTGTCCCAGCCCCCTCCCCCCCCTCCGGAAAGTCTCAGCACCGTGATTTTGACTGACTCTAACAGGAGCAGATAAACTAAAATAAAACTAGAAAAGTTGCAAGGACCTATGTTGATGGCAAGATGGCAAGTATCTCCCTGATAGCCCCAGAGCTGTTAATAGCCATCCATAGTCTTCCCTGTTGCAAGTTTGTCAGGTCCTCTGCAGTTCTGGAGCACCATCTCAACCAGGGAACCCAGTTTGAGATGGATGGTTCAATGTTAGGTCTACAGTAGTTTGTGCACTAGCCTCTGCTTGCAGAGGGATCAGCAGTGCCCAAGGCAGCTATGCTAGCCTTCTAGGACGGACACTGCATGGCCATCAGAGACTCCAAGGGGGAAGGATGAGGCCCAAAATTGCCCCACCTGTCCCCACCCAGACTGGAAAATATCCAGATTTGTGTCCTAAGACACCCAGATTTGTGCCAGCAGGCACCCAGACCAAATAGTGCCTTAAAAAGCATCGATATTAGTGCCCCAAGGCACCCAAAACCAAATAGTGCCTTAAAAAGCACCCCAATTTGTGCCTAAAGACATAATCAGATCAGATTTGTATCTTAGTAGATACTCAGAACAGATAGCATCCGTAGTATCCTATTGATGCTTCCTAGATTATTTAAAAATATACATATATATTTAGCTTGTCAACCTATACATATAATTTTTTGTTTCTGGGGACCAACAGAATGCTAGCAAACAGACACAGACAGAGCTTATCCTTCAGGGGTTTTAAACAGACTCTCCTATGGGCAGATGGAGGTGGTTTTTTTTCCTTTTTCTTTTTTCTTTTTATTTATTAAAACTTTTTATTTGCAAAACATATGTATGGGTAATTCTTCAACATTAACCCTTACAAAGCTTTCTGTTACAAATCCCCCCCCCCCCGCTAGTTCCTACCCCTCCCCTAGATGGCAGGATATCCACTACATTTTAATTAATTTCTTATACTTGAATATAATGTATATATATATGTATATATATATATATATATACATATTTCCACACATCATTTTTGTGCAAGAGAAATCGTATCTACAAGAAATAAAAATCAGAGAAAGGAAACACAATGTAAGCAAACATCAATCAAGGAGTATGAGAATGTTATGTTGTGGTCCACATTTCACATCCCTCTCTCTGGGTGTATATGGTTTTCTTCAGTGAACAATTGGAAGTGGTTTGAAACATTTCATTGTTGAAGAGAGCCATGTCCATCAGAGGTGATCATCATATAGTATTGTTGTTGCTGTGTATAATGATCTCCTGGTTCTGCTGATTTCACTCAGCATCAGTCCATGCAAGTCTCTCCAGGCCTCTCTGAAATTGTCCTGCTGGTCGTTTCTTACAGAGCAATAATATTCCATAACATTCATATACCATAATTTATTCAGCCATTCTCCAATTGATGGGCATCCATTCAGTTTCCAGTTTCTAGCCACTACAAAAAAAGCTGCCACAAACATTTGAAGGACTAATTTTCAATCCAATAGAGGGTTTATTATATACCCTATGCCAAGATCTCCAATTGATTTGTAGGAGGAGAGATTACTTATCTGGGAGGGAGAGGTTTCCATTCAAAGTCTTTCCATTCCTTCCCCCTAAAAATCAGGGGGACAGTTTACATCAATATAATACTAGGTCACATTTGATATAAACCAAAATTCAATTAATGGGATTCATTCAAGTTAGCTGACAGTTTTAACACAACACTACTTGTTTGGGTGCATTTCTTTATCATTAAGTATCATTAAGTAATATAATGCTCTGTTGAGTTAATTTTTTTTAAGCCCCTAACAAAAAGGACAAAAGGGAGAATATTTTGAATGGAAACATTTGCAAAACCAAAAAGAAAAGGCTTATTCTTACATTAGAACACAAATTTGATACAATTTAATTCACGAATGGGGTTATAACTTTAAAACTGGACTAGATGTCGAGATGCCTGACTCTATGGTACAGAATATTCTAAAACACAAAGGCTAAAAGAAAAAAGGCAAAGCTGAAATAGCTTTTTGTGGTTTGCAAATAACTGCAAGGAAGAGAAACACCACAATTATAGAAATAGATGGATTGAAGACTTCAATTAATAACACATTGCTCTTTACAAAAGGGGTCATTTAGACAATAGCTTAAAGTTTATTTAAGACAATGAAAGAAAAATAGAAATGAAGTAGCTAGTGAAACTTTTACTGCAAGAGTTGGTTGGTTTAATCACTTTAAAATTTGAATTCAATTGCATCATATTAAAATTATCATAGAGGTAACCAGTGCCTATGAAGACATAGCAGCTAAATATTCTCACATATTGAAGAAAGTAAAGAGGGTAGATTCACTGATCGATAAATTTTTAATGTGAATGAAATAAATTTATTCTGGGAAAGATACTTTTTAGAATGTACATTTCTAGAAAGAAAAAGCTCAAGTTAGATTTAAGTTGTCCCTTTTATTGGGAGCCAACATAGAAAGGTATTAAAATGAAAACTAATGCTTGTTTATTTGTCTCAAAATTTTTGTACTGAGAATCTATAACCATTCATCATTCCTAGTTCTTTGTTGGGCAAATAAGAAACTATGAATGTCTAATGCCAAAGACTGGTTTTCAAGTTGTTTTACCCAGCAACTGAAAAATATTGCAAGGACAATAATATTATATATTTAAAGCTTTACATTAGAAAATGTCTTGGGTCATCTCTCTACACTTGGTTCATTGTATGAGGAAATGACAAGCAAATTTCCTAAGATATGGGGATAAAACTCTTTGTACCTATTGGTATATGTATAAAAGATAATTCAATCTACACTGTTAAATATTTTAAACAACAATAATGATGTTTTCTGCATATTGCCAGTATAGGCTTATCTTTAGTTATCATATTCAGTAATTTTCTAATTTAAAAAGTTTTTCTTTCTGGAAGTTTTCTATTACTTTGTAATAAATTTACATTAGAAATACATTTTTCTTATCCTTTGCTCTTATTTTACATTAATAAAAGATAATCAACTTATTGTAAAAATTTATTTGCATATCTTCATTGGACTGGAGCTAATTACTGTATTTTATTAAAGCAATCACTTAGCAGAATTTGTTATTCATATTATTCATAACCTGGCTGTATATATTCTTTAAACATATTTTTTGTTGTTGTTCAGTCATGTTCTACTCTTCATGACCCTGTGGACCATACTGTCCATGGGATTTTCTTGGCAAAGATACTGGAGTGGTTTGTCATTTCCTTCTCCAGGGGACTAAGGAAAACAGAGGTTTCACGACTTGCCTAGACTCACACAGCTAGTAAGTTTCTAAGGCTAAATTTGAGTTCAGATCTTCCTGACTCTAGGATTAGATCTCTATCCACTGAGTTATCCAGCTGCCCTAAGCCACTTAAAATGTCAAAGGGAGGGAACATGAATTATTTATTTTTATATCTTTTTCAGTCCCATGAATATTGCTTTACATATAGTAGATATTGAGTAAATGTTGGAGATTGTTATTTACATATACACAACAATTGAAAGAGAGGGAGAGAAAAAAGGGAAGGGTTCAATAATTTCTGAAACTACTCATTAGTTATTCTTCACAGCTTTTCATTGCTATTTATCTGCAGATCTTCAGAAACGTGATAGCTTTAACTAGAGTAGAATAACTCATTGTCTCTGTTTTTTACATGCGTTTTAGTGCACATTCCAATGTTATTGCGGATTGCTGTTTTACCTTCAGTGGCCATTTCTTATGTACAGCTGCATGGGACAAAACCTTAAAAATCTGGGATGTAAATACAGGAGGGTTTCGAAATGAGGGAGCCTGTGTAACTCTGATGGAAGGTCATGAAGGTTCTGTCAGTTCCTGTTTTTTTACCAGAGATGGTAAGCTATTTATTTACATGATTTCAAATTCAATATTACAGTGATTTTTTTACTATTAAAAATACATGATCTCTTTGTTACAATTATATTTTACAATAAAAATTTACAATTTTTACAATATATTTTAAATATATTTTACAAGGATGCAATGTGAATGCATCCTTGAAAGGCTCTAATTCCTCAATAACTTTGTTATCTATAATAAACTAGGATGATGATTTCCCACAAGAAAAATAGAAAGTGTCCTACATACCATGAGACAAAGGCTTATATGCCAAGAGTAATCTTGCAATTAAAATTTGCAGATTTCTTTCATCCTTTCTCTGTTCTCCACCAATGGCCACTAGTCTAGTTCAGGACCTCATCACTTCTCACCTGAACTGTTGTAGTAGCCTCCAACTTGATCTCTCTGCATCTATTCTCTACATTTTCTGACCCATTATTCATAAAGTTGCCAAATTAATATTAAAACACAGGGCTAGCCATATCACTCCCCTGCTCAAGAACTTCAGGGGCCCCTTCCTCAACTAGAATAAAATAAGAACTCATCTAGTTAGTATTAAAAGCCCTTTCCACTCTTGTGTTGGTTTATTTTTCTAGATATTGCATGTTACTTCCCCAACACATTCTGTGTCCTAGTCAGACTGGCCTACTTGTTACCCACCATGTACCATTGTCTTTTGGACAAACTTTCTTCCATTTATGGAATTTTTCTCCCTTCTTATCTCTGCCCTTTGGATTTCTTAGTTTTCTTCAGGCATAATTTGTGTCATTTCCTATAAAAGATTCCTCCTGGCCTACCCAGTTGTTTGTGTCCCCATTTCTCTGGGAATTACTTTATATGTCCTTATTTGGATTTTGTTGCATGCCACCAGTAGAATGTAAACTCCTTAAGGGTAGGGACTATTTGGCTTTTATTTTTGTATCTTATTGATCCAATATTTTATACATGGTAAAGTGTTTAATAAAATTAAATTTTAATTTAATTGAGGATGAGCTAGCAAATACAGTATATCGTGTGACTCATATGTGGGCCTCCTGTCAACTACTCCTCTTTCAGGGTATGTGTTGGGCCAACCTCCACTCAAACTAAGAGCTTATCAACCTGTATTGATGTTATATTTGCCAGGTCAATAAGAGAATATGTAGTTCAAAGCAAAAGACATTTAACCCTACATATAAAAAAGGACAATTTCCATAAAACATAAAGTTATATACTCCTGCAGATTCCTATTCCTCTGATGAGAATAGACACATATACAAGGAGCATATGTGGGAAAGGGAACATGTATAGAGAATATACATGTGGCCAAGGAATATATATGAAGAGGACAAACATACAGAATACCTATGGCCTGGAAGCAAGTGTGACCAAAGCAACTAGCATTCCTAGGGAATAACAAGAACTGACATTTATTTATTTATTTTTCTTTTTTTTTTTTTAAATAGCATTTTATTTTTCTTTTTTTTTTAAAAAGAATTTTTAAAATGAAGCTTTTTATTTTCAAAACATATACATGGATAATTTGATATGACCCTTGCATAGCCTTGTGTTTCACATTTTCCCCTCCTTCTCCCCATCCCTAGAGTCACATAGGTTTTCCTGACACCAGACCCAGTGCTCTGCCCCCTGAGCCATCCAGCTGCTCCAACAGTAAACCCCCCTGGCGTTCTTGTGGAATTGCTTCTCTTGCTCAGTGCTACTTCCCCTTCGGAGCCACCAACAACCACAGCTGTTCCCGTGATATGTTGGGGCTGCAGGATGCTGGTGGGAACGCTGGGTGGATTTGGGGCCATCTGAAAGGCTTGAGTCTAGTAGGTGGTTCTCAGCCTCCATCTGCTGGTCTTCTCATGAATTGCAATTGCTACATAGCCTCTCCCACCCAGCTAGGATAGTCATGCGATTCCAGCAGTGATTTGAATTCAGGTCCACAACATTACCAGCCAGACAACGGCAGACGGTACTCTTAGATTGAATGTGACTTTTTGGGGACTCTTTTTGAGGCTGCTTCTGTCTTAGTACTCATTCTCAGATCCCAGTCTACTATTTGACTAAGTAAGGTGAAAACATTTCTTTCATCTTCTGTAAATTCCCCATGTTTTCCCTGAAGACAGAAAGGGGATGGCAATACATTATCTAGCCTTTCTGCTAGCAACAAAACCATTGCTCTCCCTGTAATAACATGAGGAAGTTGTCAAAATGCCTCCAACACGTTGTAGATTATTCTTTTTAGATACAATTAGAATATGTTCTAGGTTTAGACTATAGAGTAGAACTCAAATTTGCTTTTTTCTGGAGTGAATAATGTCTTTAAATCAAATAGGTGGATTGCCAATGACCATTATTACAATTTTAGAAGTAATATAGGAATGAAAACAGTAGTAATTACATGAAGACTATTTCAAATACCTTTTCTTAAACAAAATTCATTCATTTAATACCCATTTATTAAGATTCTGCCAGGTACTGGCAAGTTGCAAGATTTAGGTAAGATTCAGTCCTAATATTATGGAACTCAGTATGTAGAAGAAAAATGAGACACAAACACAGATCACAATAATGCATATCATTTACATATGTCTACTAGAGTTACCAAAGTGCCATATGAAATTTAAGGGAAAGTCATTACTAATCACTACAATATAGCATGTATCTCTCTTAATTCTAAGGACATATATTTGGAAGCAAAGAGTTCCTCGGAAAATAACAATAACTTAATGAGATTTCCTGAAAACTAGTGTTTAAATGTTATTTTAATTGATGACATTTCTTTTGCTCATAATTATGGATGTAATTTCTCTTGATCAGAGGTTGATTAAAAAAGCTTTTCAGGAAAGACTTTGTCCCATTTATTAGGGCCAAGAAACCTTTCACTGACTATCAGAAGGCTTCTCCAGTGACTCACAAATTCTTAACCACTACAGGCACAATGTTTGTCAATGAAAAAAAAAATGGAGGTACAAATAAATTAGCTTAGGTTTCAAAAAAAAGTCTTAGAAATAGCTAAGGACTAGTTTACTATTTTTACTACTTAAAATAAGATATTAAATCTCAAAGTCAGAACTTTCTTCCTCGTACTTTTTGATTATGTATTCTACTGTCATGTTAATAGAGATGTGAATCATTCAGCCAAACCAGAAAGGGGTTTTCGACATCTTTTTGTAGTGTGACTAATAACAGCCCGTCATTAAAGGTCATTCAGCTAGTTTGACTTACCAGAGAAGGGATGATTCCATGAAAAATCCTATGAATTTCCAATTTTGTGTTTCAGCCTCTCTTATTGTGTCTGGATCATATGACAAAATGGTTACTGTCTGGGATGTGGCTGGAGGATACAGAAAGTGTACATTAAAGGTACTGATTTACTGATATGAGATAGAAAGAAGCCATGTACAAACAAGTAATAATGAATTAAGAAACTGAAGCAGGATTTCAGGGTGGAAATATTGGAGTTGGATTATAGTTTTGATTGTGTCCTCAGTTTCCTTATCTCAAAATGAGAGGGATGAGTTACAATAAGCTTGCTTTTCTCTATAATACATGTAGTTGGTTTAACTCTGACCAGGCTAACTTCTGGGTTATAAGCATATAACTAAACACCATATTTATTGAATGCTAAATGCTCTAGGGGATACAGAGAAGAGTCAGACATAGTCTCTATCCTCAGTGAGCTCACAGTATAGTATACAAGGACAAGAATCAATTGTGCAACATGCCAGGACATGAAGAGTTACAGAGGAGAAATTACCAGATGAGAAGTATAGGTGGTACGCTTCAATTCAGCAGAACTTTTTATTTTATTTTACTTTGTTTTATTTTTATTTTTTAATTTTTTGCTGAGGCAATTGGGGTTAAGTGACTTGGCCAGCATCATACAGCTAGGAAGTGTTAAGTGTCTGAGGCTGGATTTGAACTCAGGTCCTCCTGACTTCAGGGCTGGTGCTCTATCCATTGTGGCACTTAGCTGCCCCCTATTTTACTTTATTTAAAACTTTTTTTCAATGGTATTTTTTCCCAAATACATGTAAAGATAGTTCTCAGCATTTATTTTATAAGACATTGTGTTCCAAATTTCTCTCCCTCTCTCCTTTCTCTGCCTTCTCTCCCTCCTCCCCAAGACTGCAAGTAATCTGTTACAGGTTAAATATGTGTAATTCTTTTAAACATATTTCCATATTTGTCATGTTGTACAAGAAAAATCAGACCAAAAAGGAAAAAATCACAAGAGAAAGCAAACAAACAAACAAACAAAAAAGGTGAAAATACATGTGTTGATTTGCATTCAGTCTCCATAGTTCTTTCTCTGGATGAAGATGGCTTTTTCCCATCGCAAGTCTATTGGAATTGTCTTGAATCACTGCATTGTTGAAAAGAACCAAGGCCATCACAGTTGTTCACATAATCTTGTTGTTACTGTTTATAGTGTTCTCTTAGGTCTGCTCATTTCACTAAGCATCAGTTCATGCACGTCCAGGCTTTTCTGAACTCAGTCTACTCATCATTTCTCATAGAACAGTAATATTCTATGACATTCATATACCATAATTTATTCAGTCATTCTCCAACTGATGGGCATTCACTCAATTTCCAGTTCCTTGCCACTACAGAAAGAGCTGCCACAAACATTTTTGCACATGTATATGCTTTTCCCTCTTTTATGAATTCTTTGGTCTATAGCAGTGATAACTGATGGTTTAAAGTGTATTCAGCAAAAACTTTTGAAGCACTTATGTGTCAGATTCCATGCTTGATCCTGAGGATGGAAAGAAAAAGCAGATGCAATCTTTTCTCTCATGGAACTTATGTAATAGAAAACATGTGACAAGTACTCAAATAAGAGTGACATCAGAATGAAATTAGGGGAAAGAATAGGGATTGTGGAAAATTTCAGGAGAAAGAAATCTTTCCAATTTGGGGCTCAGGGTGGAGGGAAAAGCATCATGAAGGATGTGAAACTTGAGCAGTCTTGAAGGAAGAGAGAGATTTCAAAGAAGGTAAGTAAATAAAACAATTTGAAAGAAATTATTGTGTACTGGAATTATTATGTAAGGTTTTATAAAAGAAATAGGACCTGAACTGGAATTTAAAAGATGTTGAACATTTGATTAAACAGAGGAGAAGATAGAAGACATTCTAGGTGTGGCAATAATATGAGCAGTCAAACTAGCAACAAAGTAACTGAGGAGACTGGTTTGGTAGTAGATGATCAATGGGACATATGGCTGGAAGCCTGGAGCTAGGCTGCTTAAAGACTATAATCCTAGGCTTTTATTCAGGTGAGCCTTGTCCTCAGAGAAAAGGATAATTGTCCCACTGTCTAGGTTTTTTTTTTTTTTTTTCTGAAGAGCAAAGAGAATGATCTTTTCTGGTAGAGTTCATTCTTTTCTGAGAATCAGCACTTGTACACATTCATCAGGGCTGTACTGTTAGCATCCTTAGAAAGTAAAATGCTTGGCTGGCAGCTAAACTTGGGAGCTTATTGTGTATTGTGGGTTTCTATTCAATTTTGCTCAGCTTGAAAATATTTCAGACTTGGAACTAAGTGTTGGAGCAGGAAGATTACATGTAGCAGGAGGGTTACATGTAGAGATGTTTGGGAAAGCAAAACCTGTTTCTGATTCTCTTATGTGTTGTTCAGAGAATTAAATGGATTCAGTCTGATAATGCAGAAGAATTATTAATTCCCCTCAACCCCAATTTCCTAATCTGTAAAAACAGACAACTTCTCCTAAGTAAAGGTCCCTTTCATCTATGAATCTGTGTTCCTAGGATCTTGTGAATTATGAAGACTTACAGGATAGTAGATTATGTATACTTTTATAATGACTTATTAACCCATAATTAAAGTCTGACTACCAGAAGCAAAGGAAATACTTAAACCTGATATGAAAAATAGCCTGTTTCCCTCCATATAACCTGCAATGTAATAAGTGAAGAAGCCTTCTTTTAAAAAATTTTAGTTTTTAAAAAAACAAAAAAAAAACCTGTTTTCTCTTCCTTATACCTTCCTTTCTTTATGCACTTCCTTCCCCCTTGCCAAAAAAAAGAAAGAAAAAGAAAGAAAGAAAAAGAAAAACAAAGCTTCTGTTAGGACCATGTATGGTCAAAGAAAACAAATTTCCAGACTGGACATGTAAAAAAAAACCCAAAAAACTATGTTTCCATCTCTATTAGGAGGAGGAAGATCTCTTTCTCCTCAAAATTTCCAAAAGCTCTATAATCTTTCCTCCTATTTCATTCTAACTGGTATCACCCTTATTTGTGTACTTGTCACTTCTTCCCTATTAAATTGTAAGTTCATTGAGAGAAAGGATTACATTTGTTTTCATCTATCAGGATCTGACGTATGATAAATGCTTCAAAAGTTTTGTTGAATTGAACTATACAACCTCTCTATCAAAATATGCGTAGCATGTTTCACTTTGAATTGTCTGAAGTCATAGTTGGTCATTGGGGTGATCAGTTTCTAAGTTTTTCCAAAAGTTGTTTGTCTTTATAGTTATATTATTATATAAATTATTCTCTTGGTTCTGCTCACTTCACTTTATATCAATTTATGCAAGCCTTACCAGGTTTCTCTGAAACCATTCCCTTCATCATTTTAATTTCAACATTAAACGTAAGAAAAACATATTTTTAAAATGAACATTTATTATATATATTATTAAAATGAACATTATTACATATATATTATATATCAAGCTAAAAGTTCTTAATGCAACTGAATCTTTAGCAAACCGTGAGGCAGAAATAAAGACTGAGATGCAATAATCTTTTTTTTTTTTGCAATATTTACTTATTTATTTATTGCTCATGCAATTGGGGTTAAGTGACTTGCCCAGGATCACACAACTAATATATGTTAGGTGTCTGAGGCCAGATTTCAACTCAGGTCCTCCTGACTTCAGGGCTGGTACTCTATCCACTACACCAACTAGCTGCCTCTAAGATATAATAATCTTTTTTTTTAATATTTGTGTTTATTTTATTTTATTTTTTATTAAAGTTTTTTAGTTGCGAAACATATGTATGGGTAATTTTTCAACATTGACCCTTGCAAAGCTTTCTGTTACAAAATTTTCTCTCCTACCCCCACCCTCTCCCCTAGATGGCAGGAAATCTAATACATGTTAATTATGTTAAAATATTTGACAGATTGAATATGTGTATATGTATTTATAGTTATCTTGCTGTACAGGAAAAAAAAACCTGAGAAGGAAAACATAATGCAAGCAAACAACAAAAAGAATGAACATGCTATGTAGTGATCCACACTCAGTTCCCACAGTCTTCTCTCTGGGTGTAGATGGCTCTCTTCATCACAAGATCATTGGAACTGGCCTGAATCATCTCATTGTTGGAAAGAGCCATGTCCATCAGAACTGATCTTTGTATAATTTTGTTGTTGTCATGTATAATGATCTCCTGGTTCTGCTCATTTCACTCAGCATCAGTTCATGCAAGTCTCTCTAGGCCTCTCTGAAATCATCCTGCTGGTCGTTTCTTACAGAACAATAATATTCCATAATATTCATATACCATAATTTATTCAGCCACTCTCCAATTGATGGGCATCCATTCAGCTTCCAGTTTCTAGCCACTACAAAAAGGGCTGCCACAAACATTCTTGCACATGTGGGGCCCTTTCCTTTCTTTAAGATCTCTTTGGGATATAAGCCCAATAGAAACACTGCTGGGTCAAAGGGTATGCACAGTTTGATAACTCTTTGAGCATAGCTCCAAATTGCTCTCCAGAATGGTTGGATCCGTTCACAGTTCCACCAACAATGTATCAGTGTCCCAGTTTTCCCACATCCCCTCCAACATTCATCATTAACTTTTCCTGTCTTTTAGCCAATCTGACAGGTGTGTAGTAGTAAGATAATAATCTTAAGAGCTAAAATGGATGAAGGATTGGATATTTCAAAATCAGAAGTGCAGTATTAAGCTTAAATAGGATAGGTATTCTTAGTCATTTTTGTGTCCAGAGGAACCTCTAATAATATATTTATTTGATGGAAGTAGTGCATTCCTCTCCCTGGAAGTCTTCAACCAAAGGTTGTAGAATCATATATCTGGGCTGTTTAAGGAAGATTCTTGTTTAACTACTGGTTGGGCTAAGTGGCTTCTGTTTCTGAGATTCTGTGATTATAATTGTAAATCCTTTTTTCCTACATTGTACCAGCCTTTAGATAATTTGAATGTTAGAGTGAATGACAATTGCAGGGTTTTTACAAGTTTCTTTTAAAAAGGCGGGTTTACAGAAATGTTGGTTAAATATTCCTTTCCCCTTCATCTATTTTTCAAAATTGGTTTGTAGTATTTTCAAAAATAATTCAAAGAAGTATTTGTTTTAAGCCTTTAATGTTTCTATATCATGAAAAATAGCTTTGATTAAGTAAAAGAAGCAGAATTTATTGCTTTCATTTCAAGTATAAGGTCATTATGAGAGTTACTGATACTAGTTTTATTCTGTTATAAAAGTAAGAAAATTTTTACTTGGGGTT
Source organism: Myrmecobius fasciatus (assembly GCA_023553655.1). NCBI lineage: Eukaryota > Metazoa > Chordata > Mammalia > Dasyuromorphia > Myrmecobiidae > Myrmecobius > Myrmecobius fasciatus. The sequence continues at coordinate 97,257 of JAJPUD010002055.1, read as the reverse complement.
CAGTTACGTTTCACTTTCCTACAGGGACATGAAGACTGGGTGATGGATGTTGCAATTAGCAGTAACAAAAAATGGGTTATTTCTGCTTCAAAGGTAAGACTTACAAATATTTCATTGATTTCAAATCTCTATTGCATTAGCCAAAAATGTATGTGTGTGTGTGTGTGTGTGTGTGTGTGTGTGTGTGTGTGTGTGTGTGAAGGGAAATTCCTTTCAAAACAGGTAGGACAACTAATACTGAGAGTCAGTTTTAGTATAGGTGAGTGGGAAGAGAGCAAATGAGCTTTTTAGCTGTGAAAACTTACTGCAGAGATTCAGGAGAGAACTCTAACTCTCTTTGTCTCATTGTACCTACAAATTTAATCCAGATTTATTCATTCTTAAGCTATATTAATGACAATTGGCTGACTTAAAATACTTTGATTTAAAATCATAGAAAGTAAAGGTAGGAAGAAACTAAGAGATCATTTTTGTTTTAATGATTTGGAAAGAAATGTTTATACAGACATAAATCAATTTCTTGAAATCTTCCCCATTGCAAAAATTCTTGGAAAGATTCAGCCATTTTCTGGAGAAGTCAGTTGTTTTCTTAATTATTCAACAAGACTAGTCTCTGTAATATCTTCTTTTCTTGGTTAAGTAATCCAGAGTACTCATAACACCTCTTTGGATAGAGGGCAAAAGGAGTGATTCAATTCAATTAAACTCAGCAAGTATTTATTAAATACCTACTATGTACAAAGTACTGCACTAAGTTGGCCCTGAGGACACAAAGACAAAAGCAGTAAAATAGTCCTTTTCTCTTGAAACAATTAAAATTAAGGTAGACTGGGGTACAAAGTTCTGATTCTGATCAATTTCTTAATAAAGTAGGAATTTTCCAATAAATAGAATTTCAACTTCCCCAGCAAATCTAAGACCCTGAATAAGGGAAACAGCTCTTTTATAATTTTGGGTAGTACAGAAAAATAGGAAGAATAGTATCATAAATGGAAGAAAACATGATTGAATGGAAGTTGGGAATGAGAGACAGCAACAACATCCCTCCTTTCCTCCTGTGACTAAGAAATGTTAATTGTTTTGAGTTCATTTGCAAGGACAGAGAAAGTAAATCAGATATCTTTGGTTAACAAACCAGACATCTTTGAAGGTAGCTTGATGGTATAAAGATACTAGACCATACTCTGGTGTCTTGTCTATGTCTTTCCAAGGGTTACAGATTTCCTTGACACAAAAATAGAACAATGAGTAACAGAATTGATTTTCAAAACTTAATCATTATAGATCAGCTAAATTTCTGAATTGGGTTCTGAGACAAGGAATCATGATTTAGGTAGTTATAGGGCAAAATCAAATAACTATAAATAGTGTCAATTAAAAAAGACAGAATCAATCTGGGAGGCATACAACATGTACATAGATAAGTAAATATAAAGTCTATGCAAAGTAGTTTCTAGAGTGGAAGTAATACTAATAGTTGTGGTGATCTATAACATTTGTCAGTAGGAGGTGATATCTGAATTTAGTGACTTAAGAGATGAAAGGAAGGGAAGGGGACATTCTAGCATAGGAGACATCTTTTATAAAGGATGGAATACTGGATATAGAACTTAGCAAGTAAGTAAGATTGACTGCAATGTAATAGATATGAGAGGGAGTAATGGAAAATAAGTCTGCAAAAATAGGGGAATGACATACTCAGAACTGTGCTTTAGAAATTTCATTTTGACAGTTATGTGGAATATAGAAGAAGGAGAGGAGAAAGATTGAAAGACAAGAGATCAATAAGGAGAATACTGCAGTGTTTCAGGTGAGAAGTGATGAAAACCTTAAGGAAAGATGGTAGTCTTATGAATGGAGAGTCTGTGAAGATAGAATCCACAAACAGCTGTTGCTTATAGAAAATGAGGAAGAGTTAAGAATAACTCTTAGTTTGCAAATCTGGTTGACTAGGATGGTGATACCTTTTAGGGCTTTGGAAGGTAAGAGGAAGAATACATTTAGGAGCAAAGATAATGAGTCCCATTTTGATCATGTTAATTTTTCAATGTCTATAAGATATATATGAGTGGCCATCTGACAGGCATATAAAAAAGGAGCTCAGGAAGCAGATGGAAAGTTGTTTATGTAGATTTGGGAGTCATCAACTGAGAAATGATAATTGATCCAATGTGAACTCATGAGATTACTGGTCTCAAAATAGAACAAAATAGAACAACAGGTATCCCACACTTAAGAGGTGTGGTATGGATGATAATCCCACAAATGAGACAGAGGAGATTTCTGCAAAGGAGTTTCAGACAGTGAAGAAGAGGACCAAGAGACAAAGAAGTCATAAAATCCGAGGAAGGAAAGAATAAGAGGATGGGAAGTTCAATAATGTCAAAAGCTGCAGAGAGTTCAAGGAAGAGGAAAAAACTTTTTTTGGGGGGGGGGCTTTTCATAGTTGTCAGAATATCGTGGACATTTAATAAAGGCTTGTTTGATTGATTTAGCAGTTGAGATTGTTGGTGACCTTAAAAGAGAACAAGTTCAATTAAGGGCAAGGAACATAATTAACTATATTTCAAAGGAATAAGGAGTAGAAAATAAGGATGATGTAAAGGAATTTTAAGGTTTAGACTTTGGAAAGAAGAGGGAATTTAAACTATCTGGCTTTTTTCCCCCAATAAAGTCCATAAGGTCCTTTGCTGAGATAGAGATGGGAAGGAATTGCACAGATAGTTGGAGGAGAAAAGAGGTTTATAACAGTTGTTGTGGATAATGTGAATCTATTCGGGAAGAATAAAAGGATTGATTGCTATGTATCAATGAGGGCCCAATTGAAATAAGATAATAAAAATATGTAGTTTCACCTTGTGATTTTTTTCTAGCATCCAAATAAAAGTTAAGATGGATCATAGGGGTAACCAGGGTTGGAGTTTGGAAAAATATAAACATTAATAGGATAAGGGAATAAAGGATTTATATGGTAGAACACTGTATAAAATTGAAGTAAGTATGGGGTCAAGATTCTGAAGGGAGTAAAGTCAATTATTCAATAAACATTTATTAAATACCTACTGTGTGCCAGGCACTGGACTAAGTGTTTGGGATACATAGGAAAGCAAAGAATAGTTCCTCCCTCAAGAACTTATAATGGGAAGGCAGTACATAAAATAAAGCTAAAAAGATGGAAGGGGAGGAAGGAAGGTACTCAGTCAGAGCCATGATGAAGAAGTCCAGAGGAAGGCAGCTTAGAGGCAAATGAAAAAATAACTGGGCTTGGATATCCTACATAAATGGAGAAAAGTGAGTATAGAACAGGGGGTTGGTAGACAGAGAAGGGGTAAAATGTGACTGGATGTGCTACTGAATTGAAGAACAGATTGAGGAAGAGGGCAGCAGAGGGAAAGATGGGTGAATAGGTTATAGTCATGGAAATTTCAGATTTCTGGATTATGGAGAGTAAATATTTTTGGCATATTGAAGTACCCAAGTGTAAAGGCAGGGGATAGGATGATAAGGAAGATTGTGAACCCAGTGATGACCTCCTTGGGAAAGGAGAGAGAATGATGATGACTCCAATAAAAATAGCAAATGAAATTTCAATAGGGTAACATAGATAATTAGAATAAACTTCATAAGCAGAGAGGTTACTCAGAGATGTGACAAAGGAAGGATATATAAATGGCAACGATTAGTGAGTAAGCAAGAAGATTGTCTATTCATCATCCTAGCTTAGTGTGTTGATGGACATGATAGAAAATACATTCAGAACTAAGGGGAGTAGTCAGGGATTCCATATCTTCCTGTGGGAGGCAAGGTCCTGAGTTTGCAAGAAGATAGAATGAGTGTGAGAGGAAGAGATATAATATGAAGGAAAATTTATTAAAAACACAATAAAGATTTTCTATAGGGTACTATGTAAGTAAGGAATGGAACAAAAGACTTGGGATGGATAGATCTAGGAGGGAATAGAAAATTGTAACAAGAAGACCAGTGTTTTTAGTTTTCATCTTAGTACATGGCAACACTCAGGGATCTGAAACAAGGGGAAAGGGACTTTCTTTACTAGTCAAAAACAGTTGATTATTTCATCCTTCCTAATATGCAATTAGTAACTCCTCAGGTTATGATGGGAGAGTTTGAGTTGATATTGATCTAATTAAGTCATTAGAAGTTGACCTAGAATCACTTATGAAGAATAATGTAGCAAGTTCTGGGGATTTTTTTCTTCTTAAAATTTAGGTCTAATCTAGAATGGTTTGAGGATTTTTTTTAGTATTTCACCCTTAAAACGGCTCTATAGATACAACTTAGTAAAATGATTTTTGAGCCAATAGCATTATTTTTTTGGCTTGTAGTAGACCTTTAGTTAGGAAGTTATTATTATTAGGAAGTCCTAATAACCATAATTCTTTTTTCTTTATTTTTGTTGTTATTGGCTGTCTTTATTGCCACAATTTTATGGAAAACTTCATTGTACCATTGCAGAGAACAACAAACACCACTAGCAACACACTAAATATCTAGTATATCGTTGGGAATGCTGTAAATTGGAATCAGAGCTTGGGTGGTCAAAGTAAACCTTTTAGTGTGGTCATAGATATAGTTGTGCACCAGAAGCAGGGATTCCTTAAGTTAGGTATAGTTTAAAACATCATTTTGATACCAGCCTGGCTAGATATCAAAAGGGCAAAGTGTCCCCATTTAACCCAATAAAATTCTTCTGAAAGTCATTTCTGGCAAGGGCAAAGAAGTAGAAAACTGAAGTTACTTTCAAATGCCCTTAAACTCCTTCCCTTGCAGCCCCTCTCCTGAGATATCCCTACCATCCTGCTCATGGCCTTTGATGTCTAAAGTGCTCAACTCCACATAGAATGATTCCTTTTTCCAAAGTGAATAGTATCTAGAGTATTTCCTGATGTCTTCAGAGAGGTATATACTAGAAAGGCAATCCTGCCATATCTTTTTACCATTTTTTTAATTATTTGGAAATTCCTATGCTATAGTGTAATATATATAGTTAAGTGAACAGGCCCAAGGGTTAAAAGAACTGGGTCCTAACCCTAGTTTCACCAGTAATTATCTATGTGACCTGGGACATATTACTTCCATTCTTGAGCCTTACTAATTTTCTTTATCTGTGAAATATTGTTTATTTTCTTAAAACAGGATGATCACTGCTATATGATGAATATTGTTTTTGTAATTTCAGGACACTAGTCTAAGACTGTGGAACATTGAACAGATTGATCAAATTCCTTTGTTTGTGGAATACAGGAGATCCCATGGTTTCCACATGGTTCAGGTTAGTATCAAAGGAAATGAAGCTTAATGTTGTCTCCTATTTTCTGGTTTTACAAATCAACTTAGAGAAAAAAGAGGCACAACTAGAATTTATAAGAACCAGGATAACCTAGATCTAGAGTGATATTATTTTATTTTATGCTGACATTTCTGTTCTTCTTTTCTTTTTCCTTTTTCTTTTCTTTTTCAAAATAAGTATTTTATTTTTCCAAATACATGTAAAGAAAGTTTTCAGCATTCATTTTTATAAGACTTTGTGTTCCAAGTTTTTCTCTTTCCCTCCCTCATCTCCCCATTCTCCAAGATAGCAAGAAATCTTATATAGGTTAAATATGTACAATCATTTTAAACATATTTTCATGATTTATAGGGATTTTTAAAAATTACCCTCTTATTCCCAGATGACATTTCTTTGTTTTATCTTTAAAAAGAGCAGTGGTTCTGGAGTCAGAGGACCAGGATTAAAATTCTGACTGATGGTTACTATATGGCGACTAGTTGTGCCTTATCTTCCTCACCTGTAAAATGAAAGTTGAATTAGAGCCGCAGAGGTCCTTTCTAGCTCTTGTTTTATGAGGCTATGACTTCATTTTCCTTATATAGTCTCAGTCTCCAACTACATGGATCAATATATATGTGTGTGAGTGTGTGTGTGTGTGTTTGTGTATGTGTGTGTATCCAAGGAATTAACCAGACATCTCACACCCACAGTCATGTCTCCAGGGTCATATTGAAATTGAGGTCAGAGATCCTTCAACATCCTGTTAAAGGTGTCTTTGCCACTGTCAATAAAGCTTTTCTACTGCAACCTTTTTCCTCTCCAGACCTATTAGAGCTATCAAACCATCTGATTGATGCATATCTGCTCCCAGAGCACCTCTTCAGGTGTGAGTAGAAGGGTAAAAGTAATCCATCTTGTGATTTCCGGTATCAGCTGGTTAGCACTTCTGATACGCCAAGACTGATGGCACTCTCTGCCACCCCAGAGCCAGCCAGCAGTGAAGAAATAGCCTCTCCTGGTCAGGAGCCAAGAGCAGACTTTACAACATGCTGAACAGCTGCCTCTGAGTTTCCAAATTCTGTTTTTCTTGAAAGTTAATTAGATGTTTCTTTACTTCCTGTCATAGGGACAGAATAGGGTTTGGATTTGGAAGTAAAGTGCTAGAAATGATGGCTAGAACATTTAGGACTAAGTTGCTTAACAATATTTGTGTGACTTGGTTTATAATGATTAAAGCTAGAAAAAATTGTTTATTTCTTATGAACACCTGTAGAAGTTAGTAAAATACAAAACCAGAAAATACAATTATGTGTATTTCTCCCTCCACCTACTAATTTTTCAAGGGGAATGTGGGCAGGGTAGGAGAAGTTTTACAAGGTAAAAAAAGTTTTACAAGTTTACAAGGTGCTACCTACCCAAAGCTGAAGTTTAGTGTACACAGTTTAACAAATTAAAATCTGGGTAGCTCTGGAGTTCTTACCTTAAGATCTATGACCTTTAAAACAATTGACAACTATTTCAAATTACATTTTATTTTCAAATGAAGATCTGCCTTCTTTCCCTCTCACTACCCCCTCCTAATCCCTTTCACCCAGAAAGTACAAAAAACCAGAAACCCTATTATTACACATAATAGTCAAATAAAAATTGAGTCAAATAAAACAAACGTCAACATTGGCCATGTCCCCTAAAATAGTTCAACCTATACTCTGAATATATCACTTCCCTATCAGAGGTGGCTAGCATGAGTCCTCTAGGATTGTACTTAGCCATTGTCTTGACAGGAATTCCCAAGTTTTTCCAAGATAACTATTTCAATACAATTGTCATACTATATATAGCAATTTACACAATTAACATTATCTTGAGAAGGGTTCCATCCATATCTTTCACCAGACTGATAGCCAGAGGGGTTCATGGTACAAAAAAAATTAAGAACCCCTGCTCTAGAACTAGTATTTTCTACAAAAACTTTCCCAAATTGATTCAAATTAACTTCAAAAAAATAGAAAATTATAGAATTCTGGAGAAATCTAAGAGATTATTTAGTTTGCCCTAATCTCATTTTAAAGATGAGGAAACAGGTCTAGGAAGTATGTGATGGTTTGAAAAGAGTTGAGGTGTTGGGATAAAAAGACTTGTGTTCAAATTCTAACTCAATACTTTGGGCAAAAATAGTCATTTCCCTTCTCTGAACCCATTTTTCCATCTATAAAATGGGGATAATACTACTGTATTACTTACCTCACAGACCTATAATGGGGGAAAATATATACCTTGAAGTACTTATGAAGTAGGTCAGGGTTATTACTCCTATTTCCATTATAAACTCATGGCAGCGACAGAATTATAATGTACACCTCCTAATTTCCACACCAGATCTCTTTCTACTTTATAATACTGGCTAGAGTCTTCCTCAGAATAAGTCAAACATGTTTCTTTGATGCTAGTCCATTAGGTAGTTTCCAGGTTCAATAGCAATTTGGAAGAGTGTAGAATTGCCCCATAGACAAATATCAAACTATTCAGGTCTATGGGAGATTCAGTTTCTGTCATTTAGTCTCAGGTCACACCATACAGTACCAAATAAAGGTTAAGTCTTGAAAATTTTCTGGTATGTTTGGGCAGTGCCAATAGTTCTAATAGATAATCTGGGAACAAAAAGTCGTTGTTCTGAAAGTAGTGTACTGGAAATGTTTAACAACTGGCTCTCTGAAAAAAATAGTATGCATGACACACTTTCAAGCTTAATATGCATTATAAATGTTTTCTTTTTCTACTTCTTAAGCTTAAACAATTAACAGACAATAAATCAAGCCATGATTTATATTCTTTGTTGGTTTCTGAGGTGCAGATCCTCACACTGAAAATTTAACAATCAGAATTTTGTGCCTTCTTCAAGCTGGTTCCAGCATACTCCTGAGAAGAATCTCCAAAAAGCGATTAGATTGTAAAAATACAGCAGTGAAGAGATACACTTGTTTGTTACCCTTGATTGATATGTCTTTCTACTATTCAAATATTTTATAACAGTGTGAAAAATATAAATGGTCTTTCTCACTCCAAAAGTGATTAGATTGTAAAAATACAGCAGTTAAGAGATATACTTGTTTGTTACCTCTGATTGATATGTCTTTCTACTATTCAATTATTTTATAATAGTGTGAAAAATGTAAACGGCCTTTCTCACTCGCACAAACTGATGAAGAATTTGAACTGGAATCTAAATGTGTATTCTGTAGATTGGCTACTTCAAAATATTCTTTGCCAAGATCATCTGACCTTTGATGAAGATGAGAAAGCTGTCCAGAAGAAACAGAAGATATGAAATCTCTGTATCACTCTGGGGTATGCATGTGGTTTGTAAAACCCAGCTTCCACATGAATCCTGAATAATTAAACATTAGTCTTGGGTGAATGAGAGAACAGAACAGAACAGTGATGACCCTATTCTGTAATAAATGGTTTATTTAAGTGTACAGATATAAAAACTAGATTTCTTTGAGGAAAAAATTGAATTGAATATGAACTCTGAAAATGTTACTGTACTTTGATTATGAACATTTTAACAGGTAAAAGATGAAATAACTGAGAAAACAAAGGTCTGAGCTTCCAACTATAATGTTTTATTAAGCAACACATGCCAATTACATAACAAATCAGGATCAGGTTTCCACAGATTTGGCATTGGACCCTGAATAGAGAGGGAGGCAAATTTTAATTCATTAAAACAATCAAGACTAATTAATTAAAGAAAACAATCAGGATGCAACATTAGGTATTTTTATTTCTAATTGGAGGAAAAATTAGGGGCTTTCCAAAATTGGGAGTGATAGAGTAAGCAGGTGTAATTTCTTAAAATCAGAAAAAGAGATATCTTTGTTCATTATCTGTATTTAATCAAAGGAACATGAAAACGATAACTGACCAGTATGGAGCTAGTTTTCAGATAAGACATATAGGTTACTTGATATATATAACAATGAGAAAATTCTGCATCAATCTTCAGATCTGACTGAATTTATGGTCAACATAACCGAGATTCATAATTAAGGGTCTCTAAGCAACAGAGAGAGGTGGTTCAGGATTCATCCATGTAGGGCTAGACTCAAACAATGCAACAATATTTTTTTTCAAAATTCCCATAACTTAATAAAATTTTCTCATAAAGTAGAAATTATATTAGACCTGTAACTGAATAGAAAGAGAAATGAATTGAGTCATAAGATGGAGTCAGTGTGGTTCACTCAATTCTTACAGTTCCCTCACAGCTAAGGACTTTTTGCAGAATCATGTTACTGCCTTTATGAGTATCTCAAGGATTATATTTTACTGTTTTGGTTAGGAGATCCATATTGTTTATACTTCTAAGTGTTCATAAGACACTGCCTCATCATAATGCTACTTTTGGGATCCAGAGATTGACTTAAAATTAAGACATATTATAATGAGGCTATTTGGAGCATATTTATAACTCAGTTTCTTTAGATGAAGATGAAGAAAAGTGATTCATCATGTAAGACTTTACTCTTGAGTAAATATTGTTATAAGAGGTTTCATTATGTTTCCATACCACAATGTATTTCATTGTTCTGTACACCAGAATTTCCAGTTTTTCAGAAGAGGCATGCATGCGTATTATGCATGTATGCATATACCAGTATACACATATATAATTAGAAATACATAGCTACATTTTAATGTGTGCATTATATATTAGTGCATAGTTTCATGGTAGAATTTAAAATAAATTCGAAAAAGGAATAAAATGCTTCAGAAAATTTTGAACTCGATACCTGAAAGGTACATATTTTACTTATTAAAAAATCACTTTTAAAATTTCTGTTTAATTTGATTAACATGCCACTCTCTATTAGTGTCTTTAAGAACTTTGTCATAAAATAGTTCTATATATGCCTATGAAATATAACAATAAAAGATGAATTCCAGGATGATACCTCAGTCAACAAAAATTTAGCAGTTTTCTTTGTAAGATGAGGCAGGTGATGAAGGCATTTGATGTAGCTGTGTCTTAACTGTGAATGAGATTTAAGTTAGCTGAAAAGAGAAATTTACTTTGGTTTGTAAGATTGTATATTGTCTTTAGACAATCTAAGGCAGCATATACAATTTTGGTAGCCTTTGATTCCATCCCAACAAGGCGACGATTTAAAAGTAAATGGACCTAATTTGGTGACTGTGTTGATCAAATTGTAATTTATTATTCTCTTACCTTATTCAGGGGCAGCTAGGTGGTTTAGTGGATAGAGTTCTGGGTTTGTAGTCTCATATTTTTAAATTCAAATCTAGCCTCAGTGGGGAAGTCATTTAACCCTATTTGCCTTAGTTTTCTTATCTGCAAAATGAGCTGGAGAAGGAAATAGCAAACTAGTATCTTTGCCAAGAAAACCCCAAAAGAGATCATAGAAGAATCAGACATGACTGAACAAAATTACCTTATTCAGTGTGAAAGTATTGATGGGAAGTAAGAGATTAATATTTTTATTTTTTTTTGTTTCTGGACAAAAAGTTATCCCTGATTTATGAAATTACTATTGCTAAACAAATTGGTTGATAAGGTATGAAGACTGAATTAACTAGAGGCAGTGGATTTGCCTGAGTTTAATGGAATTATTTAGGTTAAAAATGGATCTTTTTCATTTCCATCCCCCCTTTGAGAAACAGAAACTCCTGTCTTGACAACATCCTCAAATTCTTTCTTTTAGGTACTTTGGTATTTTGTAGAATAACAGCATTTCAGAGTTTGAAGGAATCTCAGAAGTCTAATCCCATCCATTCTCAAGCTATGATCTTTTCTCCAACATCCCTAAAAAGTAACTACCTATGAGAGGAATCCAGTGCTTTCTCAGCCAACTTACTTTAGTCTGGGATAATTCTAATTATGAAGAAATTTTTCTTTACATAGAATCAATATATGTCTTTCTGAAATATCTATACATTCTCTAGGGTTAAGAAGAAGGAATCTATCTTCTTAATTCCTCTTTTACTTGCTATTCCTTTAAATACTTCAAGATAACTACCATTTCCGTTAAATCTTCTCTTCTTCAGGCTAAATTTCCCAGTTCTTTTTAATAAATCCTTACACAATATAGTCTCAGTCCCTTCATCATCCTTGTTTCCTTTCTAATGATACACATATATCAACGTCTTTTCTGAAATGTAGTACCCCAAACACGTTATTTTATATGTGGTTTAGACAGCAAAGAAAACACCACTTAGGATCCTAAGTCTCATAATATATCCTCGGGAGATATTAAATTTTTTGACTGCCATTTCGCACTGCAAATTCATTTTGATCTTGAAATCCATTAAATCTCCCAACTCTTTCCCAAACAAATTATTTTCTAGTCGTGCCTCTTCTCTCCATCCCTATATTTTGAAGTTGATTATTTGATGGATTTATAATCTCCTCAGGGTAGATATTCCCTCCACTCATCAGTGTGGATATTCCCTTGACTGGTGGAGATTTCTGCACACTGATGAATTTATATCCTTTGTGGCTCTTGTCTCTGTTCTTCCATAAATTTTAGGGAATTTATACAACATGCCAGAGGCTTTTCTCTAGAACTTTTAATATTTTGTGACTGCACTAATGTGCAGTGCTCAAGCTATACATCTGTTAGCCCTTGATCTTGCTCTCTGGCTGGCCAATGTTCTTATCTAGAGATAGTTGTAATGGATAGTTCCTTTAATCACATTTAAAAAAAATATAGACTTCACAACTGATGTTTCCTAACCCCCAAATACTGCCCTTGAGCACATTCCCCAAAAACAGTTAAAGAAAGGTGCCTGATTGTATGCTTGAAACTGAGAGTATATGTTATTTTTCTCTTTTTAAAAAAAGTTTAATGATGATGGTATGGTATCAACATTGTCTGTTATCTTTGACTTGAGTTTTATTTCTTCTTACTTTTAATTTCATTTACAGGATTGTAGTCATAAGAATTGTTCTTCTGGCTTGGCTTTCATTATTACATACTATTTCACGCAAATCTTCCCTTGTTTCTCTGAATTCTTCATGTTTGTCATTTTGGATGGTGCAGCAATATTATATTTGATTCATATACTACTTTGTTTTTTTAAGTAATAGCCTTTTATTTTTCAAAATACACATAAAGATAGTTTTCAATATTCAACTTTGCAAAACCTTGTGTTCTATCATATCCTACTTTGTTTATTCATCAAACAATCACTGAGCATATACTTTATCCCCTCAGGGTAATGTAAGCTTTTTGAGGGTAGGAACTGGTGTTATGCCTTGCAGTTAGTCATTTAACATTTTTTAATTGAATCAAATATTTTGCTTCTACTTTTTTATTTCAAATAACACTACTATGTATATACATTTAAAAAGTAGAACTTTTCTTTCTGTCAGTAACTTCCTTGGGGTTTAGTTCTAAGCATGAGACTTCTAAGTCAAAGTATGAACAATTTAGTGCTTAGGCTATTGCTTGCTTTAAAATCATTATTTATAATGAGTCTAGTTGTATCCAGTATGTATTTTTCAATTGGCCTTTGAATCATCAATAATTTTGATATTTTAGAGCTTGTTATATTCCTTGATTTATAGTCATCAGTTTTAGGAGAATATTAGTATTACTAATGTGCTTTTTATTGTCAGGGAACAACTTGGAGTAACTGAAAGTGTTGCAGTATTCTCAGAAGCATTCTACTCTTCTTAAAATCTGCATCCAATTAATTTATCTATCTATAGTATCTATTAGAGATTTAATACAGTACTTTTGGGCCACCTCAGTGGAGTGCCCATTCAAGAACCTGTCATACTTTGTTCTATAGACTATTCATCCTCTTATTTTTCCTGTGTGTAAAACGAAGGCAATGACCATGCATCTCATTGAGAAAGGCCTGTGACTTGAGCTTGACAGAAGCAAAATATTCATTACAAATAGAAGTACTTCGAGCTCTTCATTATAGGGTAAACCTTTCCTCTTTGAATTTTCATAACAGTAATGATTATCTTTAACAAGAATAATTTTTTTTCTCGTTTTTTTTGCTTTGCTTAATATTTATAGTCAAAGAATTGTCAAACAGTCATCTCTGTGGTTAAACATCTGTTAAGAAATCTTGAGGTGTTAACAGATACATGAAAGACACTTTTCTTCTTAAAGTTGCATTTGCTGAAATCCTTTTTTTTTGGAATAAAAAAAGTCCAATATCTTTTTATCTTGTATTTTCAACACCAGTGGAAATGTGGTCTGCCATAGTTATACAAACCTACCTGTTGCCTTTTGATCTCTTTAATAGTGCATAGTATAACTTTCTCATAAAGATTTTATAAAAATAAGAAAGGTGGCAGATGGGCTGGGTAGTTTATGAGATTTCCCTGGGTAATTTTTTATATTGTTATTACCTGTGATTTCCTAGCTATTCTTGAAATCATTTCCTCTTTGAGATACCTTGAAATCAGCCCTGGAGTGCCTTTAAAATTGGCCTATTATTGTGTATATTTTTGGTTTAGCTAATTTTTCTTGAATTTTTAAATTCAATAGTCATTTATCACATATCTATCATGTATCTGACAATACATGAAGGGCTAGGTATAAAAAGTCAAAACCAAAATAGTCCATGTTTTCAAAAACCTTATTTTCTATAGGGATAAATATAATTTACATAAAATAGTTAATAGAAAACATAATAGCAAATAAATAATAGTATTTTGTGTCAGGAACTCTGATAAACACTCTAAAAATAGTATAACATTTTATCCTTACAACAACCCTGGGAGGTAGATGCTATTTTTATAGATTTTATAGATGAGGAAACTAGGCAAACAGTGGTTTACTTACTTGCCCAGGGTCATACAGCTAGTAAGGGTATGAGGTGGGATTTGAATTCAGGTCTTCCTGATTATAAAGTAAACACAAAATAAGTTCAGTGTAGGAAATGCTAGCATCAGGGTAAGGAGTTTCAGAAAGGCCCTCTTGGAGACAATTGGTGGCAATGAAAATGACTTTTGAGGGAGCTGAGAATTCTAAGATGTGGAGATGAAGACTAGCACAGGTATGAGAACCAACTTGTACAAAGGCAAAGAGACATGAGATGGATTGTTGTATACATAGAACAATGAGTGGGCTAGTATTGAGTTGGGGGTGGGAAAGAAGAGTATTGTATGCTTGGAAGGGCTGACTAGAATTAGATTGTGAAGGACTTCAAATGTCTAGAAGAGAAATTCGTTTTTTATCTTGGAGAGTTGGACTAGAGTTTTTTGAGTAGGTAAGTGACCTTTTACAAAGAATCTCTCCCTCTTCTCAAATTCTCATCTCATATTCCCCTGACATCATCCCCACTAATCCCCTCCTTTACTCTAGACTCTGATAAAGAGGTGGCTCTGTTCTTTGCTAAATCCAGTCTCTCAAAGTGTACCATTAATCTTATCTCCTGTCTTATTTAATAGATGGCCACCTTTATTAATCCTTTCCTCTAATTCTTGGTTTTTTCCCATCTACTGATAGTTCCTTGCTGCTTACAAAAACATCCACTTCTCCTCATCATTAAATAACTCTCATTAGATCCTACCATCTCCACTAGCTTTTGTCCTCAATCTACCTCTTTTCCCTCCTTGGGTAAACTCCTTGAACAAGTCATCTATACTGGGTACCTTCAGTATCTTCTCCCTCACTCTCATCTAAACCTTCTTCATTCTGATTTCCTACCTCATCCTTCAACTCAAACTTCTCTCTTCAGAGTTACTAATGATATCTTACTTGCTAAGTCTAATGGCCTCAATCTCTTTATTGACCGTTAATGATGAAAACAGAACATTTCCATAGGGATTTTTAATTACTTTCACTTAAAAAGTTGAAGGTGAACATCAGGCATGAATGTATATAATGCACATCAGTGACTTTTGGCAGTTTTGACCAATGATATTACCTGAGTCATCAGCTGCTTGGATTGTGGACATGAGGTAAGGAACATTGTTATAATGGATACTGGGCTGCAAGCTCTCCTCCTGGTTATGCTCTTAGAATTGAGCTGTTAGGGTCAGTGATGGGAAGACAGGGACCCATCTGTTGTCTGAAGTCCTGATTTATAAGTAATGTTGGTTCACACATAAATGAGACTAAATGTAATTTCCTCTGAATGAGGCTTTAAATTCAGAAAGATCAGTTAGAACCTGCTTTTTGCCTTATCAAATTACTATCAAATGCAGTAAGCCAATCTAGAAAACAGAGTAGAATAAACGAATAAGGTAGTAGAGCCTCAGCTCCTTGTTTCTTTGCAGGCATATTTTTCAGTGACAGAGAAAAGATTGGGCTTATATTCTTTCTTGGAAAATACCCTCAGAATAACAGAATTGAAAGGGACCCCAGACAGAGAAAAAATATTTATTCTAGGAATCAGTATGTAAGGCAATTTACTTTTTTTCTTTTTCTTTTTTTATAAAAAGTTATTTTTCAAAATACATGCAAAGATAATTTTCAACATTCACCCTTGCAAAACAAAAAAAAATTGTTACAA
Source organism: Myrmecobius fasciatus (assembly GCA_023553655.1). Classification (NCBI taxonomy): domain Eukaryota; kingdom Metazoa; phylum Chordata; class Mammalia; order Dasyuromorphia; family Myrmecobiidae; genus Myrmecobius; species Myrmecobius fasciatus. The sequence goes on along the minus strand of JAJPUD010002055.1, from coordinate 81,461 downwards.
ATTTTTCTCCCTCCCTCTTCTTTACTCCCTCCCCTAGACAGCAAGTAATCTAATATAGGTTAAACATGTACAATTCTTCTAAATGTGTTTCTACATTTATAATTCTGCACAAGAAAAATCAGACCACAAGGGAAAAAATGAGAAAGAAAAAAATAAGCAAACAACCATAAAAGGTGAAAACACTATCTTGTCATCCATAGTCCTCTCTCTGGATGCAGATGGCTCTCTCCATCACAAGTCTATTGGAATTGACCAGAATCACCTCATTGTTGAAAAGAGCCAAGTCCATCACAGTTCATCACATAATCTTGTTGCTTTGTTCAATGTAATCTTGGTTCTACTCACTTCACTTAGCATAAGTTAATGTAAGACAAGGCCTTTCTGAAATCAGCCTGTTAATGGTTTCTTGTAGAATAATAATAGGCAATTTAAGGGGTAAATTTCATCAACATAAATCTCAGTAGGAGACCTCTGGCTATACTATTGTGTTCTATCCACTGGAAAGTAAAAAGAATGAGAATCCTGTATTCACTGGATCATAGATTCAAAGCTGGAAGGGATTTTAGGGGACATCTAGTTCAACTCCTCTCATTTTTCAGATGAGGAAACTGAAGCTACACAAGATCACACAACTTGTGATACAAATGGGATTTGAACTCACGTTCTCTGATTCAAAATCCATTACTTCACCACTTTTTTTCACCATTCTGTATTCTAAGAGCCAAGACCCATGATCATTTTCTTCAAGATAAACATTTTAGTTATCTCCTGTCCATGTTGTATATGCTTCTCCTGTTATATATTCCAATACTGTGGACATATCCTATCCATCATCTGCCTCAAGAGCCATAGCTAAAGGTAGGACCTTTTTGAGATGAAGCTGTAATTGGACTTAACAAGATTAATGGAGCAGCTGGTCAAAAAGCACATTGTAGAGAAATTCAACTAAATTCATCCAATGTTTGCTGTGCTTGGGATACAAAAATCAAAAGGAGCCAAAATTTTATCTCAAGGAAATTATTAGTGGCATCTAAGTTGGATCTTGGTGAAAGGGAGAGACATTAACTAATGGAGATGGGGTAGTGGTGGTTAAAGGGAGTTTTCAGTCAAGGGGGCCAGTAAGAGCATAGGTAGGTAGACAGGGGAGGGTAGGACATGAATGGAGAGAGAAAATAGTATTGTTTTCCTGCAATACCAGTCAGCCAACAAACATTCATGAAATAAACCCTTACTATGTGCCCTTTGATGGTGGGCCCTTAGACACTGTGCTAAGTAAGTAATGGGATTTCAAAGAAAGGTAAAGTTTCTTCTTTTAAGGACTATATGTTTCAATCGGAGAGAGTGCATAGAGGATATATTCAGAATAGATGAAGGTTAAGTGGAAAGGGGAAAGATTAGAATCTAGAGGACCTGGGGAAAGGCATCCTTCTGAAAGTTGACTGAGCTGAGCCTTGAACAAAGCCAGGGAAGTCAGAAGGCTGAGATGTGAGGGCAGACTAATCCAGGCATGGGGGTAATAGCCAGTGCAAAGGCCTACAAAAGTGTCATATGTGAACAAGTTGACAGTGTAATTGGATGGTAAAGTGTAAAAAGTATGGAAAGGTAGGGAGGGATTACCTTAAAGAGGCCTCTAAAGACTAAAAAAGAGAAAAAAGGAGATATTGGAGCCTACTGACCAGGAAAGTGATAGGGACAGACCCATGCTTTAGAAAAATCACTTTGGCAGATGAGTGGAAAATGGATTGGAGAGGAGAGAAATGAGGCAGCTCATAGAAGGTTATTTCAGTAAGTGATAGGAGCCAGAACTAAGGCTGTTTATGAATGTAAAGAAGGAGATATAAGATATTGTGAAGGTAGAAACAAGATTTTGTGATAGATTGAATTTATGGGGTTAGTAAGGACAAAGAATTGAGCCTGACAACAAGGATGCAAACCTATTTACTGGGAGAATAGTGGTGCCCTTGATAATAAAGTTCAGAAGAGGGTAGCAGGATTTGGGGGGAAATGAGTTGTGTTTTGGATATATAAGTTTGAGATCTACAGAGCATTCAGTTTGAGATGTCAAAGAGGCATTTGCCTATGTTTGACTGGGGCTCAGTTAAAAGAATCAACTGCAGAAATCTGAGCCCGTGGAATCTGATGAGATCATAAAGTAGGATAGTATAAAATAAAAACAGAAGGGGATCTAGGACAAATCCTTAAGGGATGCTCATGGTTAGTGGGCATGACCTGGATGAAGAACTAGCAAAGGAGACTGAGAAAGAACAGTGGGACAAATAGGAGAAAACAGCAGTGTCATGAAAACCTAGGGAATATCTAGAAATAGCAATCTACAGTGTCAAATACTGTGGAGAGATGAAGGAATTTCTCAGAGAGTATTGAAAAAAGGCAATTTTTGCAATCAAGAGATCAATGGTAATTTTGGAGAGGCTAGTTTCTGTTGAATGATGATAGTAGAAGTCAGAGTGCAGAGGATTTAGAAGAGAATGAGAGAAAAAGAAGCACCATTTGTAGATGACTTTCTCAGTGACATTGGGCACAAAAGGGAAGAAAGATATAGGATAACTAGTGGGGATGAAAGGATGATTCTAAGGTTGGAGAAATAGAGGCATATTTGTAGGCAGTAGGAAATGAGTCAAGAGACTGATGAGAGGTTGGTTATGGGGGCAATTTGCTGGAAAATTGGGAGGGAATGAGATTAGTACATATATATACATATATATGTACTTAGCAAGAAGGGCCACTTCTTCATCTGAGACTAGAGTGAAGGAAAAGACAGTGGAGGAAGATAGTGAAATAATATGGAGATGAAGAGTATAGAAGGGGGAATTCTGTGAAAGGTCTCAATTTTATCAGTGAAGTATACAGGGAGACCCTCCTTGAGAGGGTTAGAGGGATTAGGTTTAAGGAGATATAAGATATGAAACAGTGGGTTAGAATAATGTTTATCTAGTTGCAATGAGACCCCAGTCAAAATTAGATCACAAATTTGTAGTGCATCCAGTTAGCACAGTTTCTTAATTTCCACCAGTTTTTTCAGCGGCAAGTAGAGGAGGCAGTTAGTGGGAGTAATTCAAGGCTGGGGCTTGTCAACTTGTCATTGTTACTAGGAAAAGGGAACAAGAGAAATGAAAATGGCAGAGGAGAGCATAGGTTGAGTATATGAAGGGTTGTAATATTAAGTAAGACTGGGAAAAAAAAGTTAGTGTTAGATAGTGAAAGGCCTCCAATGGTAGACATAATACAAGACAGAGACCAAGATAAAAATACATTGCTTATGTTAATTTATAAGGAAAAAAAAGGCATGCCTTTGGGAAGGCTCAGTGATTGTGTCTGGCTATGAAGAGGAGAACAATGTAGGAAATGCTGTTACGAGGAAAAGTGAAGAAAGGATGTATAGTGTGAAAAACAGAAGTTCTGGCATTTGTCTGAGGAACTGATCTCTTATCAAGGTATCACAACTTAAAGGTTTAAAGAACAGAATAGAAATTTTCAGCAGCAGATGGGTCACACAGATTTCTGCTTGTCCCTGTTTTACAGAAATATAGAAAGCCAAAGCAGGCAGACAGTGCCTGCTTCTCATTGGATACTTTGATGGATCTATGATCTTCTCAGGTGAGCACTCACTGTCATAGTAATGATGGAATGTCATCCATACTTTCTCATTCCTCTCCTAAGCCATGCATTGGGGACAATCTACTAAGTTCACAGAAGAGGCTTTCCTCTAGATCTCTCTCTCTTCCCTCCTCTTTTACGGCAAAGTCTATGGACCCCTTCTAAGAAGTGTTTTTTAAATGCATAAAAGGCACAGGATTATAAAGGAAATTAATTAGAAATAAGTTATCAAACTATTTTAAAAGCAAGGTTATGGATCTTAGGTCTTGGTCCCTGATCTAGTCAACATCCCTCAGAAATTAGATTCTGGGAAGTTTTGTCTTATAACACCCAAAGCTGCTCTGGAAGTAAAATAGGGCCAACTTTGAATCCAAGTGCTCTGACTCCAAAGCCAACCTGATTTCTGCTCTATCAAACTGCTTCTTGAGATGAGGAGATCCTGACTTTTGAAGGGCGTTTACAGGATCAGATAGGGAGTCCTTGTTGAGGCAGGGATTGAGCTGTGTCTTTGGAAGAGGGACTAGTTTAACCTAACAGTAGGAAAAGCATGTATTTGAAACTGGAAGACCTGAGTTCTGTCAACTGGATTGAACTGACTCCAGAGCTAAGTGGAACAGGCTAGAGACAAGAATCAAACAGAAGTTTAATTTCAAAGTGAGGGAAATGGTTTGTAAACAATAACACAGATGCCAGAGCCCCTGCCTCTAGAGGTGGGGGGACCTGAAACAGAGTAGGGAGATCTCAATACTTATAGCATTGGCAACAATGAGACAAGCTTGCTTCATAGCAGGGCTTCATGACTGCAACACGGGTACTTATTTAGTGCTTATCCAGTGCTTGTCCCATCTCAGAGAACACTTGGTGCTGGTCAAAGCAATAATTATGTGATTTTGCCAGAGGGTGAGATCATTCAGAAGGTGAGTGCAAAAGATTTTGTTATGGCAAGCTCAGGGCACAGCTTGCTTGCTGAGCCTTAGCTCTGGAAAATAGAGTGTCTCTTACTATCTTGACATTTCTAGCTTTTGGCCAAATGGAGGGGGTCTGAAAGAATTCCTACCCTTCTGGTCTATAAATGAGAGGCCAATAAAAGTAAAAGCCAAGATGCCATCAGAGGCCATTTGGGCCAGGTCAAGATGTTCAGGGTGTTAGTACCTATTGAGAAAATGTGTTCCAGGTAAAAGGCAAGGAAGAGGGCCTTCAATGAAGGGGAAGAAAATGCCAACATCTGCTTGAATCAGGGCCTTGATGACTGGGCACATAACAAAAGGAAAGAGGGAAAAAAAATTAGGACTGTATACTCAGCCTCATCTGGAAACTTGGGAAAGCTCTCTTATCTGGATGTTGACTGCTTCTGAGTTCTTACATAAACCTTGAGGTTTCTGGAGGCTTCTGCAGTCCATACAGGAGAAGGGCTTTCTTCAGATGATTCAGGGGTACACACCCACAAGTTTGATAGTTGTAGGCACAGTCAGAAGGACCTGATAGGAACTCTTAGAAGATATATGGGTTGATAATTATGTGAAAACTCTTGCATCAATCTTTGGATAGGAGTTTCTGGTCAGCATACCTAAGTTCTTTTATTTTTCTTATTATTCTTTTTCTATTTATTTTCTAATAAAGAAATGTATTTTTTTAATTTTAATTTTTTTTAAATTTTTAATTTTTTTATTTGCAAAACATATGCATGGGTAATTCCTAAACATTAACCCTTACAAAGCTTTCTGTTACAAATTTTCCCCCCTCCTCCCCACCCCTCCCCTAGATGGCAGGATATCCACTACATGATAATTGTGTTAGAATACTTAAGAAATCAAATATATGTATAGTTATTGCATCATTTTTTGTGCAGGAGAAATCATATCTACAAGAAAGAATAATCCGATAAAGGAAATACAATGCAAGCAAACCTCAATAGAGAACATGAAAATGTTATGTTGTGGTCCACATTTCACATCCCTCTCTCTGGGTGTATATGGCCTTCTTCACTGAACAATTGGAACTGGTTTGAAGCATTTCATTGTTGAATAGAGTCATGTCCATTAGAACTGATCCTCATATAGTATTGTTGTTGCCGTGAATAATGATCTCCTGGTTCTGCTCACTTCATTCAGCATCAGTCCATGCAAGTCTCTCCAGGCCTCTCTGAAATCTTCCTGCTGGTCGTTTCTTACAGAGCAATAATGTTTCATAACATTCATATACCATAATTTATTCAGCCACTCTCCAATTGATGGGCATCCATTCAGTTTCCAGTTTCTAGCCACTACAAAAAGAGCTGCCACAAACATTCTTGCACATGTGGGGTCCTTTCCTTCTTTTATAATTTCTTTGGGATATAAGCCCAATAGAAACACTGCTAGGTCAAAGGGTATGCATAGTTTGATAACTTTTTGAGCATAGCTCCAAATTGCTCTCCAGAATGGTTGGATCTGTTCATAGCTCCACCAACAATGCATCAGTGTCCCAGTCTTCCCACATCTCCTCCAACATTCATCGTTATCTTTTCCTGTCATTTTAGCCAATCTGACAGGTGTGTAGTGGTACCTCAGAGTTGTCTTAATTTGCATTTCTCTGATCAATAGTGATTTGGAGCACCTTTTCATATGATTATAAATAGTTTTAATTTCATCATCTGAAAATTGTCTGTTCATATCCTTTGACCATTTATCAATTGGAGAATGGCTTGAATTCTTATAAATATGAGACAATTCTCTATATATCTTAGAGATGAGACCTTTATCAGAACCCTTAAATGTAAAAATGATTTCCCAATTTGATGCTTCCCTCCTAATCTTGTCTGCATTAGTTTTGTTTGTACAGAAACTTTTTAACTTAATATAATCAAAATTATCTATTTGGTGTTCAATTAAGAGTTCCAGATCTTCTTTGGACATAAATTTATTCCATCTCCACAGGTCTGAGAGGTAAACTATCCTATGTTCCTCTAATTTGGTTATAATATCACTCTTTATATCTAGATCATGAACCCATTTAGATCTTATCTTGGTGTGTGGTGTTAGGTGTGGGTCCAGCCTTAATTTCTTCCATACTAGTTTCCAATTTTCCCAGCAGTTTTTGCCAAATAGTGAGTACTTATCCCAAAAGCTGGGGTCTTTGGGTTTATCAAACACTAAATTGCTAACATTATTACCTAGCTTGTCCTGATATCCTATCCTATGCCACTGATCGACTGCTCTATTTCTCAGCCAGTACCAAATGGTTTTGATGACCACTGCTTTATAATATAGTTTTAGATCTGGTACAGCAAGGCCACCATCATCTGTCTTTTTTTTCATTAATTCCCTTGAAATTATTGACCTTTTGTTCTTCCAAATGAACTTTGCTACTATTTTTTCTAGATCTGTAAAATAATTTCTTGGGAGTTTGATTGGTATGGCACTAAACAAGTAGATTAGTTTGGGTAGTATTGTCATTTTTATTATGTTCGCTTGGCCTACCCATGAGCACTTAATGTTTTTCCAATTGACTAGGTTTGACTTTGTGTGGAAAGTGTTTTGTAGTTCGTATAGTTTCTGACATTTTCTTGGCAGATAGATTCCCAAATATTTTATGCTATCATCCGTTATTCTAAATGGAATTTCTTTTTGTATCTCTTGTTGCTGAACTTTGTTGGTAATATATAAAAATGCTGATGATTTATGAGGATTTATTTTGTATCCTGTAACTTTACTAAAGTTGTGAATTGTTTCTAGTAGTTTTTTAGTTGAGTCTCTAGGGTTCTCTAAGTATACCATCATGTCATCTGCAAAGAGTGATAGTTTGGTTTCTTCATTACCTACTCTAATTCCTTTTATCTCTTTTTTCTTCTCTTATTGCTAAAGCTAACATTTCTAATACAATATTAAATAGTAATGGTGACAGTGGGCAGCCTTGTTTCACTCCTGATCTTATTGGGAATGGTTCTAGTTTGTCTCCATTACATATGATGCTTGCTGATGGTTTTAAGTAGATGCTAAAGAAATGTATTTTAAAACAATTCTTTGGTATACATAAAATTTTACCATTTATTAAAGATGAAAAAATTGCATACTAATGAGATGGATGTGCTTGTTTATTTTTACATAAAGAATTAAATCTTGGAAGAATATTTGACACCTTTTACCATTGCCAAATTTTCCCCCCAACTCCCACATTCAGTTATGTGACCCCATATGGAGTTGCAACCTACAGTTGAAGAAGCTTTAGCCTAGTGGATAGTGAACTGGTCTTGGAGCCAGGAGGACTTGGATTCAAGATGTGTTATCTGACATATTCTGATTATGTGACACTGGCTAGTTATTTAACCTTTCAGTGTTTTTAGCAACTCTCTACAATTATAAAATGCAAAGAAGATGCAAAACCTACATACATAGATTCTTGGTTAAAGGCACACAGAGATGGTTCATTTTCCCAGTCTTGCAAAGCTGGCTTCAAACAATGCAATGAAATTTTTCTCAAAATTCTCACAGCTGAATAATTACATTAAGTCAAGAACAGAACAAACTACTTAGTAGTCTCAAAAAGGATTAATTTTGAGAAGGAGATTTAAACATCACCAAGCTAACCAAGAAAACTTAAACATAAACTATGCAAAACAATACAATAATTATTTCTATTGTCAACTAACATCGTTCTTTTGTATTCTGTTTATCCATTCTCAATGTTCATTTAATCAGTTCATTTAATCAAACTTTTTGAGTCTCAGAAGTCTCATGTAGTTATTTGATGCTTAGATATTTTTTCTTGGACAATAGAGTTTATTCTCAGGACTCCTCTAAAGAGGGTTCTGCTTCTGTGGTTCTCAAACTAGAGGTTCCTAGGCAATTCTGACTTAGTATAATTTAGTGCAATCATTAAAATTAGTTCTCCAGTTTTGAAATTTCAGAGAATTTCAGTTTATATATCATTTGCTATTTCCAGCCTTACCTAAATCCTGTACCTGATCTAAGAATCTTTAAAAAATTTATGAAAATTCAACCACAATTCTTCTGCCTTTTAAAATTACCAGATACTTAAATAATGGGGAGAAAATTAACTTTCTTTACCATTATCCATACAATTTATGTGTAAAATTTTAATCTATTTTAAGAACTTATTACTAAAACATACTTTGAATTTCCAGTGACAGATAAATTTGGAAGCCAATCAATGCATATGTATGTAGTTCTTAAAGAAAATAGTCTAATCCTGCTGCTTTCTCAAAATTTATGATTCCATTTATTTAGAAAGCATTTTACATTGCATCTTTATCTTTATTACTTTGTCTAATCATTTCCCCCTTAGGAGGATATCATCCCTATATTATAATTTAACCAAAAATACTGGATAAAATTGTAAGATATTCATACTTGCATCCTATTATAGCAACTCAGAGATGTTTTAGTATCAATATATATTTAATAGATTTAGTGTTGTACTTACAGAACTTCTTGCTATAACAGGAAAAGAGGGACATAGTTATAACGATGCCATATATCATAAGAGGGAGAAAACTCCTTTAGCTCTGTTTAATTCCAAGTATGAATCTATCAGATATGACTCATGCCTGGAATTATCTGATAGGCAATTATGTAGTCACAGGGTATTAAAAGCAAGACTCAGGATTAACCACGTGGAGAAATTTCCTTTTCAGAAAGGAAATAGCACAATAGAGAAATAGAGTTAGGAAGATCCTACATAGACTGTGCCAAAGTCATCCCCAAAGCTTTTCCCAGGCACAGACATCTGCTTTTAGCAGTTCCCAGAATGCAGTGTATGCCATTTTCTACTTTTGACTTTATAACAATTCAAACAATTATTCCTGTGATCAAAGCTCAAAATAATAGTAAATTATCCCAAGAATTTTTATCTTAAATAGAAAAATTACACTAACCACAATTTTGGCCTTAAATATATTTCCTCATGTTTCCCTAACAGCTAACATTTCATTAGTCCTTTACTTATAAATTAAAACTATATTCTGAGACTTCAGACATACAGCAAATATCTGATAATTGACTGATCACTGATATACTGAAGCTACATCATTGAACCATCCTATATACTTTGATAATAGCTAAGAATTTCAAATAAAAATTTATTTTAAATTATGTATTATTATTATCTGCTTTATGACAAAATATACCCCATTACATATTTAATAGTTTTCAAATATCTATTTTTATCACATCCTTTCAAAAGTCCAATTCATGTGTGACAGAATTCAGGTTAAAAAGCTGTTTTGTATAACAACATTTCTATTATAATGGTCTCTATCATATAAGAGAATTTAAAAATACAATAATAATATAAGCAATATCATGTATTAAGAAATGAAAAAAAATTTAGATGACATCAATTACATTTCCAAATTATCCCATATAAAAATCATTTTGCATTTTAAACCCATTTTTAGAGTTATCAGACATGGAACAATTACATTCAATTAAAGAAATAATAAGGAAGCTAGTAGTGCAGGAGATAGAGTACCTGACTTCAGACACTTGATACTAGCTGTGTGACCCTGGGCACACAGGTGCCTCACAAAATAATAATATAGTGCTTAGTATATGCCAATCAGTGTTTTAAGCACTTTATAATCAGATTATTTTGATCCTCACAACTACCCTAGGGGATGGGTATTATTATTATTTTTCTCTTTACAAATCAGGAGAGTGGGACAAAGATAATTTGTGTAAGATTACACAGCTAATGAATTTTTGCAACCAGAAAATAATTTGTTTCCCTGCATTTTTCCAGCATTAAAAAAAATTTCCAGGGCAGCTAGGTAAAGTGGTTAGAGCACCTGAAGTCAGGGGGACCTGAGTTCAAATCTGGTCTCAGATACTTCTTAGCTGTGTGACCCTGGACAAGTCACTTAACCCCAATTGCCTCAGTAAAAAGAAAAAAAAAAATCCCCGTATTTAGGAATCTTATCTGAGATGAGAAGGGTTAACAGGAGAGAGAGAAAGAGAGAGAGAGAGAGAGAGAGAGAGAGAGAGAGAGAGAGAGAGAGA
>JAJPUD010002055.1:483-70841 GCA_023553655.1 Myrmecobius fasciatus | reverse complement strand
AGAGAGAGAGAGAGAGAGAGAGAGAGAGAGAGAGAGAGAGAGAGAGAGAGTTAGTTTTTGAACTGAGAGAATCACAGGGGATTTCAGATTTAAATAATTGTTCAAGGAAGGGCTAACAAGAGGTTGCTATAAAGTACAAGTCATTTATCTGTTTTTTCTTTCTTCACTCTGGTATAACTTCCAAACTTCCTTTACCAAAGTTATACCAAGTTATACCAAACTTTCTAGTATAACTACCTTACTTCATTGCCCTAGAACAACCTTGCTATCTTGCTAATCTTGCTATTTACTTTTTAAATTTATATAACATTTAGTTCTTATTTTTCCTTAAAACAAATTCTAAAGAATGGCACCTTAAAACTTACTAAAATATTTCAGAAGGGAGTGAATTCCTGGGATTATCTCAAAGTCTCAGCAATTTTCTCCTGAAATCTTAAAATGATTAATCTTCAAATTCCTTAACCTGATAAAATGTTTTCAGTAGTTCCACAAACTTTGATTATCTCACTCTATTTCTGTAATTCCAACATAACCAAAGCTTAAATGACAGAAAAAAAAGTCTCACAGATTTTTTTTCTTTTTCTCTTTTCTTTTAATCTAATCTTCTGTGGAAAGCCTAGCGTGAAAGTTAGTCCCACTTACTGGGACAATTGCTACTTCAAATATGAAAATTCATTAATCTTTCCCAGTGTTCTAAACTCTTTGGCTACAGCCCTTAGAAGTTTTTCTAGCTAGCAATATTTTAAATCTTTCAAGGTAACAGAATCTAATTCACAAAATAAACATAACACAGACATTTTGTATTTTACAAAGACACAAACACAGACAAAACAGATACAAGCAGACACAGTTTTAAGAAAACATGCAGTTAATCCTAAATTTCCTGGTTTTTAAGTAGCACATGATTACTGAAATGTATAGTTAAAACAACAACAACAACAACAGAGGCATGCACAATGACCAATTAACAGAAGTGTGTAGTTTGAGTGATCTGGCCCTAAAGTTTTCTTCACAAAGAATGATAAACTTGACCAAGACAAGAGCTTGGGGATTTGGAACAGGGAAAAGGGCACAGGACTCACCAGAGAGGGAGGGGTCAGACTGAGGAAATAATTCTCTGTCCATTCTCACTGGTACAAAAGTCCTGTTTCCATGTTCAATTCCACTTCTGACACCAATAAATGTCAACCAAATTGAACCAGCTTCTAAGCTTTGGATAGCCAGAGCTGTGAACAGAGCAGGCTAGAGACAGGAGAGCCAAAAATCAAACAGACGTTTAATTTCAAAGTGAGAGAAATGGCTTACAAGGACACATGTACAAAGGGGGACCTGAGGCATTGTGGGGAGATCTCAATACTTACAGCTTTGTACAATGACGATTACAGCAAGAATGAGACAGGTTTGATTCATAGCAGGGCTTTATGACTAGAACATGGGTACTTATCCAAGCTTGTCCAAGTTTAGAGAACACCTGATGCTGATCAAAGCTTTACAATAATAATGTAATTTTGGCAGAGAGTGAGATCATTCAGAAGCTAAATGCAAAAGATTGTTAAGCCAAATTCAGGGTACAGCTTGCTTTTTGGACCTTAGTTCTGGAAAACAGGCTCTTTCCCACTGTCTTTACAGTAGGAAACTTTTCTATGAACCTTAGTCTGAACAGTGCCATGTAGCAACAGACTAAGAGTAAAGGATGACCCCAGTTCCAATACTGACTCTACCACTGATCTTGTTTGCTTAATTAATTGCTTAATCTGCATCTCTGTTTCCTGACTAGTAAAATACAGGACTAGATGACTACGCAGTTCTCCTCCAGATCCAAATCTATAACCCTCATCTCAGAAGTTCTTTGTGTCTTCTTGCTTGTTCTGAAGGGGAAAGAGGAGCATATTTCTAATTCTTCATTCTGTATGTGCTGTCCAGCCCATAGCCAACCATATTTCTAGGGATCTTTCTCAATCATATCTCCTTTGTTGCAATCTTTGATCTCCCCCCCCCCTTTTCCACTGGTTCTTTCCTCTCTGCCTAAAAATATCAAATCTCACATACAGAAAGAAAATAAATGCCCCCCCTCCCCTTTCTTCTCCTTCCTCACTTTTTTAAAACTTCCCTATGTTTCAAAAGAGTAGTATAGAATGAAGTACACTGGGACTTCAATCAGAGGATGCCGGCTTTTTTTTTTTTTTTTTTTAAACGTTCTTCCCTTAGAATGTAGACTCCTTGAGAGAAAGAATTGCTTGCATCTGTATTCCCTACTGTTTGTTGACTAGTTGACTAAACTACTGAACATGTGTCTGAGAAAATATTAACTTGGTTCAATATGGTTTCAAGTCAAAGTCCCTATTCAAAACTTTGCTGCCTCAACCTCCCCAAAATGTAAATAGCAATCATTTTTGAGGTTCTTCCCCTCTCAGATTGATTGATTTATTTAGACTTATTATTATTTTTTTTTTTTGACTAGGTAAAAGAGAAGATTCTTGTCTCAACTGCTACCAGCTTTAATCACTAAATGGGTGTGGCCTTGGTCAAACTGAGAACTGTTGAAGACCTTAGCTTAAAAAGGCCAAGGTCTCCCATTGCATCCAGAGCCATCTTCAGTTATCTTGATCTATATCCACCACTGAACGTAGTCATGGGACTCTGGAGGGGAAAATGAAGTGGGTGACGTTGCATAGTCCTCTTTGGATTAAATCCGACTTACTTGAATGTCATGTCATCACCTCCTAGATGTCATGAGACAAAGGACAAACCAATACACACACACACACACATACACACACAGTTAATTCACCTGATCTCTAAAGTCCTTTGCAGCTCTAAACCCTATTATGACTAAAGGAGAGCATGACTGAACCAAGACTCCTAGAAGAGATGAAAGAGAAAGAGACAGAGACAGACAGACACAAACACACACACACACACACACACACACACACACACAGACACACACACACAGAGGAAGGGAAAGAGGGAGGGAAGGAGAGAGGAAAGAGTGTTTCTGAGAGACGAAGACAGAGACAGAGAGATAGAGACAAACAGAAACAGAGAAAAGACAGAGAGACAGATGCTGTAGTTTGGTTTATTGACCTCTGACTCTGAAATGCCACGTCATTTCTCTTGTTGTTATTTGTCCTTCATAATACTCCTGTCCAGACAGTTCCAGGAGGTGAGTTCAAGCTACCTTGGCATATCAGATCTCAGAATAGGCCCCAAAAGGCCCTGCCCATAAGGTCTGTCGTGGTCACCACCACCATGAATCATTAAGTGTTTACTTTGTGTAAAGTACTATGTTCACTGGTAGGGAGGGAAGGCAGCCTCTACTCTCAAGGAGCTCACCTTCAGATGAAGGAGAACAGACAGAAGGTATTAGTTGGAATGGTCTTATGTCATTAGGGTTCAGTGGGAAAGCAGATATTAATGCTTCTCTTTCTAAAAATGTCATTTCCACTGATAACATGCCAGTTTCTGATGATGAGCCATTTGACATTACCAGAGACTGGTGACAAGGGCTTTCTTTTCTGGCCTTTAGGAGATACAGTTGCTAGTTTTTATTTCCACAGGGGTTGTTTCCAAGGCTGATGGCTTATAGGTACTGGGCCAAGGAAACATTTCCATTTCCAAGGCTCTTGGGTTCAGGGTCCTGGTCTGTCTCCATAAGGGTGGGAGGGAAGATGGTGTTCAAAGTGCTGGTGTTGGTAACCTGAGCTTCCCAGCACAGGTTGTTTTCTATCTTTCCCCCAAGGTGCCTTGCTCCTTTAGGCAGATTATAGCCCCCCTATGAGTAGCAGCTAGTTGGAAAGGCTGGCTTCTTCTCCATAGGAGTTGCCTCCCCAGATGTTGGCTGTGAGAATTGACCTAGAAGCAAGACAAGTTGTCTGGGAGATGCTACTACTCTCAGGGCTCATGTACTTATCTGCATGCAGGTGGTCAGCAATTGCTACTGGTAGTGATGAGGAACATAGGCCTTTTCTCCATAATGATTCCTCACCTTGATGGTGGCTTAGAGCTGGAAGCGGGCCAGGTAGTTTGAACAGAACTTACTCCCAAGGCTTTGGACTCACGGTCAGGATCTGAGGAGAAATGGTGGTCAAGGCGATGATGCTGGATTTGTCTGGCATGTGATCGAGCATGAGGGGACCCTGCTTTTAAGGATGCTGCTCCACACATATTGAAGCTTCTAGGATTATTGATTCTGCAGTTGGGAGGAATCAGAGATATCTATCTAAGCTTTGTTTTACAAAGGATGAGGCTTTCAAGGCAAGCAGGGGTCCTCCCAGTCAATAGAAAAAGCAAACTTTTCTTTTAAATATATGAGGATTGCTTAGTTATTCCCCATTTAAAGTTTTTTTGGAATTAAAATTCCAAGCTACCTCAACCTGAGCATGTAATATATTCTATAGCTAAGTTTTTATTAGGGCCTTTTACTGTTTACATCCTTCAGGATCATGCTAAATGCTAAGAGATAGAATCACACCTAAGTTAGGAGTCTAAAAATCTCTATGTTCTAAGGTGTTTGGAGGGTTAGGGATAGGGGACATAAATTTACATGTAACTGATTCTAGGAAGGAAAGACTGAGCTAAAGCCAATGTAGAGGCTGTGAGCAAAGTGCCCTGAGAGATTCCCCAGTGAGAGATTGCTTCTTCCATGTAATTTTTTTTCTTTTAACCCATTTATCCACCAAAAACCCCTTTCTGGGTCGCTTTAAATCTACCTTTGCTGTAGTTTTGGTGGACACACCACACATTCCACACATCCACACATTCATTGGCATGTATACTATACATGCACATACATGCACCATGAACAAGGAACCATGAATATATATGTATATGCCAAAATACATTTAATACATTTTTGAGTATTCTTCAGTCTATGTAGAGTGCATGTATACCCTAGCTTCCTTTGCTGTTCTCACAAGACATTGATTATTGATCCTATTATATGATCCTATGTCTGGACATCTCTATCTTTTCAATCTATCTTCTGCCTTCAAGTCTCAGCTAAAATCTCACCTTCTGTAGGAAGTCATTTCCAGCCTTAATCTTGTTGCCTTCCCTCTGATGATTATTTTTCATTTATCCTTTGTATATATAGTTTGCTTGTACATGGTTATTTGCTGTCTATCCTCATAAGACAGTAAGCTCCTGAGGGGCAGAAACTGACTTTTGCCTTTCTGTGTATCCCTGGGATTTAGCCTGGCACACAGTAAGCGCTTAATTAGTGCTAAATGATAACCCTCCCACGCCATTCTTCCTGCCCGCCAACTCGCGTAAAGCCGGAATAGCTCAGGACACACACGCCTCCCTATCCCTATTCGTACATGTGTGCATGAATGCATGATGCACACACGCTTGGGCCTTGAGATCGATTTTGTAAGTTTTTTACACGGGCTGCGCTGCTCCGCGTAGCGAAGAAACTCGTTTCAGCGGGCGCTCTCAGGTCCTGATCATGATGCAGTCGGGTTTTGGCTACCTTGGGTGAGGGACTCCTCCGCTAGTCCTAGGCCCGCGAGGAGAATGAACTAAACTAAGCAGAGCTGGGTTGGGTTGAGCTGAGTTGAGCAGGGCTAGGCGAGGCGGGGCGGGGCTAGGCGGGGCGGGGCGGGGCGACAGAGGCCCTTCGAGGGCAACAGCGATGGGGAGGAGATTCTCGCGCTGCCTGTGCGGGCGGCGCCGTGGCTTAGTTGGTTAAAGCGCCTGTCTAGTAAACAGGAGATCCTGGGTTCGAATCCCAGCGGTGCCTGACCCCTGTGTCTCTTTTTTTCTTCCTTGCTCGCACACACACATATACAGAAAAAAATCTTCATTTTATGCCGCCCGGAGATGGGAGCTCCACAGGAGCGGCCAGGTAGAGTTAGGATTGGGGTTGCGTTTTGAAGGACCGGTGCCAGCTTTCAGACCGCTCCCTCTTATTAGCTGCTGCATCCTGTGCCTGAGAGGGGCTCCGAACCTTAAGCCCACGGGGATCTTCGCGCCCCGAGTCCAAAATCCCGAGCCAAGGTGAGGGCGGCGCGGAGGCTTGGGGGGGAGGGAGGGAATTACCTGCGCCCCCCGGGGTGGGGCCTGGAAGGTGGGGAGGAGGGAGCTGTGGGAGACCCTGTGGGTGTGAAGAGACCGGCCACAAAGTGCAGCTTCCAGGGAGGTAGGAAAGACTCTTTGGGGCCCCCAAAGTGTTTGGGGCTCCTAGGGAACAGCCTGGAGATTGTAGGGGGAGGCAGAGAATGTTTGGGGATGAAAGGAATGAAATGAGGGAGAGGGCTCAGGAGTCCTGGGAAGAATTGAAAGGAGGAGAATTGGGAGTTATTTGGGGACTCCGAGAAAAAATTGGGCATAAAGGACCAAAGAGTGAGGATGGGAAGGACTGATATGGAAAAGAATTGGGCGCCATAGGGCTCAGGAGATTTTGGGGGGCCCTGAGAGGAATTTGGGCATAAGCGGTCAGAGACAGGTTGGAAGGGAGGGAATGGAGACAGTTTGGGACTTAGGGATGAGAGGATGTTTGGGACTCTGAGTAAGGCAAGGAAATGGAAACAATCTGCAAACAGGACATGATAAGGCATTTAAGGATGAGGTGCAAGGAAGTAGGGTCAGAGATTGGGGTTGTTAGGACAGGAATTGAGGGCAATTTGGGGACTGATGTGTTGTTGGGCAGGAGACTACAAGAAAAGGATATGGGAGAGTGGGAAAGATCTGGGATGACAGGTTGAAAGATGGAAAGGAATCTTAGAAATCATTGATTTTACATTTAAAGAAACTGATGTCAAGTGGGTGGAGGAGATAGAATCTGAATTCAGATTCTCTAGCTCCAAATTCAGCTCTCACTCCACAACTGTTTAGTAATTTTTGAAACTGGGGGAGAAATCAAAAGATGGTGCAATGTTGGAAATGTGTATTAAGGACTGAGCCTCCAACATGCCCCTTTTTTCTCTTAAAATGTTATTGTGTGGTATGGGGTGCGGACGGCCTTTAACTTCTGTACCTCCGGAGATCGGTGAAGGAAGGAGAGGCCTATTTTGTTTGATTAATATTAGTGGATTTATATATAACAGGGGAAGTGCTCATTTCTTCCTTTGACCAATGCCACCTCATATACTGGATCCACTTGCTCCTAGAGCTGGTCAAATGCAGAATAGGCACTTGAAATATATTTGTGTCCAGTTGTGCTTCAGCTGCTGAATGGGGGAGGCACTCAAATCACTCAGCCCAAGCGACCGAGCCCCAGTTGTTCCAGTCCAAATTCTCTTGCATATGGCATATAGATTATTTATTTGTGCCCAAACTGTAGTAGAGCTTTCTGAGCTCATCTTAGTCTGATCAGCCACAGTGGTACATATTCTTCCTTGACCCCTACATAGGGATGTCATTTGAGTTCTCTTGAGAAGGAAGAAAACAACCAGTTTACCTTCTCACTTTGCTAGCTGCCAACATCCTTTCTCCAGAAGTCATAAATTGAAGTATGGTTGGTAATGACCTCAATTAGTAACAGTGCCGGTTTGAGGTGCTAAGTTCACACTTGAGATCTGTGGGCCTCAAGTTGCTAGTGGCTTCTCACCCACACATCTCTTGGAAGCACCCACAATAAAACTAGTCTTAGAGAGCATTGAAATTCCTATTGACTGTTCTAAAACTGGGGTATTTCAGTTTTCTTTTGAAATAACACTTCTCACAGTAAAGATCCCCCAAAATCAATGACTTAGAGAAATGGGTAGAAATTCCTCAAGTATAGCTTGTTTTCCCACCTGCCCCCATCTTAATTTTTGATTGTTTATGGCTCTATTTCCTAACTAAAAATATCATGGCTGACAATTGAGAAGCATTGGAGCCTTGGGCAGTTGACTGAAATGAAGCTTTTTGTTCCGTGAACAGCCATTGTAGACTGCTTTGTGCTCCTGGTTCTTTGGGGGCACTATTGTTCATTCCCTATTTTAATGCCATTCAAAGGCTTAATATGTGATAAATATTATTTGGCTATTAACTACCAATTGATTATTTTGGTGTTTTCATTTAATTTTAAAGGAAATTGCTGCTGCTATTTGGGGCCTCTAATTTCCAGTGAATACAAGATTAGTCAGGTTGTTAAAAGTGGTATATTAGTTAAGAAAGATACATAATTTCTCTTAATTTAAAAGGCTGTTTAAGCAGGTTATATTGGAGAAGAATTGTGGCTGAAGTCATAGGACTACAGATTTAGAATTGTAAGAATCATTTGTTTCAAACCTCCACTTTTACCTTTTAGAGTCAGAGGGATTAAGGGCCTTGCCTAAGATCACATAAGTGGTAAATGTAAAAATTAGGATTTGAACCCAGTCCCTGGACACCAAATTGACTATCCTTCCCACTGTCTCACTGGCGACTAGAATTTGAAAGATGCATATTATAGTGTGGGAGTCACTCTCCTGTTCCGTGTTTGTACTTATTTCATATTTAGGCATCAGGAGATATTGCCCCCACATTTCTTGAAGAAACCTGGAATTTCAGATGTATAGTACAAAGTTGTAACCAAAATTTGTTAGCTTAAAATCTACCCATTGATGCATAGAGAACTTTTTCTTATACTGCCAGGGATTTCTTTGTCAATTTTAAAGATAATTACAAGATCTTAGCTGTAGGGCCAGAAGAGGCCGTAGAAGCCATCCATTCCAAATCCCACATTTTGCAGAGGAGGAAACTAAAGCTCAAGGAAGTTAGTATATCCTGAGGAGACACAATGGAAATTGTTATAGGCAAGATTTGAACCATGAACCTTTGTCTCCAGTTAATAGTCTTTGAATTATACCACAGTCTATTTTTTCCTAACTTTTTGTTATTAATGTGGTTATTAATGTTTATTTGTAATTGATGCCTTTTATTATTAATGTTTTAATTAATGTATTATTCATTTGAACCTCTTGGGAATATGTTCTTTGATAGGATAACACAGCTATCCCTAATTGGTCCTTTGGTTTCTGTGACTGAGGATTGTCAGAGACAGTTTGTAACTAAGTTAGGAAGACTTGTACTCTCTGTGGTTTAAAAGAGCATCCCTTTTCCCATATTGCAAAGGTCCCACAGATACCTTTCTGACACAGACATACAATCTGTGTACAGAAGCTTCTTCCTGGCTACTCCTACTTTGTCTTCTTCCAGCCACTGTGCCTGAAGATACACCTGGGTTAAAAATAAAACAGTTGCTACCCTTAGGGGACTTACTCTTCTCAGGGGAGACAATGTATATATATGTAACTATATACAAAATAAATTTGAGGTAATTTTCTTAGAGGAAGTCATTAGTTCTTCTGGGGAATAGGAAAAGATTCCTTTAGAAGGGGATACTTGAATTGATTTTTGAAGGAAGCCAGGGTCTGAAGGATGGAAGTGAGCAATAATTACAAGAGAGGAGGAGGAAAAAGTGGCCAGCTGATACAAAGGCACAGAGTCAAGACCTGGAAGCCTTCCTGTGCCTTCATGGCCTCCAGGTCCCACAGATGCAAGACACAGATAAGGTGTTCTCCTACAGCTAAGGTGAGCTAATGACCTTTTTCTCATGGGGATGCCATGTTGTGGTCCAATGTGGCTCTAGCTACAGCAAGCAATCCAGTCTGGTCTGTAATTTTTAAAGAGCCTGATGCAACCTTCACAGTGTTCCCATTACTTTCACTTCTGAGAACTTCCTCTCAACCTTCTAAATTCATTTTCAGGAATGTTCAAAAAGAAACTAGAGAAGTTTGAGGAAAAGATCTACTGATTTAGCACAGGGGCTAATTAAGATGTGATTTTTTTTTTTTTAATCTTCAGACATCTATTATGTGGGGCAGCTAGGTGGTACAGTGTCAGGCTTGGAGTCAAGACTTCTGAGTTCAAATCTAGTCCTAGGCACTTATTAGTTGTGTGATGGGGCAAGTCACTTAATTCTGCAGAAAATGGCAAACTGCTCCAGGATTTTTTCGATGAAAACTCTAAAAAGAGGTATGAAGACTGAACTAAACAATAAATGTATCAGGCACTGTGCTAAGTTCTGGGAAGACAAATTTGAAGGAGCTTAAATTTTAATGGGGGAGGTAAGATGGGAGGGAGGAGGAGAAACATACAAAGGAAAGGGAGGAGCCTGAAGAGTGTGCAGGCATGATGGAATGGGCCAAAGGAGTGTGGCCTTGTGGGAAATAAAGAGATAACTGGCCTGAAAACTCTCCTTAAGTGAAGGTTTGGGGAAGATCTCCAATCAGAAGAGCAGAGGGTACCGATGAAATATGTGTACCAGGGCTGATGTGCTCTTGCAGGATGATGATGTTCCTATTAATGAGGTTCCTGAGAGCACCGTGCAACCAGGTAGGAAAGAAGACATACCAAAAGTGAAATTCCTGAATAATTTTAGTCAGTTTATCTACTCAATCCCCATCTTTGAGTCTGATCAGGTAGATACTTCACCAAGTCCCCTCCTGATCTCCAAATATTGTGCTATTACTAAGTGAAGGCTAGCACTTAACCCTCCTCTTGCACCTAGGGAGAAGGCCCTCTTCTTTGAGTTGAAAAAAGCCTTTATGATCTGTTCTCAGAATATCCTCATCCAGTTCTTTTCAACAGTTAAGTGATTTAGGCCTGTTCCAGTGGTCTTGTGATGGAGGGAGCCATCTATACCTAGAGAGTAGACTGTGGGGACTGAATGTGAATTACAACATAGTATTTTCATTTTGTTGTTGTTGTTGTTGTTATTTGCTTGTATTTTGTTTTCTTTTTCATTTTTCCCCTTTTTGATCTGATTTTTTTTTGTGTAGCATGATGGTTGTGGAAATATGTATTGAAGAATTGCACATGCTTAACATATATTGGATTGCTTGCCATCTGAGGAAGGGGTTGGTGGGAAGGGATGGAGAAAAAAATTTGGAACACAGTTTTGCAAGGGTAAATGTTGAAGACTATATGTGCATATGTTTTGAAAATAAAAAGCTTTAAAAAAAAAAGGATATCCTCATCCAAGGCTTCAGTTGTGCCTACAACCAATGCCTCAGCAGACTGTATTCATCATTTTGAGGAAGAGTATAGAAGGGAAAGAGAAGCAAGATGCCTGCTTCTCTGAGGATTTACAACAGCCCAGTGTCCCAGTTGTGAACCCTTACCTTTGTATGTATTCTCTCTCCTTTTTTTTTTGTATTCTTCCTTTTGTGAAGACAAGAAGATATGACTTAGCCAAACTTTCACTCCATCTCTATCTTTATCATAGTGCGTTGTTGATTAAAAACAAACAAACAAAAAAACAACAGCAAAGTAAGTTATAAATAGTAATAATCCCAACAAAGGAAAACAAAATAAAGACTAAAATGCAAAATGGAATGTGCTATTTATATATTGATAAAATAAAACAATGTGAGCTTTAATATGATGTCAGTTGTAACTTATTTAATCTGTGTCCCCTCCTGATCTCTTTTCTTTCTATGTATTTGCTAAGTTTTATTTGAGCAGAGTCCTTTGTGTTTTTATTAAAGCTTTAAAAGCTCATTAATGAAATGTTTCCGGTCCTTTATCCCTTCTGATCTCTACAGGAATGGCACAGGAAACTGGTCAGGCTGGTTCAGGGTGGGTCAACAAGGACATATTGGCAGATGAGCTATATGAAAAGGGTGGTCTCTTTTGAGGCTGTGGGTTAGAGTACAAACAGTTACCAGACTTGGCTGGATTCATTAAGTTTCAGTATTTTCTGGGTAAATTTTATCAGAAAGCAGAAGATATAACACTATTTTTGCCCATCCTCTGAACTTGGTACATCTGTTATGTTAGTGAGGAAACAAACCATGATTTACAATCTGCTTATTTCAAAGATAGTGCTTCTCAAAAACAACAGCTCATTGATGAAATGGGCCAGTTGCCTGGATTGCTTTGCACGTGGACTTGCTCAAGTAACACCAAATTAAGCAATAACACAACTGACTTCCTCCATCCCCAGACTTGGATATGGAAATGAATACCATGGAAGAAGAACGAATTATTCAAACAACTATAAAAATTAACATTTTTCTTTTTTTTTTGAGTTAATAAAATTGACCAATCAATTCAGAGGTTATTTTTGTAATCTCTTCTTCTTCCTTTTCCCTTATACAACACAGTTATACTTTGTAATGAAAGTGTGATATAGTAAATGGAAATTACCTTGTGGGAGAGGAGGGGGGGGAATGTCTGTTCTGTGACCTGTATCCTTTTGTACCCTGCCCAATGTTAAAAGGATTGTGTAACTAGTGTGGGCAGAGCCTAATAATTGTTTGTGTTTGTCTCTTGTACTATATAAAGTCACCATTCTCCTAGCGTGCCAGCTAATTCATGGGCTCCAATTATTTTCTGTTGGAAGCTGCAGTTCTTTCTTTTGAGGTTATTAGGGACCATTCAGTATAGTGAAGATAGTATTTTCT
Organism: Myrmecobius fasciatus; assembly: GCA_023553655.1. Taxonomy (NCBI): domain Eukaryota; kingdom Metazoa; phylum Chordata; class Mammalia; order Dasyuromorphia; family Myrmecobiidae; genus Myrmecobius; species Myrmecobius fasciatus. The sequence continues at coordinate 58,464 of JAJPUD010002055.1, read as the reverse complement.
AGATAGTCCTTTAGAGGTCCTGGGGATTTGATTACTATTCTTGGACCTCATTTGCTGAAGTAAAGAATGGGCCTTGTTAAGTTCAATTCATAAATTAGAATTCAGGATGAGTAAAAACCATTGCAGATGTGTAGAAAATGCTTGTTTGACAGGCTTTTTGAAAAGGTAGCACTTGATTTTTATTTTCCAAAAAAAAGGGATTCGGTTTTATATTGAGATATCACTTTCCCTCAGTATCAGTGTCTGCTGCTACTAAGATAATGAGACAGTTTCTTTGAAAAAAGTTTGTAATGTTATTTGTGTTAATTGGTTCCAAATAATTATACAAATTATGCTGTGAAGTAAATCACAGATGGATGTTTGCCAGGGAAATTTGACATATGAAAATTAATAAAACTTGATCCATTGGGAAAAGAGCTAGATTTTGAAGTGAAAGAATTTGGATTAAAATCCCTACTCTTTACTGCCTGCATAATTGTAGACAACTTAACTTCTCTAGGCCGGTAAAATGAAGCGTTTGTAATAGATGACCTTCTAAGGTCCTTTTCAATTATAATTCTTTGATCCTTTGAAATATTTCGTTATAATGACTTGTCCCCTCCCCCATTTGAATTTCCTTTAGTATTGGCTCCATTTCAGGTGTTTTGTTTCCTTTTTTATCTGTTTCTCTGAGTTGGAATATGTAGAAAGGGTAGAAATGATCTGTGTAATATGTGAAAAAAGTGTAATCACTCTTTTCAGTCCTCAACCTTCTTGACCTCTCTTCTTCAGCCTCTTGGCATTGCTTTATGCTCTGGGTTATGACAATTACTCTCACCTGCTTTTCTCTTTTTCTTTTTGATCACTTCTTGGTTACTTTAGTTGAATTTTCATTTGTGTCATATCCTCTAACTATGTGTGTCCCCATGACTTTGTCCTGAGTCCTCTTCTCTCTCTATACTATTTTAGTCGGTGATGTCCTTAGCTCCCATGGATTCAATGATCATTTCTATGTAGATGATTCTCAGATTTAATTATCCAGCCCTAAGGTCTCTCTTGAATTTCAGTCTGGAATCTCCAACATCCTAATAAATGTCTTCAACTGGATGGGTTTATACATATTTTTAACTCTTCAAGTTTAAAACTGAACTTTAGATGTCTCCTTTCTTTCTAACTTCCCCATTATTGTTGAAGTTTTCGTCATCCTCCCCAGTCATCCAGGTTCATAATCTAGATTTCACACTTACTTAGTAAACTTCTCTCCCTGTCCTTTAATATAATTGCCATCTTGGTGGTACTCTTCTTTACCTCACACCTGAACTATTGCAATGGTTTTCTGTTTGGCCTCAGTGCTTGAAGTATCTCCCCACTCCAGTTTATCCTACATTCAATTGGCAAAGTGATCTTCTTGAAGTTCAGGTCTGACATTATCATTCCCCTAATTCAATAAACTCCATTTCTGTTGGGTTTTTAAATTCTTTTATAACTTGAATCCCTCCTATCTTTCCACTATTCTTATATCTTATTCCCCTTTATGTATTCTTTGCTTTAGTGAAATGTCTTCCTCACTGTTCTTCTCATAAAACTTACATTTTCTGCTTACATATCTTTTTAAAAATTTAATATTTCATCTTTTCTCCAAAATGAAAGCAAATTTAACATTCTTTTTTTTTGCAATTTATAGATAGGAATTTTTCCAAATACATGCAAAGATAGTTTTCAACACTTACCTTTGCAAAACCTTGTGTTCCAAATTTTTCTTACTCTATCCCTCCCTTCCCTCTCCCTAAGACAGCAAGAAATCTGATATAGGTTAAACATGTGCAGTTCTTTTAAACATATTTCCATATTTGTCATGCTGCACAAGAATAATCTGATCAAAAGGGGAAAAAACACAAGAAAGAAAAAAATACATGCAAACAACAATAAAAAAAATGGTGAAAATTCTGTGCTTTGATCCACATTCAGTTTCCATAGTTCTCTCTCTAGATGCTGATAGCACAAGTCTTTTGAAATTGTCTTGGATCACCTCATTGTTGAAAAGAGCCAAGTCCATCACAGCTAATCATCATATCATTTTGTTGTTGTTATGTACAAAGTTTTCTTGGTTCTACTCACTTCATTTAGCATCAGTTCATGTTAAGTCTTTCCAGGCATTTCTGAAATCAACCTGTCCATCATTTTTTATAGAATAAATAATATTCCATTACTTTCATATACTATAACGTATTCAGCCTTTCCCCAACTGATGGGCAGCCACTCAATTTCCAGTTCCTTGCCATTACAAAAGGGGTTGCTATTCTGGAGAGCAATTTGGAGCTATGCTCAAAAAGTTATCAAACTATGCATACCCTTTGACCCAGCAGTGTTTCTATTGGGCTTATATACCAAAGAAATCATAAAAGAAGGAAAGGGCCCCACATGTGCAAGAATGTTTGTGGCAGCCCTTTTTGTAGTGGCTAGAAACTGGAAACTGAGTGGATGCCCATCAATTGGAGAGTGGCTGAATAAATTATGGTATATGAATGTTATGGAATATTGTTGCTCTATGGGAAGCGACCAGTGGGACGATTTCAGAGAGGCCTGGAGAGACTTGCATGAACTGATGCTGAGTGAGGTGAGCAGAACCAGGAGATCATTGTTCACAGCAACAACAATACTATATGAGGATCGGTTCTGATGGACACGACTCTCTTCAACAATGAAATGCTTCAAACCAGTTCCAATTGTTCACTGAAGAAAACCATATACACCCAGAGAGAGGGATGTGAAATGTGGACCACAACATAACATTTTCATGTTCTCTATTGAGGTTTGCTTGCATTGTATTTCCTTTATCGGATTATTCTTTCTTGTAGATATGATTTCTCTGGCACAAAGAATGATGCAATAACTTTACATATATTCGATTTCTTAAGTATTCTAACATAATTATCATGTAGTGGATATCCTGCCATCTAGGGGAGGGGTGGGGAGTAGGGGGGAAAATTTGTAACAGAAAGCTTTGTAAGGGTTAATGTTTAGGAATTACCCATACATATGTTTTGCAAATAAAAAGTATTAATAAATTAAAAAGGGGGTTGCTATAAACATTTTTGCACATGTAAGTCATTTTCCCTTTTTTTATGATCCCTTTGGGATATAGACCCAGTAGAGACACTGCTGGATCAAAGGGTATGCACAGCCCTTGGGACATATCCATTTACATATCTTTTTACTGATTTCCCTCCAGACCTAGAATTCTCTCCCTTAGAGAACATTTTTGAAAGTCTCCCTTCCAACTTGATGTTAGTGCCTTCCCTCAGAAATACCTTATTTGCATATAGTTGGTTGCCTGATGTTTCCCTCATTAGACTTTCTTTTTTTTATCACATGAGCTTAGTACAGTATTTGGCATATAGTAAGCACTTACTTATAAATGCTAACTAACCAGATTTGACTTTTGATTAAATAGGCTTTGGCCAGTTAGAAAAACATCAATGACAGTTAAATTAGATTTGATGTTCAGATTATGGCCTTCTTTAACAGGTCATATTTTTTGAGTAAATTGGAGAATTCTCATCTTTCAGGGTTCACTGCTAAAGGTCAGACAAGAGAAGTAAGTAATTGATGCTGCATGGGTTCCTCAGTAGAGGAATGATGGAGTGCATTGCACTTTTGAGTCTCAAAACCTAGCACAAAATAGCCAATGACAGGGATCCTTCATTTTATTCCTATTGAAAAATACTTTTGGTATTTGGGAAGTCTTCAGTCATCTGATTTCACTAAGCAGTTCAGTACTATGCCTTTGGACTCTATTTCCCTTTCCCAGAGGCTGTCTCATTGGCTGAAAAAATGACTCATCTGTTCTCAACTAGTCTTTCTTTGCCTTGAGCCCCATTCATTCTTGAGTGTTTTAGAGGTCACTTACAAAGCTTAGATGTGACTGTCAATAGTAAGTTTCAGCAAGAAGAGCTCCTGAAATGTTTCCCTCTTCACAGATTTTCTGGCAAAATAAAAGTGTAATATCCTTCATTTGGAAACCCATCATAGACAGAGCCAATATGGAGGCAGTCATTGGGACCCTCTCTTGAACTTTCCATCACTCAGACCTCTGAGGCTAATGACAGGAAAGAGTAATAGCATTTTGTAGATGTGTAGGCTAGTCTGAAATATTCTCAGCCTTTGAAATATAGACAAAATGAGAAAATTAGCTATTGCTTTGGCCTGCTCCTGGGAAGATTTGATGAAAAACAGTTTTTTTTCTTTTTCAATAGTATTTTATTTTTCCAAATATAGACAAAGATAGTTTTCAACATTCACCTTTGCAAAAACTTGTGTTCTATATTTTTCTCCCTCCTTCTCTGCCTCCCTCCCCAACACTGCAAGCAATTTCATATGGGTTAAACATGTGTAATTCTTCTAAACATATTTCCATATTTGCATGCTGTACAAGAAAAATCCGATGAAAAGGTGAAACACACAATAAAGAAAAAAAACAAGCAAACAACAACAGCAAAAAGGTGAAAATATTATGCTTTGATCCACATTCAGTCTCCATAATTTTCTCTCTGGATGCAGATGGTACTTTTCATCACAAGTCTATTGGAATTTGCTTGAATCACCTCATTGTTGAAATGAGCCAAGTCCATCACAGTTGATCATCACACAATCTTGTTGTTGCTATGTCCCATGTTCTTTTGATTCTACACACTACACTTAGCATCAGTTCATCTGTTTTCAGACTTTTCTGAAATCAGCCTGCTCATCATTTCTTATAGATCAAAAATATTCCATTATATTCATATACCGTAACTTTTTCAGTCATTCCCCAGCTGTGGGATAATCACTCAATTTTCAGTTCTTTTCCACTGCAAAAAGGGCTGCTACAAACATTTTGTATATGTGGGTCCTTTTTCCTTTTTTATGCTCTCTTTGGGATACAGACCCAATAGAGACACTGCTAGATCAAAGGGTATGCACTGTTTGATAGCCCTTTGGACATAGTCCCAAATTGCTCTCTAGAATGGTTGAATCATTCACAATTCCACCAACAATGCATTAGTGTCCTAGTGGAAAATCAATTTTTAAAAATATAGAAATTACTCATGAGTTTCTTTTATTTTATGTCAAAAGTCAGTGATGCCTAAGGCCCAAGCCAGCTCCAGATTTATCATTTTAGGACAATAAAAGATGAAACATGGTCCAGGAGAAAGTGTTGGATTTATAGTCAGAGAGATTTGAGTTCTAATTCTCCCTTAGAAAGTAGCTTGTGTAACACTGGGCAAGTCACTGAAACTCTCTGGGGTTTAGTTCCTTCATCTGCAAAATGAGGGGATGAGCGAGATGGTATCTAATAATGAAAAAGATCCCTTCTGGCTTTAAATTTGCAATCCTTTAGCTGTGCAGGTTGCTTCTTGGACAAAAAATAATGAATAAAGAACAACAGTAATGAATATTGATTCTGGCTAGCATCCCCATAGCTTGGGGTTTAGCCAGAGCCATAGCAACAGTTCCAAGAATCTCCATGAAACATTAAAAATCACCCGAAGGGGACAAAAATAGTCAGATCTGTAAGTCTTCAGAAAATGAAGAAAAAATGTGTTAAGAATTTATTTGTCAAACTGTGCATATTCTTTGATCTAGCAGTATTTCTACTGGGCTTATATCCCAAAGAGATCTTAAAGGAGGGAAAGGGATCCACAAGTGCAAAAATGTTTGTGGCAGCCCTTTTTGTAGTGGCAAGAAACTGGAAACTGAGTGAATGCCCATCATCCACTGAGTGAAAAGTGGCTGAATAAGTTATGGTATGTTAATGTAATGGAATATTATTGTTCTATAAGAAACAATTAGCAAGATGATTTCAGAGAGGCTTGAAGAGACTTACATGAACTGATATTAAGTGAAATGAGCAGAACCAGGAGATCATTATACAGGGCAATAGCGAGATTATATGATGATCAGATGATCAGTTCTGATGGACGTGGCTCTTCTCTACAATGAGATGATTCAGGCCAGTTCTAATGATCTTGTGATGAAGAGAACCATTTACACCCAGAGAGAGGACTGTGGGAACTGAGTATGGACCACAACATAGTATTTTCACTTCTTTTGTTGTTGTTTGCTTGAATTTTATTTTCTTTTTCATTTTTTTCCTTTTTGATCTGATTTTTCTTGTGCAGCAAGTTAATTGTATAAATGTTTGCAAATATTAGATTTACATATATATATATGTATATGTATGCATATATATATATATTACCATGTTTAACATATATTGGATTACTTGCCATCTAGGGGGGTGAATTGGAACACAAGATTTCGCAATTGTTGAAAAATTATCCTTGCATATGTTTTGAAAATAAAAAGCTTCAGGGCAGCTAAGTGGTGTGGTGGATAGAGCACCAGCCCTGAAGTCAGAAGGATCTGAGTTCAAATTTGACCTCAGACATTTAACACTTCCTAGCTGTGTTACTCTGGGCAAGGCACTTAACCCCAATTGTTTCAGCAGAAACAAACAAACAAACAAAAAACAAACCCCAAAACCCAACAACAACAAAAAAACAAAAAACAAAAAAACACTTCAATAAAAAAAAGAATTTCTTCATCATTCTTAGGTGGAGGGTAAGGGTTGTCTTAAATCTATTTGCCTTTTCAGGTTGAATGGGAAGAAGTAAACTTATATGATTTCCAAAGTAGTGGATCCTCTGACCTTTTTCATGAATACTATCTTTAGATAGTTTAAGCTTTAGATTTCCTTTAAAAATTTCTAAAAATTTCTTTTTTTCTTTCTGCATGCATTTGTAATCTGCTTATTCCACTGCAGGTCCTCTCCCCAGTCCATTGAACAACAACAACAAAATGAAAAATAAAATCCTCAGTATAAATATGCATAGTCCAATAAGGCAAATTCCAACATTGGTTAAGCTTACCTTTGTACATTGCTTTCTGCTTTTTAAGTCTATCACCTCTCTGATAGGAATTTAGTGGCAGGCTTTATCTTCAGTTCTCTGGACTGGACTGTTTTACCACTGCACTGAAGAATTCTAAAAGTCTTTCAAAGTTGTTTTTTTCTCTAATATTGTTGCCACATAAATTTTTCTTCTAGTTCTGTTCCCTTTGCTCAGTATTAGTTCCCTCTGAAACTGTCCATTTCATTATTTCTTATGGCATAATAATCTTCCATAATATTACTATATCATCATTTGTTTAATCATTCCTCAATAAGAGAATGAACTTTTTAATTTCCAGTTTTGGACTATTGCAAAAAGAGCTGCTATAAATATTTTAAATATGTTTTATTTTTCATTAATCAAAAACCTGCCTTATTTCCTTCTTATCTTAACCCTCCATCCTCTGAAAACCACCTGTTACAAACATTTGTTGTGAAACAAAATTAATTTCTTCAGTGTCCAAAAAAATATGCCCTTCTATGCTCTGAGTCTTTTATTTCTTTTTCAGGAAGTAGGTAGCATGTTTTTTGTTTTTTTTTTTAATTAGTGCAATTGTGATTGGCACTTAAGATACTCAGAGATCCTAATTCTTTCAAAGTTGTTTGTCTTTACCTGTTGTTGTTATATAAATTATTCTCTGCTACTGTTTACTTTATTCTGAATCAGTTCATAAAATCTTTTCAAATTTCTCTGAAGCTATTTCCTTCATTATTTCTTAGAGTATGATAATATTTTATTTTGTTACATTTATATATTAAAAGTTGTTTATCCATTACTTGATTTTTGGTCCCCCTTTCAGATTCCTGTTCTTTGTCATTTCAAATAGATTTATAAATATTTTTGTAATCTTTAGTTAGAGGTTTTTTTTATTTATTTCAGACTAGTCAGTTGTTTCTGACTCTTCAGTTCCATTTCGGATTTTCTTGGCAAAGATAACTGTAGTTGTTTGCCATATCCTCCAACTCATTTTATAGATCAGGAAACTAAGCATATAGGGTCACACAGCTAGTAAGTGTTTGAGGCTAGGTTTGAATTAAAAAAAGATGAGTCTAGTTCTTCCTTACTCCAGGCCTTGCATTCTATCCATTTAGCTGCCCTTCCCTTAATCTATCTTCCCTTCAGTTGCCCCTTTTCTCTTCTTCCTTTCCCCTTCTATTTCCCTGTTGAGTGAAATTCATTTCTGTACAAAGCCATATGTGTGCTTTGACCAGTTCTAATGAGAGTGAGGTTCAAGTGTTAATTGCTCCACTCCACTCTATTCTTCTTATTTATATAGATGTCTACTTGTGTGCTCTGATCATGAGATAATTTCCCCTAAAGTTCCTTTTCCTTCCTTCTCCATGTATTTCTCTTCTCTTCTCTTTTCATTTTTTCCTTAGGATAATCAAGATACAGTAAACCACTCCTGGGCCTTTCTAATTCATTCCTCCATAGATCTCATTCTCTCTTCTCCCCCCATCCTGATTTTTACCTCTAAGATTCTTATAAAACACAATCTCTTTTATTTTTTTTAACATTTTTTAAATTTTATTTGCATAACATATGTGTGGGTAATTCTTCAACAATAACCCTTACATACATTTCTGTTACAAATTTTTCCCCCCAGGACTCCACCCCTCCCCTAGATGTCAAAATATCCATTGCGTGTTAATTATGTTAAAATATTGGCAAATCGAATATATGTATACATATTTCCAAACTTATCATTGTTGTGCAAGAAAAATCTTATCTACACAAAAAATATATCAGATAAAGGAAACACAATGTAAGCAAACATCAGTCAAGGAGTATGAGAATGTTATGTTGTGGTCCACATTTCACATCCCTCTCTCTGGGTGTATATGGCTTTCTTCAGTGAACAATTGGAGGAACACAATCTCTTTTAAAATCTCTTTTTAAAGACTCTTATTTCTTCCAGGAATGCTAGCCACATTTATGCTTACACTATGCTTTAAATTTTATATGGTTATTTTGAAATCTTTTTTTTCTTTTGGATTTGTGTCAGGTATTTCTTTTATCATAACATCCTTTTATGATTTTTTTTTGCTCATTTTTCTAATCCATGTCCTATTGTCAGACTTGATGTTAAGGCCTGGCTCTGCACACTTCTAGAGAGAAAGTCTGTGCTGGTCCTGTTTTTCTTCAGGTCCTGTTATTCTAGCAGGGACAGCTCATGTTGGGGACTTGCAAGTTTTCATTGTTCTCAAAGTGGTCTGATCTGTGGCAAAGTCTGATTGCTTCCCCCTAATCCAACCACTGTAAGTTTCTAACTTGGGTTTGGGTCATATCAACAGTAGATGCTGCTGAACTCAGTCACAGTCAGGTATCGGGGAAGCACTGCTCATTTGGAGTGACAGAATTGTAGGCTTCGTTTTCATCTGGGATTCCTACCCTACTTATTCTGCCTCAGGCTTCAGATGGAGCTGGAAAATGCAACTGAGACCCTATTCTGTTCTTGGGTGTGTGTGTGGGGAGGCAGAATCTGAGCCATATCACTGCTACTTGCTTCTAGTCTTATTATTTTCTTAGTACATACCCTAAGGCTTGCAATGATACTCCTGAATGGCAGCCTCCATCTCCATCTCTCTCTGTCCACCCTGGATCTGTGAGCCACAAAATTGCCATTTGGCACTTGTTCCTGAGCCGTCATTGGTGCCCTGGCGTAGGTCCAGTGCCCTTTCTTGCCCTTTATATAGCCTCTGAAGTTTTCCAGCTGGCCAGATCACAATCCCAGTGTTCCCACACTTCCCTGTCTGTCTTCCTATGCTGACACAGACTAGAAAAATCACTCACTCTGAATTTTTTTCTTAGATCTGTTCCATCAGAATTTGATCTGGTGGATCTGATTGGATCTTTTGAGGGGAGGAAAGAAGGAGAACTCATTGTATTGGTTTCTGCTATCTTGGATTAGCCTCCTGAAATTATCTTCAATTTATCCTTCACCAACTTAGTTGTTTGCTTCCATTAGAATGTGTGCTCCTTAAGGGGAAGGTTTATTTTTGCCTTTCTCTTCATCTTTGGGGATTAGTTCAATGCCCGGCATTTAGTAAGAGCTTAATATTGTTTGTTGACTTGATTGGACTTATTTTTAGTTGTCAATATCTACATCTCATCAAATGTCCTTGGTCATTCACTCAAAATTCTAACTTTAGTGCCATGTAAGTCATCATGTTGAGCAAGTTGATCAAAATGCCTGTACATGTGCTAAAGGAAAGGGGGGAAGGAAAAAAAACACATGCTTTGTCTTGTATAATCCAACTCATCTACATTATATATATTGTGGCAAAAAATTAGCAATCCATCTTATTTGTCTGTTTCAAAAATTTTAAAATGTATTTTGGATATACTCCATGCTCTTCTTCCCCCTTTCCCCTTCCTTATGGAACTGAATCCTTCCTTGTTACACAAACATTTTGCCCTGTTAGTCTTCAACTTTCTGCCAAGAGTATTCTACACAAGAAACAAGGTTTCTTTATTTTGTTTACCATAAGGCCATTATTGATTTTTCATTTATCCAGAAGTTTCTCTTAGTGGTTACATTTTTGTTGTTATTGTGCATATGCCCCAGTTTTCCCTTAAGCTTCAGATTTGCATCACTAATTGCCTGTGGAACACTAGAGATACTCCAAACTCAACATGTCTAAAATGGAACTATTCTCTTTTCCCCCAAAGACACCTCTCTTCCAGACTTTAAATTTTTTCCTAGGTTCCTAACCTTGGCATTAACTCTCACTCCCACTCATCCCACATATCAGTTTACAAATCTTGCCTTTTTTTCTTCCACAATATATTTCACATTTGGCCACTTCGTTCTACTCACAGAGGTACCATTTCAGTGACTTTTATTTAGATGATTTTAACAACCTCTTAGTCTCTCACTAATGCAATTCATCCCACACATGCTGCCAAAGTGATCTTTCTTAAGAGCATATATGACCACGTCAGTCCCCTACTCAATGTCTCCAGTAGCTCCCATTGCTAAGATAGAATACCGACTTCTCTGTGTAGTTTTTAAAAGCCTTCACATGCTAGGCCAACCTGTATTTCCAGACTCAATGAAGATTAATCTCCCTCTTCCAGGACAGTGAGGTGTTAAAGTGGGCTTGGAGTCAGGAAGTTTGAGTTCAAATCCAGCCTTACACACTGACTAGCCATGTGACTCTGGGAAAGTCACTTAACACTTAGTTTTGACTGATTGAGAAGTTGGAGAAGGAAGTGGAAATTCATTTCAGTATCTTTGCCAAGAAACCCCCAAATGAGGTCATGAGGAGTCTCTCTGTTCTTCACACACTCCTGATCCCATGACCTTCCTCCATGTTTAGAATGGATTCCTTACTTTCTTCTGCCTATTAGACATTTCCTTGAAGACGAATCCTAAGAACCACATTGTTTATGAATCCTTTCCTTATTGCTCCAAATGTAAGAACCTTCTATTCCCATCTATTGTTGTTCATTAATTTCAGTTGTGTCCAATTCCCCACAATCCCATGAAAAACTGAGAGAAACAGGATGAGGTGACTTGCCTAGAGTCAGTCACATGGCTAAGTAAGTGTCTGGGCCTAAATTTGAACTCAAGAAAATGAGTCTTCCTGACTTCCAAACTACTTTAAAATATTTATGTCTTATGTTTATTTAATACATGTATATATATGTATATTTATATTCATACTTTTTGTCTTTATCCTTAGAATGCAAACTCCTTATGAGTAGGGCTTATTTAATTCTTTGTGTTTGTATCTCAGGCTCCTAATGTACAAATGCTTCACAAATTCTTGTTTATTGATTAATGCATTCTTCAGTTTCTGATTATTTTACTATTAATTCCTATAATCTCATTTTTCTCTGAATTCCCATATTTGTAATTTTTTTGTTTCTTTTTTTGACCTAAGATTTTATTGTTGTAGAAAATTCCTAATGATGGAATTCATCAACTGATGTTGAACTTTGCCACTGCAGATAACAACTACTCTGCAACCCATAGTCTTAGAGTGTTGCCTAGGGAATGGAGAGAGTTTAATGACTTGGCCAGGTTCATGCAGACAATATATTGGAGTTAGGTCTTGAACCTAGGGCTTTGTGAATCTGAGGCTGGTTCCCAATCTATTATGCCATGCAGTTGCTTGTCATTTCTTATTGTTAAATTATACTCATAGACTACAGCTCGTTCAACTCTTCTCCAATTAACAGACACCCACCTTGTCTTTCTTTCATTTTGTTGCTGCCAATGAAAGTGCTGCTTTAAGTATTTTTGTGTATGTTGGAGTTTTCTATTTTTAAAAAAATTTCCTTGGAATATGTGCCTAGTAATGTGATTATGGGATGAAAGGAAATGAACAGGTTAGTCGCTCTCTTCCAAAATTTCAAGTTGCTTTCCAGAATAGTTGGACTGATTCATGATTCACCAGTATCAGTGTGCCTGTCATCCCACAGTTCCCTCAATGTATACTATTTCCATTTAAAAACAATTTTTGCCCATTTGCAAGCTATGAAGTAAAACCTTAGGGTTATTTTAATTTGCATTGCTGTTATTATCAATGATCTGGAGCATATTTTCATGTTATTATTGATAATGTACAATTCTTTTTTTGAGAACTTTTCTAAGCAGTCTTCAATAAGAATCATAAAATATTAATAATATGAAAAATTGTTCCAAACATGAATAATAAAGGAAATATAAATCAGAAAGACCCTGAAGTTTCAACTAACACACAGTAAATTGGAAAAGTTGATGAAAGATTCGAATAGTTAATTTTGGAGGGCCTACAGAAAGATAGGGATACCAATATGCTACTGGCTATAGAGTGGTGTAATCTTACCAGCAAATAATTGTAATTATGCAAAATAAAAATATCTAAAGTGTTCACAACCTTTTATACAATTAACTTCTTCTAGACAGATAACCTTAGGAGGTTAAAAAAAACCTATAAAATGCAATTTTAAAAAAAACAGAAGAAAAGTCTTCATACATCAAAATATTCAGAGCAGCATTTTGTATGGTAGTAAAGAACTGGAGGAAAAAAGTAGGATTACATTGATTAATGAAATGATTAAATAAATGGTGGCGTGTGGGTGTAATATTATATAATATCAATGTAACCATAAATGTAAAGGATTCAGAGAAGTTTGTGAAGACACCTGAAAAATGCAGAGTAAAGTAAGTAGAATTAGGAAAACAATGTAGAAAATGACTAAAATAATGTAAATAGTTAGAAAAAAAGGAACCTGTATAATACTAATGGTGAAGAAAAAAAGATGAGGAAATATGCCTTCCTTTTTTCTTTTTGAAGACGGGGTACCATGGGTGTGTTGGTTGATTTCATTGAAATGATTTCTGTCCTTTTTTTTTGTTGTTGGAAGGGATGAATTCCTAGGTAGAGTTGGGATAGTGTTATATTTGGAAATAACAATGATATAAAAATAAGAGTTATCAATGAAAATAAGTTTTAAAACTTTTTTCCCCATGTCCTTTCACCATATCTCTGACACTTCATATTAAATATTTATGTCATTTCCTTAAATATCTGGATATCAGAGTTTTATCAGTGATATTTGATGGAAAGATTCCCCCCCATCAGTTTCTATTTATAGTCTAAAATTTGTGTTGATTTTGTATGTGAAAAAGCTTTTATGTAATTTAATTATTTTGGCTTTTAGAATCACCTTTAGCCTTTATTTAAGAATTTTCTCCTAACCCCGGTTGTGAAAGGCATCTCCTTGATGCTTAAAATATTGTCCAATTTCTGGGTCTGTGAGTCTATGATTTATTCCTCTCTAATTATTTTTTGTGATGTAATTATCTGAATTTAGGTTGCATATCTGTTTGGAGCTTATTGTGGTATGTGGTATAAACACTGGTATAAATTCAATTTCTGCCAAACTGTTTTTCAATTTTCTGAGATGTTCTGTCAAATAGTTGTTCTTCTAGTAATTTGTATTCTGGGATTTGTCGAATAATGGGTTACTTATTTGATTGCTTCTGGTTGTCTAGTCTGTTTTTATTTGATCTACTTTTCAATTTTTAGCCAGTATCAAATGATTTTGATTATTATTATTTTATAACATCAATGTGTAATACAGATAATATATAAAATTTAGATGCAGAAGCGTTTTAATATTTCCTTTGAACAAAAATTGTTTACTTAATAAAGAAATTAATTGACTTTGTAAAGTATTACTTTATTGAGTGAATCTGTGGACTTTTTTCAGTTTGATTAGATATAACTAGACAACTAGTTAGTGGCATAGGGGATAGAATGCTGAGCCTAGAGTCAAGAAGACTTATCTTTGTGAATTCAAATCTACTAGTTGTGTGACTCTGGACAAATAACTTAATTCTGTTTGTCTCAGTTCCTCGTTTGTAAAATTGAACTGGAGAAGGAAATGGAAAACCATTCTAGTATCTTTACAAAGAAAACCCCAAAATGGGGTCATAAAGAGTCAGTCATGACTAAAATGACAGAATAACAACAACAAATGCAGCTCATGATTCTTTGGAATTTCTTTTTCTTATATTTCTCTCATCGTTCTGTCTGTGTACTCTGGTTTAGAAAACTTGATCTCAGTTCAAAAGCAATGAACTGTTTCTGTCTGCTGAGTTTTCAGAAATCTATACTCTGGTACCATTTTTAATATTGTTTTTATATGTGGTTTTTTAAAAGTCATTGAAGTTTTGAGTGAAATTCCATGCCTGTTTGTGAGTGATTTTGAAAGCTTGCTTCATTCTTTGTCAGACTTGTGGTTTAGTTTCACTAAAGGGGGTTTCCCAACAGATTCTAGGGATTGTGTCTCAAGTCTGCATTTCCTTTGGCAGAATCACATAATGTCTGAGTTAGAAGGGGCCTTAGTAACCATCTAATCTAACCCATCCCTGCATAAGAATTCCCTCTCCAACTTATTTAACAAGGGTTCACCCAATGTTTGCTCAAAGATGTTCAGCAAGTGGGAACCTGCTAGGTGTTGAGGGACCCCATCTCACTTTTGCATAATGGTATCAATCATGCTTTTTCCTTATATCATGCTTAATTTGCCTCTTGTTAAATTCTGCCCATTGCTCCTAGTTCTGACTACTGGGGTCAAGCAGAACAAATAGAATTCTTTTTCCATATGACAGTCTCCAAATTCTAGAAGATAACTATAATGTTCTGTTTAAGATTTTTTTCCTCCTTTAGGTTGTGTTCCTTGTTCCTTCAAGCAATTTTCACATGACATGAACTCATGGCCTTTTACCATTTTGGTCATACTCCTCTGCTTCCTCTCCAGTTTATTAATGTCTTTCCTCAAATTTGATACTCATAACTGAACACAATACTCTATATGTCATTTGATGGGGGCAGAGTACAGCAGGATATCACTTCCCTTCTCCTGAACCCTGTACCTCCCCTAACATCACATTAGCATTCTTTAGCTACCTTCTAACTCTGTTGACTTAACTTTTCAGTTTATTAAAACCCCTAGATTTTTCAAATGAATTTCTAGTTTATGGCCAACTATCCTGTATTTCTGAAGTTGATTTTTTTCAATCCAAAACTAAATACTGTGTTTGTTCCTATACAATTTCAACTTATTAAATTCATACCAGTATTCTAAACTATTGAGATATTTCTGGATCTTGATTATTATCCAAAGCTTTCCTTCTCAGTGTTATAACATCTGCAGATATGATTAACATGTATTCAATCAAGTCACTAATCAGATGTTAAATGGTATGGGCTCAAATTCAAACTCCCTGAGTCTTCTATTAGAGTCCTTTCAAACACTCTTTGAGCACTTTTTTTGGGGTATAGTCATCCAACTAGATACAAATCCATCTGACTACACTATTGTGTCTATGTCTTTTCCACATGAAATCTGTGTTACTATGAAATGTTTGCTAAAATGTAAACTATATCTATAGCATTCTCCTGATCATTAGTCTAATTGCTGTTTGTCCTTTGTTCTCAAAGAGGGACATAGCATTAGGAGGGTGATGCCATGACTTGTAAATGAATTAGATTTAAGTGAGGGAGGGCTGTTAATAAAAGAAATGAGGCTAGTCTGGCAAGAGCTGTTCTTGGTGACACCATGCAGGCTCTTTCTGATGAAGGCCTCTTTGCCTAGATGTTCACCAACTATTCCTTTAATAATATTTTTCATAATTTGGTTAGGAGTAGAGGAAGTACTGTGCAGTGGGAAGTGCATTGGTTTTGGAGTCCGAGGACCTAGATTTGAATCTCAGCTTTGCTACTTATCAGTATTATATTAAGTAAGTCATGTAATGTTTCTGGGCTTCACTTTTCTTATTTGTAAAATAAAGGGGTTTGATTAGATGAACCTTATGGTCTCCTTTAGTTCTAAATCAGTGACCCTATGATCCTAAGAAGTTAAGCTACTTGGCCTATAGTTTTCAGACTCCATTTTCTTCTTCTTTGGAAAATTGGGACAGCATTTTCTCTTTTCCAATCCTGTGGTATCTTTCTTGTTTATCCATGAACTTTCAGGTATCACTGACAGTGGTTCAGCAGTCACACTTACCAGTTTGTTCAGTACCCAAGGATGAAGTTCATCTGGGCCTGTTAAACTAATAAAAGTTATGGGACTGCCAAGAATACTTGATTGCAGACTTCTTTGGTAGACTTTTTCTGAAGTCTTTAAGTATTAGGTGTAATTTTCAGATGCAAACATTTGTCTTGCCAGAAATATTTCCAAAGAAGGGCTCTATTTAATCCATCAGTGGATTAAATTTAGGCTTGGGCACATGCTTCCTCAGTCCATAAACCATGATTCCTTGTTTCCAAATCCCCCGATTTCCTTGATTCCAAAACCTTTTATTTTAGGAATTGTCTTTTCTTGTCAGCAAAATCTTCTATATCTATAGGCAGCTCACACTGGATGAAGTGAGGGGGCTAAAGGTTCCTTGATGACTGTGTAAAAGGCTGGCATACCCACAGCCTGACTTACTCTTCCTATTGTGACATGGAATTCAATCTTAGACTATATTAAGAGAAGAATAGTATCCAGGGGTAGGAAGGAGTATGTGTGCCTGTGTATGTTTATGGATGCAGCAAACAAACTCATTTTTACATCAGTAGATATTATAGCTGGGGGGAGGTCTTATAAGGAAAGAAACTGGATTCTGATCACTCTGCTTTTGCCTTGGAACAGTTAGGGTTGTCTTTTCACATCTCCCTTAATTCTAGTGCCTTCTTTCTGTTGATAAGTTATCTTGTATATATACGATTTATCTGTGCATACTTTTTTACATGTTGTATCGTCTGTTAGATTATAGACTCCTTGAGAACAGAGATTGTTTTTTGACTTTTTTTGTTTTTCCAGTACTTAATGGTGCCTGACTTTTATTTATTTACTTATTTTTAATTTAACTTTGTCTTTTTTTTAAGTTTTATTAAAGCTTTTTATTTACAAAACATATGCATGGGTAATTTTTCAACATTGACCCTTTGCAAAACCTTCTGTTTTAAATTTTCCTCTCCTTCCCCCCCTCCCCCGATGGCAGGTAGTCCAATACATGTTAAATATGTTAAAATATATGTTAAATCCAATATATGTATACATATTTATAGAGTTATCTTGCTGCACAAGAAAAATAAGATCAAGAAGGAAGAAAAAAAACCTGAGAAAGAAAACAAAATGCAAGCAAACAACAACAGAAAGAGTGAAAATGCTATATGGTGGCCCACACTCAGTTCCCACAATCCTCTCTCTGGATGTATATGGCTCTCTTCGTCACTGAACAATTGGAACTGGTCTGAATCACCTCATTGTTAAACAGGAGAGAAGTGACTTCTGGAGAAAAATAGTAGAAGAATTCAGAAGGGATCGGATAAGCTAAGTTCCCTTTAGTGAATAGAGGATACACATTATTTTGTTATCAAAAGCAAGAAGAGAGTGTGTGATGCTTCTGAGAAGTTTCCATAGTAAAGTGAAGGCAGTACTTGTCAGTAGTAGGATAAGTCTTTTTAGAGAAAAATAGTAGGCAAAGTTATCTTGTATAAATTAAAAGCATAGGGAAGAAGAAAAGAGGGAATAATCATTGTCAGCAATGAGATAGAGAATTCATAAAAATTGAATAAAGGAATTGTTTAGTAGCAACTAAAGCAAGCATTAATGGGTTTGGTGGGATGGGAAGAGTATGTGAAAGTGGCTTGATTTTGTGACTTTCTTCATTATGATAGGGTTCTGGACCTTGGAGGAAGCCAGACATCAGTGTGTGGAAGACTCAGTATTTGAGCAGATGTTAGCAATTCCTCCAAGGCAGGCAGGATATTTTTATTTTCCTTACATTGATAACTGTGGCTGGTAAACTAGGCATTGGGAGTTTTCAGCAGTGGAACAATTGTTGCACCTGCACTGAGAATAGGACTAAAGTTGTAATTTTTGTATGTGAGTCATCCTCCACATATTAAAAAAAAGAGTCCCCAAGGAGTAGGTATGTTCTCACTATCACAGTGTGCATGTGAGTGGGTCTGTATCACAGTGTTGTTCAGCAGTACTAGCAGAATAATCAAATGCTAGGAATTACTCTGAAATGAGAATTTGGGCTCCTTTCACAGAGTAGATGCTTAAAGTAATCCACATTCCAGTTTTGTGCTGACCATGAACTCACATGGACATTGTTTGGAAGCTACTCCACCAAAATAAGCACTCTCAGTGTCTTAGTATGTTCTTCCCAAGTATACAAAAAAATTATAGCAAGATTTTTTGTGATATCAAAAATCTGGAACTAAAAAATGAAGTAAACTGAGGAACACATTGTGATGCTGTAAGAAATGATGGATATAGAGAAGCACAGAAAAATCTACATGAAGTGATGTAGAGTGAAATGAGCATAGCCAAGAAAATAATGTAAATTAAAAGAACAACCAAGAAAAAAGTTACTGTTTAAAAATTATGAAGCATAAGCATATCTTGAAAGAAGAGATATGTAAAGACACTATCACCTTATCCCTTCATCGAAGTGGAATGTCCACAAGTGTTCATTGCACGCATTTTCAAACATTTTTTGAATGTATTGATGAATTATATTGATTTATTCTCTGTGTTTCTGTGTCTCTCTCATTTTAAAAATACTATTTGTTATGTGAGATAACTCATTGAGGGAATTGGAAATAGGGAAGGATACGAGGGGAAGTGATGATGTGATGGAAAAGCTCCTAAAAGACATCAATAAAAACATTTTTAAAATACCATTATTTCTCCAAGGCTAGGATTATAGACTCTCCTCCTTAACTTCCTGGGCTAGTGCTCAGAATTCTCATTGTTCTTCCCCAACTACTACTGGCCCTTACTCCTAATTCTTTTGTGTTCTGTACAAAAAGAGGAAGAGTCCATGAAGACTCCTTTTTATAGAGCAACTTCAATAAAGAGTTGCTCCTCCCTCAGTGTCTATCTATAGGTGTACCAGCCAATCAGTTCATCTCAGGGATAACTTCAGTCACTGAAACTTAATTCAATAGCCTCGGATCTTTCAATTAAGAGCTAAAGGCATGACCTTACACTGCACAAGAAAATGCCCTTCCCAAAGTCTCATCTTCTTTAAGCTCCTCAGGGAGATCATTCCTTTAATTAGCCACTTGGCTAATTGATTGATTTGATTGAATCAGCAAGTTGAAAGGGAAGTAGGTAAGTGGTGGCCCCAAATAATGGTGGGAATGAGGAGCACAGAGGAAGGTTCTAAAATGGGAGAGAGAAGTCATGATGTAAAGAACAATCAAATTCTGGGTTCAGATACATTGGAAGAAGAGGAAGCTCATTTACTAGAGGGTATTGTCCTTGGCAGCTTGGGAAGGAAAGCAGGCCTTCAGCATGGTAATAGATCCTGGGGGTGAGATTAGGTGAAGAAATGAATTTTTTTTTTGCATGGTGTCAGGACCCTGAAGCTGGATCCAGGCAAAGGAATCTGGTCATTTATGCTGTGTGGTGCAGACCAGAGGAAGACCATGAAACACTGACAGGGTGGTCTTCATGAGACAAGAGATATAAAGGTAGTATTTTCTGAACTGCTCCAGAGAGGAGGCAAAAAACCTTTAATCATGTGGCACTGGGGTAAAGTCTTACCTAATAGGGTAAACACTAGGGTGGTGTCTACTGAAGCACTAAAATATCAGGACTGTGTATAAAAGCAAACGAAACCTCCCAGGGGAGATGGATTAGGAGAACTGGGAGGAGTCAAGAAATTAGCAGCAATGATGAGGGCAAAGAGAAGGTTTTATATGGTGATTAGAGTGGGGGAAGTAGAAAAGATAATAGATTACAGGCTGAGAGTAGAATTTTGAAATGTTATAAGGTGTGACCATGCTGATGTGTAGAAGTATGGTGGACAAGTTGGTTGTTGGAGTTGAGGAGGTTGAAGAATTGTGTGATTATTACATTATTGGAGTCATCTGCAGAAATGTAGAAATTTGCATGAGAATAACGGGTTGGGATGGAACCCATTAGTGAGCTAGGTGTCAGATTTTGAGAAAAGTGCATGATGGTAAATGATGATAAGAAGGATGGGGGAAAAATGGTTAAATAGACTTCAAAAGGGGAAAAGTTATTGGAAGATGGAGTAAGGTTTCAGAAGTGGAATTGGGAACAAGGAATATGGCATTTTTTTTTTTTTTTGGTCCTGAAAATATTAAGGGATAGGGGAAAGAATAGCTTCCAATGGAGAGAAATGCATTATATATGAAAACAAAATGGCATAGTGGAAAGAGATCTGCCTTTGAATCATAACTCTGTTTCTTATTCCCTATATGTTCTTGGGCAATTGATTTAACTTCTTTAGGACAGTTTCCTCTTCTATGAAATGAGGGATTTGGACTAGACTCTGATGATCTCTACGGTTCCAACTAACTTTTGATCCTGTGGTTTTCATAGCATTGTGGAGGGAATCCAAGTTTATTTTAAAGTTGAGGAAGAAGAAAAGTTAGTTGAAAGTTCAAGGATATAGGGGACTTTGGTGAACAGGGGTCCTAAGCAACATGGTGGCTAAATCATTTATGTGTCCAGTGGAATTCCTGGATTTTTCTGATTTTGGCGAAGTGGATTCATCTTGCGAAATTTAAAAAAAAAATCACTTTTAAAAGCATGTACAAGAGAGAACAATTCCATATCCAAAGTAGAATTTTTAAAAAAGAGAATAATATGTGAAATCATGAATCTCACTTCTATATAATTTACTTTTGGGGGGCATATAATAAATTCAATATGTTACTTTTTTCTTTTTAAACTGATTTTTATTTTTCAAAATACATGCAAAGATAGTTTTCAACATTCACTCTTGTAAAACCTTGTGTTCCAAATTTTTCTCCCTCTCTCCCCATTCTCCTCCCCTAGACAGCAAGTAATCCAATATAGGTTAAACATGTGCAATTCTTCTAAACATATTTTCACATTTATCATGCTGCACAAGAAAAATAAAATCAAAAGGGAAACAATAAGAGAAAAACAAACAAGTAAGCAAACATCAACAACAACAGCAACCAAAAAACATGAAAATACTATGTTGTGCCCACATTCAGTCCCCACAATCCTATATTCCTGTATGCAGATGGCTCTCTCCATCACAAGTCTATTGGAACTGGCCTGAATGACCTCATTGTTGAAAAAAGCCTAGTCCATCACAGTTGATCATCACATAATCTTCTTGTTGTTGCGTACAATGTAATTTGGTTCTACTCATCTCACTTAGCATTAGTTCATATAAGTCTTTCTGGGCCTTTCTGAAATCATCCTACTGATTGTTTTTTTTCTTTTCTTTTCTTTTTTTTTTTTTTTTTTTTGCTGAGGGGTTGGTTAAGTAACTTGCCCAGGGTCATACATCCAGGAAGTGTTAGGTGTCGGAGGCCACATTTGAACTCAGATCTTCTTGACTTCAGGGCTGGTGTTCTATCCACTATACTAACTAGCTGCCCTGATCTTTTCTTTTAGAACAATAATATTTCATTATATTCATATAACATAACTTATTTGTCCATTCCCCAACTATTGGGTATCCACTCAGTTTCCAGTTTCTTGCCACTACAAAAAGAGCTATTACAGACATTTTCACATATGTGGGTCCTTTTCCTTTTTTTTTTTTTTTTAAATCAACATATTACTTCCAAAGTTATCTTGCTTATCTGTTTCCTCTTTAAATTCTTTCTGTTCTCTTCTGTGAATTTAAAAACATACTTCAATAACTTTTTGTTTGGTAGGGGGAACTTACACTAGAGCTAGTTCACATTTCCCCCATCCCCCTATCCTATTTCAATACAAAAAAGCAAACATAATCTTATAACAAGTATGCAAAATCAAAATACCCAGTTTGCCGTGTTTAACAATATATTTCTTTCTTTATCCTGAGTCTGTCACTTCTCTGTCAGCAAGTGTGTAGCATGTTACCTCACCAGTTTTATCATCATTGAATTCATCAAAATTCTCAAATTTTTCAGTTATTTTTCTTTAAAATGCTGCTATGATATAAGTTGTCCTAATTCTATTTGCTTTACTCTGCATCATTTTACACAAGCTTTTCCAGGTTTCTCTGAATCCATGCTTTTAATAATTTCTTACAGCATAGTAATAATATTTCATTGCATGCACATACCCTTGTTCATCCATATCTCAGTTGATGGACATCCCTTTTTCTTTGCTACAACAAAAAGAACTGCTATAAATAATTTTTATAATTTATACCCAAAATAGCTAGACCATTTCACAGCTCCTTTTTGCCTATTTCCCACCACCACCTCCAATAGTCATCATTTTCCTTTTTTTTTTTTTTTTTTTGCCATCTCTACCAGTGAGGTGAAACTTCAGAGTTGGATAAATTTGCATTTCCCTAACAATTATTGATTTGGAACTTTTGTTCATACAGCCATTGATCACTTAGATTTCTTTCTTTTGAGAATTGCCTATTCATCTCCTTTGACCATTTATCTGTTGAGGAGACTCATTCTTATATACAAGGCACCCCCAAAATCTTAATGATGTTTTAAGCTTTAGTAGTTCATCCTTAAAGCTTTAAGCTTTAAGCACTCTATATTTGAATCTTTTTTTTTTCCATTTTGGTTATTAGATCTTTGTCTATGTCATTTTCCTGCCTTATTTGATTGGCATAAAAATAACAGTGAGCAAAGCTACAGGTAAGTGAACAAGGCAAGATAATTGCCTTCTACCCTCCCTGCCCACATTCCTGCCTTTATTGTGTATATTTACCAGAAACAAAAGACTTGGCTTGTACACTGGACTGTTTCCAACATAAAACCTTGCTGTCTCCCTGCGTAGTCACAGAAGTCATTTTCAGCACCTTAGGCAAGCCAGACTGGAGAAAGTTGAAAGTCAGAAGATTTTTTTTAACTTCTTTGTGTTGGGGGGAACCTAGTGTAGGCTCTCATTATTACCTCCATGGACTAGGATAGTCACCTCCTGAGGGATCTACCCACCTCCACTCTTTCCTCCCTCTGGCCCACCCTTCCTCGTGTTGGCAGACTAATCTCCATTCCCCTTTCACTGGTGGTTAGCCAAGCTGCCTTTTTCAAAGTCGCTTTTGAAGTCAGAGGGAGCTTGAAGCATAGAAGAGCCCCGTGGAGGGGAGTGAGGAGAATAAACTTCATTTACGAAGACTGATGGGTTTGAGCAGATATGGTGTCAGAGTGTATTGCCACGTCTATGCTTCCCTATTTGTGTGCTGAGCAAATGCAAGCTTGCACCCTGAAGAAGCCCCCTTTCTTGGGCCAGCAGAACCTTCTTCTCTGTGTGGCTTAGGCAGGATTGCTATGAGATGTATTGAGTAATAAAAGGCATTGCATTTATTTGAATTCATGTTCCATTTCTTTTCTTTATGCCTATAGTTCAGCTGGTTTTTATTATGAGCTGTTTTGAACCCTGAATAATCTTTGGTTTCCTTTTTCTTTTAACTTTCTTTAGATTGAAGAAGTCAAATGATAAAGTTCTGTTAGCACAACCCATTTCTCTATGGGTCACTTCAGGGAATTCTCTCATATTGTTGTGCAGACACAGAATGTTTCATGTTCATTTTCGTGGTTTATGGCCTATAGTATAGAAAATTAGACTACTAGGGTTCTGATCCTGCCTTTGACAAATCAAGTAACAAGTATTTATTACATGTCTATGAGTCAGGCACTGTGCTAGACACTGAATGAAACAATTCCTGCTCACCAAGAATTTACAATCTAATGGAAGAGATAACAAGTGTACATAAAAGCACATACAGCATAAAGTTAATAAATACAACCACACAAAGTAATTAAATAGAAGAAAGCTAGGGAAGGAGGGCACTAGCATTTGGAGGGATTGGGAAAAGTGTCATGCAAAGGATAGTACCTGAGCTCCATCTTAGAGGAAGAGAACTCTGTGAGGTAGAGGTAAAAACTGAGTACATTCCAGGTCTGGAGGATGACCAGTGGCAAGGCTTCAAAGCTTGCTGTGTGACCCTGAGCAAGTCACATGACCGATGTTTGTCTCAGTTTTCTCATCTGTAAAATGAGAATACCAATAGCAACTACATCCCAAGATTATTGTGAGGATCAAAAGAAATAATGTTTGTAAAGCACTTTTTTGTAAAGTAAATTTGTAAAGTTAGCATAGTGTCTGGCACATTGTAGGTGCTAAATATGTTAGCTTTAAAAAACACAATCATTTGTTCTGTGTATCAATGAAATCACAGGTATGTGTGTATATGCATACATAAATACATATATGTGTATATATAAAAAGGGAAGTTGGATTGTGGTACTTGACTCCAATGTTCCTATAAGATACACATATTCAGAGAAGTTGACTTCTAGAACAGTCTTGCTAATAGCAAAAGTGGGTTCACTTTGGCTGGGAATCTTCCAGGGGAAACTGGATCACCAATTTTCAAGTATTTTTTTTCCTAGTTCCTGTTCTTATATGGGTGAGATTGGATGATTTCTTGAGGATCATTGAGTTAGAATGAAATGAACTTCAGAGGTCAATGAATTCACCCCCTCTCATTTCAGACATGAGGAAACAAGAATTGAGAAAAATGTAGTGATATGTTCCTTGTAGGTGTCTAAGGTAGGATTGAATCTAGATCTCATAGCTAGCTAGCATCAATAGAATGCTCTGAGGTTTGCAAAGTGCTTTATACATTTTATTGATTCGAATCCTTGCAATCCTGTGATGTAGATGCTATTATTTTCTTTATTTTATAGATTAGGAAAACTGAGAATGAGAGAAGGTATAAGTGACTTCCCCAGAATCACCTAGCTAGTAAGTGTATTTGAACTCAGTTCTTCTTGACTTCAAGTTTAATACTACAGCCACTGTTCACTCAACTAGGTGGTATCAATTTCTGACTCTGAGATTCTGTGAGAAATGAGGACAGATGGTCCTGTAATTGGTATGTGTATGTTTGAGTGTCTGTCCATGTGTCCAAGGGCAGAACTCAGCTAGAACAGGGCCTGGGAAACAGTGTGAGAACTTCAGGAAATGAGATTCTCAGGAACTGCCCTGCTTTATTTAGTTATTTGTCAGTCTCCTTCCCCCAGATTGCATAGGGTCAGAAATAAATGAATATTTAGTTTGCTCTGCATGGTGTCTGTTTTAAGTAGCAGTATGATTTTAAAAGTATTTCTCAATTCTGTGACAATTGCCTCTCAGCATTGAGCTGAGCACATCTAGTTCCCAGATATGCTTAAATATAATACTTCCCCCCATTTAATCTTCTCTTTCTCTCTTTTCTCCCACTCACAAATTGTACTGAACAAAAATGCCTCAAGAGCCAGCTTCTCCCTATATGGTCCCTGCATATATTTCCCTTGGAGAGGATTCTCAAGAGGGAACAGCTTGGCCTGATAGCCCTTAATAGTAGGGAATGTGTGCACACTCCCTGTGTACAAATTCTGCTCCGTCTTTCATTCTTTTTTCATTTACTCACTGTCATGGAGATTGCAGAAGAGGCTTTGGATGGTTCTGTGGCTCTCATGGTAGTAAGCTCCATGTGGCCCCAGGTTATATTGGCTTTAGCAGTTTTTTCACTTGGGTCTGACTGATCCCATTTGGGTTTTTTTTTTTTTTGGCAAAGATACTGGAATGGTTCTCCAATTCCTTCTCTGGCTCATTTTACAGATGAGGATATTGAGGCAAACTGGATTAAGTTACTTGCCCAGATTCACACTGCTAGTTAGTGTATGAGGTCAGATTTGGATTCAAGTCTTCTGACTCCAGGTTCAGCACTCTATCCTAATGCCAAGGGACAAAGGCTCTATGTATGGTATACATTTATAGACCAGAAGCCTCCATTTGTTTTATGACATTTTTGTTCTTTAAAATGTGAAAACAGTGGCATTCTTTCCCTTCTTCTTTTGGAGAGATGGGGACCTATGGGTATGGAACAGCTCATACACTGTCAGACTTAGTTGAAGTGTTGATTAGCTTTGCTGAACTGATTTCTTCCCCCCCTCTCCTCTTCTCTATTTTTGGTTATAAAGAGGAGAGGGGAGAAATAAATTTGGAAATTGGAGTAATATAAAACCAAAAGATATCAATAAAAAATTGTAATTACAAATTTTAAAAGAAACTTCATCCACCCTGAGAATGGCTGGTATTTATTTCATTACTCAGCTACATTAAGTGTTATTTTTCAGATTTTTCTTCTCACCCAACACAAGAGTCCTATTCCATTGCCCAGCCAACGTACTCATAGACATTCTGATTTGTGGATTAGGTAGTTTGTAATGTAAGTGGTTGAATATAATCAATCGACTGAGGGGATGACTTTTAGGAGAGGCCCTAAGAGGCATTGATTGGATTTACATCCAGAAAATCTGGGTTCCAATGTGGATTCTGCTACTTGTTATGGTAAGAGAAGTCATTTCACTTTTGTGGGTCTTAGTTTTCATGTCTGTAAAATGAGGGGGCTGGAGCAGACAACCTTTGAGAGTTTTTCCATCTCACAGTCTATGATCTCTAGTTCACCTAGAGATTTGCACCAGCCCCTGTTTCAGGGCTGATTGCGTGGGCTGGGAGATGTGCCTGCTCAGAGACTGCAGGATTGGGCCCTGAGGGTTATCTCCTGCTGAAAGCATCTGTAGCCAGGGAAACTGCTGCTGATGATAGGGTCTCTTAGAAAGACTGGGGTGAGGGAGAAGATGACAACACTCTGAGAAAATAAGTTCCACCCACTGTGTTGGTTTGGCTCAGCCCAGAAGAGCCACAGCTTCTAGGTTAGAGAAACAAAGCAGGCAGGCAGATCATTTTCTGCTTTTTATGTTTAGGAAAGAAGAAAGAACAAAAGAGAGAAAGAAAGAACAAAAGAAAGGAAGGAAGGGAGGAAAAAGAAGAGAAAGAAAGAAAAGAGAGAAGGAGGGAGGGAAGAAGGAAAAAAGAAATGAAAAAAGTAAGAAAAAGAAAGAGATAAAGAAAGAAAGAAAAAATAAAGGAAAGCAGGGAAGAGGCCCTAATGGCATGAACATCAGTTCTGGTTCATTCCCTTGAATTTATAGATTATGAAACTGAAGCTTAAAAAGTTACTTGCTCAGTGTTACACAGGTAATGAGCATCAAAGGAAGGTCTCTCCATCTACAGAGCCAATGCTCTTTCTATTATAAGACCCTGTCTCCCTGATGATTCTTCATTAAAAACATATTTTTATTAATATATTTAATTATTTTTATATTGCCATAATATCCTCCATTATCCCTTCCAGAAAGCCATTCCATATAGCAACTGGTATTTTTTAAAGCTCAAAAAAAATGAAGAAAAGAAAAAAAAACAGAGGGGAAAAAATCAGCATAACTGATCAACACATAAAAAAGATATGCAATGTATAACAATTGTAGACCTCTCACCTCTGCAGTGGTGTGGGGTAGAGGTGTCTTCTCAAATCTCTTATTTTGAGACAAGGTTGTTCTCAGTCATTTTGTAACATTTGTATTTGATTGCTTTGTGGGTGTTCTTTCTATTTACATTGTTGTAGTCATTGTATATATTGTTTCCTTCCTTTTACATCAATTCATTTATATCTTTCTGTACTTCTTTATATCATTTCACTCATTTATTATAGCACAGTCCTGATGGACTTTCAACATAAATTACCTTACATTTATAAAACTTGTTTTATTTTTAAAGCTTTTCTTTTCTTCTCTCATTTCCCTTTCATCACAGCACTGGAAAAATCAAATCCCAGGTCCTTGACACTTGAAACCCCGGGGAGAGAAATGCAGCTTTTCTTACATGCACTCATTTTGTCAACAAGAAAATAAGTTCATAGAGGGCAGTTCACTTATAGGGTCACCCAGTTGTTTAGTGGCAAAGCTAGGACTAGAACATCAATGAGAATTAGGTGTCTTCTTTTTTTTTATTGATTTGATTTAAAGAGACTACAGAGCATCCAGCAAGACAGTTAGAACTTGTTAGTGCTGCCTTAAAGTACAGTAGGAAAGTTGTTTTGGAGGCATCAATTAAGTCAACATTCAGTTCCAACCAATCCAACACATATTTTTTTTTCTTTTTTTTTATTAAAGCTTTTTATTTTCAAAACATATGCATGGATAGTTTTTCAACATTAGCCTTTGCAAAATCTTGCATTTTAATTTACCCCCCCCTTTTCCTACCTCCTCCCCTATATGGCAAGTAATCCAATATATGTTAGACATGGTAGGAATATATATTAAATTCAATATATGAATATATATTTATATAATTATCTTGCTGCACAAGGAAAATCAAATCAAACAGGAAAAAAATGAGAAAGAAAATAAAATGCAAGCAAACAACAACAAAAAAAGTGAAAATGTTGTGATTCCCCATTCAGTCCCCACAATCTGGGTGTAGATGGCTCTCTCTTCATCACAAGATCATTGGAACTGGCTTAAATTACCTCATTGTTGAAGAAAGCCATATCCATCAGAATTGAACATTGTATAGTCTTGCTGTTGCTTTGCACAATGATCTCCTGTTTCTGCTCATTTCACTTAACATCAGTTCATTTAAATATCTCCAGGTGTCTCTGAAATCATCTTGGTGATCATTTGTTACAGAACAATAATATTTTATAACATTCATATACCATAACTTATTCAGTCATTTTCCAATTGACGGACATCCATTCAGTTTTCAGTTTCTTGCCACTACAAAAAGGGCTGCCACAAACCTTTTTGCCCATGCCAACACATATTTATTAAGCAACTACTTTGTAAATGAACAGTATTAAGTGCTGTGGATATATAGAGAAAAAGGAAATCATGCCTGCTCTCAAATTTTTTCTGGTATGGAGACATAGAAATCAGAACATGCAGACTATAATAAACAGTAAACAAACAATTAAGGAAGGGGGGAGGAGGGATCAAGGAAGACTTCATGTAAGAAGTGGCATACGTATTGGGCTTTTAAGGAAGCTGAGGATTCTATGAAGGGAAGTTGAGATAAAAGTGCATTCAACAGAACCAGGAGTTGGAATTCCCTTTCTGGGGAAGAGCCAGCTGTCCGTCCATTGACTAGAATGCTGAATGAGTTGAGAAGAATAATATAAAATAAGACTCAGAAAGCATATGGGATCTAAATTTAGTGGGTGATGGTAGTTAATAAATGTCAAGTCAAGAATTTTGTGTTTTATCTTGGAGACAATAAGGAGTGATTGAGAATTTTGAGCAGGGGAGAGACATGGACAGATGTTTTAGGAATATCAATCTGATATCAATCAATCCAATTTATGGAGAGTGGACTAGAGAGAAGAGAAACTAGAGAAACAATCTCTGCCATTTAATTCAAACAATTCCACAAATATTAAGGGTCCAAGGATTCAATTCTGACAAATATTGGCTGTGTGACCCTGGGTAAATCACTTAATCTCTCAGTGCCTTGGGCAGCTCTCTTAAGATTTTAAATTATAAATCTTCATTGGTACATGGATTCTCTAATCAGGAATTCCCTATACTACTGGAATCAAGGGTTCTATTTTTTTTTTAAGTGTCACTCCTTTGGAGGGGATGTGGGAAAACTAGGATATTTATACATTGTTGGTGGAGTTGTGAAATGATTCAGCCATTCTAGAAAGCAATTTGGAATTATGCCCAAAGGGTTATAAAACTGTGCATACCCTTTGATCCAGCAGTTTCACTACTAGGTTTGTATTTCAAAGAGAGAATTCTTATTATGGGAAATTCTTATTATAGGAAAAGGACCTCTATGTGCAAAAATGTTTGTAGCAGCTCTTTTTGTAGTAGCAAAGAATTGGAAATTGAGGGGGTGCTCATCAGTTGGGGAATAGTTGAATTAAGTTATGGTATATGAATGTAATGGAACATTATTGTTCTACAAGAAACGATGACAGGCTGATTTTGTTTATTTATTTTTTGCTTTTTGCAATTGGGGTTAAGTGACTTGCCCAGGGTCACACAGCTAGGGAATGTTAAGTGTCTGAGATCAGATTTGAACCCAGGTCCTCCTGACTTCAGGACTGGTGTTCTATCCACTGTGCCACCTAGCTGCCCCACAGGCTGGTTTTAGAAAAACATGAAAAGCCCTACATGAACCAATGCTGAGTGAAGTGAGCAGACATAAGAGAACACTGTAAACAGTAACAACAAGATTATGTGAACAACTGTGATGGACTTGGTTCTTTTTAACAATGCAGTGATTCAAGACAATTCCAATAGACTTGGGATGGAAAATATCAATTGCATCCAGAGAGAGAACTATGGAGGCTGAATATGGATTGAAGAATAATATTTTCACCTTTTGTTTGTTTTTTTTCTTTCTTGTGTTTTTTACCCACTTTGGTCTGATTTTTGCACAACATGAAAAATATGGAAATATGTTTAAAAGGTTGCACATATTAAACCTACATCAGATTGAGGAAGGGGAAGACAGGAAAACAAAGGAGAAAAACATAAGGTCTTATAAAAATGAATGCTGAAATCTTTAAAAGTATTTGGAAAGGGGCAGCTAGATGGCTCAGTGGATAGAGCACCAGCCCTGAAGTCAGGAGGACCTGAGTTCAAATGTGATCTTAGACACTTAAGACTTCCTAGCTATGTGACCCTGGGCAAGTCACTTAACCCCAATTGCTTCAGCAAATTAAAAAAAAGTATTTGGAAAAATAAAATACTATTGAGAAAAAATAAAGCATCAATTACTGTGCTAGGGATACAAAGATAGTTCTTGCTCTCAATGAGTGTTTGTTCTATCAGGGATGGGAGACAGTGAGACAGTGGAGCATAATGCTTGTATAGATAAATTGGGGATGATGGAGTCAAAGAAAAGATTCAGACAATGACCTGGTAGTCTTTGAGGAGGGAAAGGACACATTCATTTGAAAGTATCAGTGGCTCTTGACAAGTTGGCTCTTGAGCTGTGCTTTGAAAAAGTCTTGGCAGGTTGATTTTTACAGGTAGCAATGAAGGAGTTCAGGTTATGCATGAAGGACAGACTTGTGGGAAAGGGGAAAGATTAGGGCTGAATATATAGTTTTTTGTTTTTTGCTGAGGCAATTGGGGTTAAGTGACTTGCCCAGGGTCATACAGCCAGGAAGTGTTAAGTGTCTGAGGTTAGATTTAAACTCAGGTCCTTTTGATGTCAGGGCTGGTACTCTATCCACTACACCAACTAGCTACCCCTGGAGCTATAGTTTTGAGAATCATTTGTCTAGAATAAAATTGAACCTTTGATAATGAATGAGATAGGTGGTAGGAAAGGGGAGAGGGACACAAAGAGAAAGAAAGAAGAGAGGGGAGAGGAAAGAGAGAGAAATAAGGGAGAGAAGGAGAGAGAGAGAGAAGACAGGAGAGAGAGAAGGAGGGAGAGAGAAAAAGGTAAGAGATAGAGACTGATGACAGATAGAGAAACAGAAACAGAAACCAGAAAGATTAAAACAGAGCCATGGGAGATACCTACTCTTAAGGGATAGGGGAGGAACAATGAAGCTGTGAAAAAGATTGAGAGGGAACAGTCATATAGGTGGGAGAGGGAACCCGGGGAAAAAGAAGTTAAGGCACCTTAAAATGTTGCTTTTTTAAAAAATTTTTTTAAATTTTATTTGCATAACATATATGTGGGTAATTCTTCAACAATAACCCTTACATAGCTTTCCGTTACAAATTTTTCCCCCAACTCCCCACCCCTCCCCTAGATGGCAGGATATCCACTACATGTTAATTATGTTAAAATATTGGCAAATCGAATATATGTATACATATTTCCAAACTTGTCATTGTTGTGCAAGAAAAATCTTGTCTACACAAACGATATATCAGATAAAGGAAACACAATGTAAGCAAACATCAATCAAGGAATATGAGAATGTTATGTTGTGGTCCACATTTCACATCCCTCTCTCTGGGTGTATATGGCTTTCTTCAGTGAACAATTGGAGGTGGTTTGAAACATTTCATTGTTGAAGAGAGCCATGTCCATCAGAATTGATCGTCATATAGTACTGTTGTTGCCGTGTATAATGATCTCCTGGTTCTGCTCATTTCACTCAGCATCAGTTCATGTAAGTCTCTCCAGGCCTCTCTGAAATCATCTTGTTGGCCATTTCTTACAGAACAATAATGTTCCATAATATTCATATACCATAATTTATTCAGCCATTCTGCAATTGAAGGGCATCTATTCAATTTCCAGTTTCTAGCCACTACAAAAAGGGCTGCCACAAACATTCTTGCACATGTGGGGCCTTTTCCTTCCTTTATGATTTCTTTGGGATATAAGCCCAATAGAAATGCTGCTGGGTCAAAGGGTATGCACAGTTTGATAACTTTTTGAGCATAGCTCCAAATTGTTCTCCAGAATGGCTGTATCCATTCACAGTTCCACCAACAATGCATCAGTGTCCCAGCCCTCCCACATCCCCTCCAACATTCATCATTAACTTTTCCTGTCATTTTAGCCAATCTGACAGGTGTGAAGTGGTATCTCAGGGTTGTCTTGATTTGCATTTCTCTGATCAATAGTGATTTGGAGCACCTTTTCATATGACTATAAATAGTTTTAATTTCATCCTCTGAAAATTGTCTGTTCATATCCTTTGACCATTTATTGATTGGAGAATGGCTTGAATTTTTATAAATATGAGACAATTCTCTATATATTTTAGAGATGAGACCTTTATCAGAACCCTTAAATGTAAAGATGATTTCCCAATTTATTGCTTCCCTCCTAATCTTGTCTGCATTGATTTTGTTTGTACAAAAACTTTTTAACTTAATATAGTCAAAGTTATCTATCTGGTTTTCAATTAAGAGTTCCAGTTCTTCTTTGGACATAAATTTATTCCATCTCCATAGGTCTGAGAGGTAAACTATATTACATTTCTCTAATTTACTTATATTATCACTCTTCACATCCAGATCATTAACCCATTTAGATCTTATCTTGGTATGTGGTAAAATGTTGCTTTTCTTTTGAATAAATGATATGACCATAAATTACCAATTGCTAGATTTACACTCTGGGATTTTTAAGTGACAGTAC
Source organism: Myrmecobius fasciatus (assembly GCA_023553655.1). Classification (NCBI taxonomy): domain Eukaryota; kingdom Metazoa; phylum Chordata; class Mammalia; order Dasyuromorphia; family Myrmecobiidae; genus Myrmecobius; species Myrmecobius fasciatus. Next base: position 25,129 of record JAJPUD010002055.1, on the reverse strand, counting down.
CAGCTTTCTTCAGTTGTAAAAATCAATATGGTGTATCGGGCCAATATCCCAAAGAGATCTTAAAGGAAAGAAAGGGACCCACATGTGCAAAAATATTTGTGGCAGCCCTTTTTGTAGTGGCAAGAAACTGGAAAATGAATGGATGTCCATCAGTTGGAGAATGGCTGAGTAAACTATGGTATCTGAATGTCATGGCATATTATTGTTCTGTAAGAAATGACCAGCAGGATGATTTCAGAGAGGTCTGGAGAGACTTGTTATGTGCTAAGTGAAGTGAGCAGAACCAGGAGATCCTTGTACATGGCAACAAGACTATATGATGATCAATTCTGATGGGCATGGTTCTCTTTAACAATGAGATGTTTCAAACCAGTTCTAATTGTTTAGTGATGAAGAAAGCCATATATACCCAGGGAGAGGCCCATGGGATCTGAGTGTGGACCACAACATAGCATTTTCATGCTCTCTATTGATGTTTGCTTGTATTTTGTTTTCCTTCTCAGGTTTTTTTTTCTTGTAGATCCACTTTTTCTTGTACAGCAAGATAACTGTATTCGATTTGTCATGTATCTCCTGCCATCTAGGGGAGGGGGTTGGGGAAAAGAGGGAAAAATTGTAACAGAAAGCTTTGCAAGGGTCAGTGTTGAAAAATACCCATGCATATGTTTTGCAAATAAAAAGCTTTAATAAAAAATCAATATGGTGATAATCATTCATTCATTCATTCTTTCACCAAATATGTATTAAGCATTTGCTTGTGTTGAGTACTTCTATAAGCACTGGAAGAAAAAGACTGGAAAAAAATTTAGATGAGCAATGGTTCTTAACCCCACAGTTTGATCAAACAGCATACAAGACTAAAGAAATAACCTATGAAAGTTGGTAAAGAAAATCGATGGCTTTATGTCCCTGAGAAAGAATGAAAGAATGAAATGAAAGAAGGGTTGAGCAAATCAATTTCTCCCAGGATGATGGAAGCCTGAGTTGGGAGCCAAGTTGGTAATAGTTTTGTTGACAATGGGCATATATTCTTAAGCAAAGGAGCTTTCTCTCCTACAAGTCAGTGAATCAATTAGTCTCTATTGGCACTATTCTTCCTTCTACAAGTGAATGGCTAAGGTTGTTATTATTTAGTCATTCAGTTATGCCTGACTCTTTATTGTTGTATCTCATTTCCCCTGTCTCAGTTTCCCTCAATTGTTTGTCTCAGTTTCCCTTAATTGTTCTGCCTTGGTGGCAACCTTCCTTTCTGGCCATTAGGTCTGAGATTATTGGGGCTATGGAGTTATGGCCACTAGCATTCCAAAGAGTCATAAAACCTCCAGATGGCCCATCTCAAATACCTAGACATACTCCTTATCTTTATGGCCCCAGATTCAGTGGCTTCTCGCTTTTTCCCCAAATTTATCAGAATTTATGATCTTTCCTCCATATCCTCAACCTGTCAGAACTGAATTCATGGACCTTCTATCCCCCAGTGCTCTACTCCTTCTTCTGCCTTTGTTTCCCTGAATGCTAGAGCCCTATAAGAGTCCTTGGAGCCCCTCACTAGAGTGCTTTATACTTTGAGATCCAGACGGCTGACTAATATGGCTGCCACTCCAAACTCTCCATGGGCTGAATACTTTGAGACAATAGTCCTATTCAGTCGACTAGTCTTATCTCTCCATTACTATCAATAAACTATTAAAAATCTCTAATCTCTGATACTGCCTCAGTTTCTCCCAAGCATTACATTATGACACCAGGCTCTTCTATCCTCTACTGTCTTCCAAAGTCTGTTCAAGCTTATGTTCGTTGCTTCTATGACACTAGCTAAGCATCTCATTCCCTGCCATCTCCTTTTCTTTTTGCCTTCAATCTTCCCAAGACCAGGTCTTTTCTAATGAGTTCCATCTTCTCATTATGTGTATTTAAGCTTCAGCTTCAGTATTTGACCTTTCAGTGAACAGTCTGAATTATTTCTTTAAGTACTGACTGATTTGATCTCCTTGCTTTCCAAGGAATTCTCAAATGTCTTTTTTAGTGTTGAAATGCAGATCAAAGTATACTATTTTTCACTTTATGTTTTCATGTTTTTTCAATCTATATTTTCTTTCACAACATGATTAATATGGAGATATATTTTGCATAATTGCACATGTATAAACTATATCGAATTGCTTATTGTCTCAGGGAGGAGAGGAGGAAGAGAGAGAGAAAATCTGGAGCTCAAAATTTTAAGAACAAATCTTAAAATTATTTTTATGTAATTAAGAAAAAAATATGTAACTTCAGCATCACAATTTGAAAGTGTCAATTTTATGGCACACAGCTTGCAGCCATATATTGTTATGGGAAAAACCATAGCTTTGACTATACAGACCTTTGTCAGCAAGGTGATGTCTCTGCTTTTTGGTTTGCTGTCCAGATTTTCTGTAGCTTTCCTTCCAAAGATCTAGTGTGTTTTAAACTCATGGTTGCAGTTACTGTTTGTAGTGATCTTTGAACCTGAAGATATAAAACAGTTGGTTATTAAAGAGTATTCTTGTGGCTTCTGAACACATGGGGGATATTCAAAAAATTTGGAACTGGAGAGCAAGAAAGTATATTTAAATATTAGCACCTACATGCTTTGGCTAGTTTTTGGTTGCCCTCTCATCCTGGGAGAAGTTTCCTTTGTCACTTACTTCCTTAAGCCAACTAGTAGTCACATGGAAAGATGATTCAGAAAGATTTGAAAAAATATGTAATACAACAAAATGCTTCAAAACCATCAAATAAAAAGTAGTTCTGCTAGATTTCTTCTGTTATCATGTGTCAAATACTCTCTTTCTCCCTCCTTTGACTAGAACTGTGTAGCATGATTAAAGTTTGAGAACTTCCTATTAATGAGTTCTGTCTGTGTTCTTAGAGCTTGTGGATTATCTAACAAGAGAGACATTCCGTACTAGAGTGCATTGGGCAAACTGTCAGTGGGTTCACTGGAGTGGTACAGAGCTGCATGTAGATACTGCACTAGGGGTAACTTGACTGTAATATTTTCTAAATGGGATTACTTTCAGGAAATCCATAGCTATGTAAGTTAAAATACTGGCAAGGGCCTAAGTGCTAGGAATGGTCTAAATCCTTTGGATGGCTGGGCAAGGTTTGATTTACATTCTTCCCTGAAGCCCAGAATTCTCTGGATAAAGAACTTGCATAGCATTTTGTTTATGATTGCTACAAAATGTGGCACAGAAATAGGCTAATGGAAAGAAATTTCAATATATGAATGTCTCCCTAGACCACATTTCTAAGTTTATAAAATATGCTTATTATTGAACCAAAAATTCATTTTAGATTGTAGCATTTCATAACAGGAGCTGAAGCCTGTTATTTCAGTTAGACTAATGAAAAAATCTGTAATTACTGTAATAATCTCCATCCTTTACTTTCTAAAATTAACAAGCATGTCATTAGCATACACTGGATTTATAAACATGTGCATTCTCCTTCCTCACCCTCCCCACTCCAACCCCCTGAGGGATATAAACTTCATGCTGGGCTTCAAAAAACTTTCATAAAATCACAAAAAAGTGAAATGTGTATATATATACACACACACCAGGGCAGCATCTGCTATGTGATATTAGCTAAGCAGAAGTCTTTAAAACAATAACGATTGACATGCTAAAAGCAGCCTTTTAGAAGCACAGTAAGAAATTCAGAAGCAGATCAGTACTCTGCATTTGGCAATATGAGTAGGCTAAGTGATTCTGAAAAATAAAGCAAATGCAAATGAAATGCATGCAATTGTCTTGTCCTTGAAACTTTACATGCATTTAATACATGGTTTGTCAGCACCTTTTAGAAATTGGGCCAACGTTGAAGGATGCTGTAAGAGAAAACATGCTTCAGCAAAGGCCATTTGGGCCCTAATCAATGGGAATGCATTGTTGAGGATGGCTCCTGAGGCAGATGAAGACACTGACATTTTGTGAGCTATGTTAGAGCAAGAGTATATTTCTTGATTCTCTGGCTTGAATTTTTCTATCAATTTGAAAATGGAGATGGAAATGTGGTATGGTATTGAGCATTTTATGGCTTGAGTTTTGTATTGAAGCCATTTAGAGCTGTTTTACAAGAGTTTTTTCTTTTCTTTTTCTCTCTTTTTTTTAAGGACCTTATAGACAGTGTGACGGGCAGTGTGGCATAGTAGCTAGAGTGGAATTAGAAAGACCTGGATTCCAAGCATTGCAATACTTAATGGCTGTGTAACCCTGGGTGAGTCACCCAAGTTTTCAGTACTTTGAGAGGAAACTCTCTACAATTATATGTTGCAGGGAATGGGGCAGTGTACATCAATGAAGGGGGTTTCCTCTTTCAAGAATTCCTTATACCATTGAAATCAGAAGTGCAGTCCCTATCTCTATTATAGTAAGGAATACACTAGATCTTTGACTTTCATTGGTGAGAAGGCTATTTTCAGAGTTCCATTTATACTTAATATGAAATTCAAGTGCATTAGTCTTGTGTTAATTGAGTTGACAGAGATGTGGCCATTTCTTTGGATCACATCATTTCTGAATGCCTCTACCTAAGGTTAATAGTTGGCTTATAAAGTCTGGTAGACTTTGATGAAGGAAGGCAATCATTTTCATGATTATTAATAACTACTTAACAAATGGGCATCCCTCTAAAACAGAAGCATTGTCAAAGTAAGCCATAATTCTTCCTTTCTTGAAAAATATAGTCATATATGATTAGACATTGGATAGCTTTATTGGCGACTCATTGATTTCGGTAGACACAGATTGCATTTTGGAATCACCATTTTCTTTCTAAATGAGTTCCTATTTGGTTCCTGAAATCCAGAAATCTGATTGTGGGAAGAATTCTTTAGATAGGTAATACACTGCAGTCCCTCCATATATGCTGAATCAAACTTCTTTTATTCTGTACTTTAGCCCTGCAAGAAGGTCACAGCCAGCTATGATCCTTTGACAATCCCTCATATATTTTCATTCTAGGAGTTATTCTCTCTCAGGGATATAAAGCCATCCATTTTCTCTATGGTTTTTCATGGGTCATTTCTTTGGTCTCACATGCTGATTGGTCTAAGCATGAGAGACAGGAACTATGTCTCATCTACTCTTTGTACCTTTCTCTACTGCTTAGAGGAGTACTCATTACAAAGGGAGTGCTTAATTCATGTTTGTTGAATGAATGAATGATCATTACCATATTAATGGTTGACAGCTGAAGAGAGCAAGTATAGTCATTTACAGTACCCGTGCAAGTGCAGCAAATGGTAATTTATGGTCATGCCATCCATTCCTCAGAGAAACAAGATCATAAGGCTCTGGATTTTTTTGAGCTTCTGGTGTGGAGCAACATGCTTCTGAGTGTTGAACTGTACTACTTCTGTGCAGTTGCACAGGATTTGGGGAATAATATTTTGTGTGCCATAGACAGTGCACCTGTCTTATCACCAGTTTCTCATTCAACTCTAGCCTGATAGGAACTCAGTTCCACTATGGGGAAGATAGAAACAGATATGGTCCTTACTGGTTCTTGGTTCCTGATCTAATGATCTGGCTTCTAAAGATGGTGTCCAGGGCAATAGACAGCTAGGTGGGATGGATCATGGATAGAATGCCCGACCTAGAGTTTGAATCCTGCCTCAGACACTGGATGCATGTGAGTAAGTCATTTCTCATCCTGTTTCCCCATCTATAAAATGAGAATTAGCATCTCATGAGGTTCTTGGAATGATCAAAGCAAGTAAAATTACACACACACACACACACACAAACACACACACACTTTTGCAAATCTTTTTTTTTTCGTTTTGCAAATCTTAAATGTTAACTATTATTAGTATTTCTCTTGAATTAGTGAGAAACATTTTTAAAGGTCAGTTTCTTGATTTTTAGACTGGGAGAAGACTTCTTACTGTAATGCAATGTTGACTGAAACAGTTTACTGTAAGAATAACCATGGATTTTTCTGATTCCTCTGTCACTCAAGAGTTTCTTTTTCAAAAATTGGCCTTTCTTTTGGTCCTATCAATTTCTCTCCATTTGTCTGAGAAATACCATTGGACATCCATTCTAGACAAAGCTTCCTGTTAGTACATGACTCTCATACAAAAAAGAAGGAAAGGACAACCCCGCCAGAGGGCTAAGCAACACTAATTTAAGCTCTTTGGTAGTCAGATCCACAACTCATACACTTACACACATACACACAGTGTCCAACAGGCAACTATTAGGACCTTTCCCTCCACTTTATTTCATTTCAAGATACTCATCCCCAAACTCTTAACAGGCTGTTGAGTCATTTCAAGTGTTTCTGACTCTTTGTGGCCTTATTTGAGGTTTTCTTGGCAAAGATACTGGAGGGGTTTGTCATTTCCTTTTCTAGCTCATTTTACAGAAACTGAGGCAGAGTTGAGTGACTTGCCCAGAATCATACAGTAAATAAGTCTCTGAGGACAGATTTGAATTCAAGAAGATGAGTCTCTCTGATTCCAGACCCACCACTGGATCCACTGTGTCACTTAGCTACCTACCTTCATGGGCTAGAGAAGATGGATTCTCTTTAATTTTGACCCTGGTAGTTGTTCTGGCACTATATATATGGAGATAGAATGATAGAAAGAAAAGAGCACTGAGCCTGGAGTCAGAGGACCTTGATTTATTGCATCTGACATTACTTGATTGATCCTAGATAAATCACTTAGCCTCCATGTGCCTCAGTTTCCTCATCTGTAAAATAAAAAAGTTTTAACTAAAAAACTTTTGTGGTCTCTTCTAGTTCTATAGCTATACTGTATGATCCCAAAAGAGGTATTTATATTTGATCCTAGGGATGATAGGAAGCTCCTGGAGATTTTTCTCTAGGGGAGTGATATGATTAGAGTTGGGCTCTGCACTATAGGAATATCATTTTAATAATTGTGTGTAGTATAGATTAAAGGGGGGACAGACTGGGAGTAGAAAAACAATTTGAAAGCTGTTTTCATAGTTCAGGTGAGAGGTGATATGATTTTGAACTATTGCATTGGTTATTTTAGTGGAGAGAAAGGGAGGGATTTGAGGGATGTTGTAGGGGTAGAATGGACAAGATATATCAGTTCAAATTGGATATTGGGGTGAGGGAGAGTGAAAAGTCAAGTATTACTCTGAATTTGGGAACTTGAGTGATTGGAAAGATAATGGTCAACTGGACAGAAATAGAGACATTAAAAGGGAGGTGAGTTTGGGGAGAAAGTGAATATATTCTATATAGGACATGTTGAGTTTGAGCTGCCTATAGGTGGTTGGTTATACAGGACTGGGATTTAGGGAAGATACCAACACAGGACCTTGAGACATATACATTTAAAAAGTGAGATATGAATCATGATCCAATAAAGGAGACTGAGACTGATCTGCCAGCCAGATAGAAGGAAAAACAAGAGGGAGCAATGTCATGAAAACTCAGAGAACAGCCAGAAGAATGTAGTAAGCAGTGGTTGGTTGGTTGTTGTCCTTTGTTCTCAAAGAGGACCAAAATGATATCATTGTGTTAGAATCAAGTTAGTACTATGGCTGATCAGACCAATATGAGCTCAGAATGTTTTGCCACAGGTTGGACACAAATAGTTCCTATGAACATTTGGAGTAGGTTCTCTAATTTTATGCATCTTGAGTTTTTTCTGAACTAATTTAATATTGCTTTGCTCATAGAGCAAAGCACCTTCTCTGATGAATGCATGATATGCTGGGCAGTCCTGCCAGGGTCTCCCACAACTTACAATCAATTCTAAAGTTCTTGAGAGAATTTGAGAGTGTTCTTGTATAGTTTTTTCTTATCACCTTTTGAGTATTTGTGCTGTGTGAGTTCTTCATAAAATAGTCTGTTGTAGAGATATCAAGAAAGATGAAGACTTGAATTCAGCAGTTAAGAAATCATTCAGTATGACCAAGTTTGAGCCCAGCTAAGAGTTGAAAACATGCATTTCCTTCTCTCTCCTTTTTTTTTTTTTAAACAGAAATTAGGGACTATAGATATGGAATACTGCATACTCTATCAGACATGGTTGTGTTGATTAGTCCCGTTGAACTGCTTTTTTTCTCTCTCTTTATCTTTTGTTACAAGGTCACTAGGTAAATGAATTACAAGGTAAGATGGATGAAATAGGTCCAAATGTAATGGTGATGACAATGCTTTTGTCATTTTTATTACTCATAGGAAGTAGAAGTGACATTTGGTTTCTTGAGGGTTTTCCATTGACCCTGTTAATTTTGGAGGTTTCTAGATTTATTTGTAACTTCTTTGTGAGAAAGAGGCAGTTGAGAAGAACAGTCTTTCAAACCTTATGCAATAATGATTTTAAAAAATTTTCTGATCCTTCCATGCATTTTCATAAAATACATGCAGATGATTTTCTGAGTTCATATTTTATCCAAATAAAATAATTTATAATTTTTTAAATAACACAAATCTTAAATACCATAAAACAATGCAAAATAAATGTCTGTCTATAAATTCCTTTATAATTTGTATGTCTTTGGGAATTATTCCACTTTTTAACAAATTTTAAAACCAACTTTTTATATTCAACTTACCAAAATGACTTTAAGAAATGTATCAGATATTGTGGTACTTTTAGTTTCCATACCAAGATCATTTAACTTTCAATTTACATGCTTTGTAAGCAACATAACAACTCATCTGGGTCAAGAGCCTATAGAAACTTAGAACAAAGGTGACAAATCAAGCCTTTTGAAATTTGACATGCCCCACCTCAAATTTGACCTCATTTGATCATTTGGTATTGAAAATCTTTGCCTTGCATTTACTGTCAGAACAAATCCACCATGTTAGTTTTCCTTTTGTTAAATTTTATTTTAATTAAGTTTATTTTTTAAAAATGGATATATTTCCTTGTGTGGGAATTGTACTAGAAACGATATCTATTGATTCTTTTTCCTCTTCTTGTATCTCAGTCTCTTGCCATAGTATATGTAATGTCCTTGGAGTCAGTAATACTTCACTTCAAAATTTGTTCCTAACACTTGTTAACTGTGTAATCATAAGCTAGTCACTTGATCTTTTTCAATTTCAGTTTTCTTAATTTTTTATTAAAGCTTTTTATTTGTATAACATATGTATGGGTAGTTCCCCAGCATTGATCCTTACAAAGCTTTCCATTACACAATTTCAGTTTTCTCATAAAGATAGGGACAATAATATCTGCAGTACATACCTTTCAGGGTTGATGTAAAGCTTAAATGAGATAACATATGTCAAGTACCTTGCAAACTTTAAAATTCAAGACATGTAAATATGAGTTATTATTCTTGTCTTGATATTTTGTACCCACTTGAGACCATACTGAGGGATTAAATTAGACTTTTAATTTTGCTCTCAAAATTAATATTCCCTTAATATTAAATGGTATCCTCAGTACACAGAATCTAATAAGGCTCTCTAGGGAGAAATTTCTGGCTCTTCTTCCATGAGGATAGCCTCAAATTTTGGTGCCAAGATTAAGTGGCACAAATGTGCCAACTTTGTAAGACAAATTGAAACTAGAAAATCAACTACTTGAAAACCCCAATTAAATGCCAAAGTAGAGGTGCTTGAAATCAAAGTAGAAATTAACAAAACCCCCCATTAAACTAATTTTAATTAGTTTAATTAAACTAATTTTAATTAGTTAAACTAATTAAACCAATTTATACTATTAAACTCATATATACAACTAGGAGCTTTTTAAAAAAAGCATAACAGGGTTTTTATTTTTAAAAATAAAATAAGTAAACCTTTACCTAATTTAATTTTTAAAACAGGAAAACCAGAAGAAGTGAATTTGTAACAAATGAAGAAATAAAAAAATTGGAATTCATTTTCCCTATACATGCTAATAAAGTTGATAAACTAAATGAACTGGATGAATATTTATAAAAATATGAAATATCCAGATTAATAAAACAAGAAATAGAGACCTTAAGTAATCCAATATCAGAAAAAGCAATAGGATAAATTGTACATGAGCTCCCAAAAGGGGAAAACAAAACCCTGGGACTAGATGGATTTATAAGTGAATTCGACAAACCTTCAAAGAATAGTTAATTTTAATGTTATATAAACTGTTACAAAATTAGGAAACAAAGGAGTCCTATCAAATTCTTTTATAATACAAATATGGTCTTGATACCAGGGAGAGTCAAAATAGAGAAGAAAAACTAGACCAATTTCCCTAGTAAACACTGACGCATAAATTTTAAATAAAATATTAACAATGAGATACAGCAAAATATCAAAAGATTGTACACTATGACAAGGTTGGATTTATAGCAGGAATAAAGAGTTGGTTAAATATTATGAAAACTATCAGCATGATAAACTATATTAATAATAACTTTAATCATATGATTATATAGATGCAGGAAAAGCTTTTGACAAGATGAAAAATTCATTCCTGTTAAAAACACTAGAGAACATGGGTATAAATAGATCTTTCCTAAATATGGGTAATATTTATCTAAGATCTAGAGCCACCATTATAAAGCAAGGTAAAATAGAGATTTTTCTAGAAAGATTAAGGGTTAAATCAAGGATTTCCATTATTGCCACTGTTTAATTGATATACTTCTGGAAATGCATAATAAGTAAACTATGCATGTCCTTTGATCCAGTAATATCATTACTAGGCCTATACCTCAAAAAGATCACTAAAAATAAACAGGATATTTGTGTATAAAAATGCTTTTGACAATCCTTTTTATACTAGCAAAAACTTGGAATCTAAGAGTATGTCCATCCAGAGGATCAAAGATGAATTGTATTATCCTGTTCCTGTTAGAGAGATGATGGATTCAAGAGGCATAATGAAACATACATTTTTAGACATGACAAATGAAGGATTTTATTGCATTTGCTTATGCACATTTGTGGTACAGTTTTTGTTTTTGTTTTCTACTGGAAGAGGGGATGGAGGAAGAGAAAATAGATTTTTGTTAATTAAAAAAATTAGATTGCATTTTAAAAAGAAAAAAAAGACTTTCAAGGGGATATAAAGAAGAGGTAGGCAGAAGCAGGTTGGAAAATATTTCACTTCAGGTAGAGTTGCAAGGAAGAGGAGTTGAACCATCTGGTATCTTCCTATTTTAACTAATTATTCTTATAGCTACTTTTACACTGCTGAATGATTACAAGTGCTGTCGGTGCTCTGGATCAAAATTCTAATCACCCTTCCCTAGTTGTTTTTGTGGTTGTTTGGTTGTGCCCTATTATTTGTGACCCTGTGGATCATACTGTCCATGGGGTGTTCTTGGCAAAGATAGTGGCGTGGTTCACCCCTTTCCTCTCCAGTGGATTAAAGTAAACAGGGTTAAGTGACTTGCCCAGAATCACACCGCTAGTAAGTGTCTAAAGCCGTATTTGAATGGGGTCTTCCTCACTCCATATTCAGCACTCTCCATTGAGTTGCCTTTAGTTACTTCTTCAGAGTAACCAGTTACCTGTTGTTCTTTGCACAAAATTTTCATTGATAATTGATCTTATTTGTGTCCCCCAATCCTTCTGAAATCTCCTCATGAAACATAATTTGTTTTGTATTGCAACAGATATTAAGTGCCAACTTTTCATTGCCTGATTTTATGGGGCTATTTGAATGTGCAAATCTAGGGTCAGATAAATGACTTTTTTCTTTCAGAAGTGGGAGTTGGAAGGAAACATATAAGCAATCTGGCACTGATGAGTTCAACTGAGTCACATATGAATCCATAAGCTATGCTGTAAAGCTTTAACTAAAAGAACTCTAAGGCACCTTCACTTTGTTGATAAGTACATGGCAGTGAGCTTGCCATTTTGAAACTGGTTGAGGAATTCTGACTTTGATCTCATTCCTGAGACCACTGCTCAGCTGTGAACTTATACTTTATCAGTGATATGGATGCAGGCACTGAGAACATTCTTATCAGATTTAAGGATGATTGGAAGCCAGGAAGGACAGAGTAGGAATCTAGAAAGATTTCAACAGGTCCAATGATGGACTGAATAAAACATGCTGAAATTGTACCAGGATAAATGTGAAATTGTGAGTTTAAGTTCAAAATATCCAATGAAAAGAAGTGCAGGAAGGAGTGTTGTGTTCATGTCAATTAGTTGACAAGCTATATGTCAGACACTGGGCTAAGCACTGTGCTATCCATACCAAAAAAAAAAAAAAAAGCTGGCTTTTTAGTGCACTTAATGCATTGAGCTTACAAATGAGCATTTTGATTTGCAAAAGAAGCTAATTCTTGTTTATGCTTTACTAAATCAAGTCTAGCATCCAGACTCCTTCATTAAAAACCTATTCTGATATTTTATCACATTGTAGAGGTAAACCAGGGTTTTGAAGTCCTAATAAGGTAGAAAGGCCTTGTCCAGAAACCCTTTGATGGACTTTGTGTCTGTTGTCTGAAAACTAGCCTGGCTAAATTTGGAGAGATTGACCATCAGGTCAGCACACACACACATATATATATATATACATATATATATGTATATATATATATATACACAATACAATTCACACTGGACTTGAAGTCAGGAACATCTGGGTTTAAATCTTTCTTCAGTTACTAACTGTATAATACTGGAAGAGCAGGGAGGGAATAGGCATTTTTGTTCTTGTTCAGGAATTTCAGTCATGTACCACTCTTTATGACCCTGTGGAGTATACTATATATACATATATAGCAAATATATATGTCCATGGAGTATTCTTGGCAAAGATACTGAAGTGGTTTGCCATATCCTTCTCCAGTGGCAAACACTGATTAAGTGACTTGCCAAAGTTAAAGTCTTCAAAAAGAAGTTTCTGAATCTGAATTTGAACCCAGGTCTTCCTTACTCCAATCCTAGTACCATATAGTATAGTATATATAGTACCACATAGCTGCCCTGATTAGGTATTTGAATAGTGCCTACTAGATGCCTGGCACTATGCTAAGCACCTTAAAATATTATCTTACTTGATCTTCACAACAACTATGGGAGGTAGGTGGTATTACCCCCATTATACAGTTGAGAAAACTGATACAGGTTAATTGATTTTCCCAAAGTCACAGATTACACAAGCAAAGTTAGAATGTCTTCCTGACTACAGACCCATTGCACTATCCTGGGAAAAGTCTATCTGGGAAGTTATCGATCATTAATACTAATGTCTTCCCTCTGAAATTGACTCCAATTTATCCCCTATATATCTTGTTTGTATATAGTTATTTGCATGATGTCTCCTGCATTAGACTGTGAGCTCCTTGAGAGCAGGGACTGTTTTTGTCTTTCTTAGTTTTTTTTTTAGTTGTTAAAAAATTCAATAGTATTTTATTTTTTCAATTACATGTAAAGATGGTTTTAAACACTCATTTTTGTAAAATTTTGAATTACATTTTTTTCTCTCTCCTTCCCATAACTTCCCTTCTCTCCAATACAGCAAGCAATTTGATATAGGTTATACACGTATATAAGAAAGAAAAAACAAAGAAACAAAAAAACAGGAAAATAGTAGGCTTTGGTCTTCATTCAGTCTCCCTAGATTTCTCCCTGGATGCAGATAGCATTTTTTATCCTAAGTCTATTGGAATTTTCTTGGATCACTATATTGTTGAGAAGAGCTAAATCTATCATAGTTGATCATCACATAATCTTGTTGTTAAACTGTGTACAATGTTCTCCTGATTCTGTTTACCTCACTCAGCATCAGTTCATGTAAATCTTTCCATGCTTTTCTGATTCAGCCATTCCCCAATTGATGAATATCCACTCGATTTCCAATTCCTTGCCATCACAAAAAGAGCTGCTACAAACATTTTTGCACATGTGGGTCCTTTTCCCTTTTTTATGATCTCTTTGGAATACAGACTCAGTAGTGACACTGCTGAATCAAAAGGTTTGCATAGTTTGATAGCCCTTTCGGCATAGTTCCAAATTGCTCTTCAGAATAGTTGGATCAGTTCACAATTCCACCAACGATGAATGCACTGCTATCCCAGTTTTCCCACTTCCCCTCCATCTGATAAGTGTGAGGTGTTATCTCAGAGGTGTTTTGATTTGCATTTCTTTAATCAATACTGAATTAGAGCATTTTTTCATATGACTATAGATTTCTTCATCTGAAAATTATCTGTTCATATTCTTAGACCATTTATCAACTGGGGAATGACTTGTGTTCTTACAAATTTGACTTAAATCTTTATCAGAAATACTGGCTGTAAAAATTGTTTCTCAGCTTTCTGCTTCCCTTCTAATCTTCTTTTGCTTTTCTTTGTAATCCCAGAATTTAGCAGAATGCCTGTCACATTAAACATGCTTAAGAAATGCTTGTTAACTTTGCCTTCTCTAAAACTTTGTATTTTCATCTGTAAAATGGGGATAGTAACAGACCTATTTCACAGGGTTGTCATGGGACTCAAATGGCATAATGTGCTAAATCATTTTGCAAATCTTACAGGGTTACAGAAATGTGAGTGATTCTTATTATTAGAAAACTTGGCTGAATTTAAAAGCAGAGATTTCATGGGTTGAAGCAAGATTACATAGAGAAATTTTGATCTGGTTTGAGCATCAAAAGTAGTTCACAGGAAAATTAGATGGAAGATAAAAGAAACCTTAGACAAATCATTTCAGACATGCTTCTGTAAAATTTCTCATCTTTGTCTCTTTTGGAGTGATTTTTTTTCCCTCTAAGAAGCATATGGATACAAAAGAATGGCAACATTCTATTTTGGGTCAATATTGCTAAATACTTTAGCAAGGTCCAGAAAGGAAGCTTAAACCCGAGGGTCTGTAGATAAATTTCAAGAGATCTTTGAACCAGGATGGGGGAAAATCACATCTTTATTTTCACTAACTTCTAACTAAAATTTAACATTTATTTCAATTATGAATTTTAAAAATATGTACATTATCTTAAGAAGGGATCCGTAGATTTCTCTAGACTACCAAAGCTCACAAAACATCTAGTAACACAGACAAGATTAAAAAATCCTGGTCTACAGAAAAACTCTTTTATTCCTAGTCCCTAAGCAGGTTTAGAACTGCTGAAGGAAAACAGTCATTCAAGAGAGTTCAACCAATAACTCACTCATCCATTCATCAACCAACATTTGCTGATAGCCTACTATGAACAAAGCTTGGTATTTGGTGTTGCTTGACAAACAAAGATGAATAGAACCCAGTCTGCTTTCAAGAAGGTTATAATCCTGTATGAATAATGAATATGTTCAAGGTTAAAGGGTATTGGTCAAGGGAGTTTCCTAATCAATTTGATAAGCTCATTGGGAGGTGAGTCATTGGATATGGCCATGTTCAATGACATTTCATTAAAGAACAAAAGTTAAATTTTGATTAAATCTCAGTAACTGACATTTCCCTAAAAAGAATCTGTTGATTTGAAATTGTCTCTTGATACCTCCTAACAGACGAGTTTCAATGATCAGGACTACCCTCAGGTTGATTGATATAGATTCTTAAAATGGACTCTTAGGAGCAACCGTCCTTTGTGCTGGCCTATAAAAGTGGGTAGGCAGATCTGCTTAATCCTTCTTGGATTTATTTTTATCTTCTCCCTTCCAACTTTCTTCCAGAGAGATTACAGAAGTTTACCTGCATCACACAGAAAATTATAATATCAAGAAGAATTTTAAAAGGGCATAGAAGCAAAGAGGTATGAGGCAGTACATCTTTGATAGTAAAGAACTGGAAATTAAGTAGAGATCCATTGATTAGGTAATGGCTGAACAAATTGTAGTACATTAATATAATGGAATAATACTATGCTGTAAGAAATGATGAATATGAAAAATTCAGATCATGGGAAGTCTTACATGGACTGATGCAAAAGGAAGTAAGCAGATTCGGGAAAACATTAAACATAATATCTACAAAAATGATAACATAATGACAATAACAATAACCATAACTTGAACACTGTGTAATTTTAATGACCAAATTTAACCCTGAAGAAGAATTGAGAAAATGTATCAATATCCCTTTATCACAAACCTTGAGGGTTATGGAAGTGGAATATTGCAAAGAAATGTGTTGGTTGGTCCTACTGAACTACTTTTTTTTTCTGCTTCCATTTTAAATTCTTTGTAACAAAGAATATTTTTTTTGTGTGAAAGGGGAAGTATATATTGGAAATGAATGTGATGTGACAACAAAGGGCTTCAAGAAAAAAAACAAAGTGATGAGTTGTAAGAGTTTTGAAGAAAAATTCTGTATCTCTAGTACCCTGGCATAAGCTAATTGTACTGCCTTATTGAGCAGGAATTTTCTCCCTCCTCCTCCTTTTCTTCTCCTTATCTTCTACTTCTTTCTCCCTGAAGGGAGAAACTTTTGACTTTTATTTCTTCATCTCATTTCCAGTCCTAAAGATTATGGCTTCTAAGGCCTTGAGGAAGTATATTTCAATCTTTAAATTTTCATGAATATCTATCTACTCAATATGGATTTTCTGTTGGTAATAAAGCAATTGCTCCTGGACCCAAGATTCTTCAGGTTTCCCCCCCTATAAAGTACTATGGAAAAGATGTATGGTTGCTCAAAAGAGTTGGAATTTATAGTGCTAGGATTTAATGTGTGGCAATCTTTAATTTCATTATCATTGGTTTTTGTCTATGCTTTGCATCTGTATCTCAAGCTCTATGATCTCACCATTTGCTTTTCTAGAATCGGCCACTAAAGAGTGATGCTCATGTATTAACCTACAAAGGGATTTGTGGCAATGTATTGTCTTAATTTAGTAATCTAGACTGATTCTCTTAAAATCAGCAGATTTCAATCCTCATATATTTTATTATATCTTGGTGCAGTATATGATGGAAAGATTTTTTTGAACGAAACTCGAAGTACTCACTGCCCAATAATTATCTTAAAAGGGTTAATGCAGTCTGTAGAGGTGACATCACATATCTTTTTAGTACAATAATAGTCTTGAAGAGGGATAGTATTTTTATCACATATTCCATTATTGCTGTTCTAAGCCTATAATTTAAAGATTATAGCTTAAAACCTAAAGGAAAATGATTTTACAGCTATTGACCCATTAAGATTTTTAAAACTAGCTAGAAAAAAAGAACTAGCTAGTTAGATTAAGAAAAAATGTGTCTGTTTTGAAATGCATTATCATTTACTGAAATAAATCTCCCCCCCCATCCCAGATGAATCAATGCTTTAAAAAACAACAAGGAACCCTAACTTTCCAGGCCCTTGTGGCTCTAGCAAGGCTTTCTGCTCAAGACTTCCTTTTCTCTCAGACTCTTTTGGACTTTTTATGAAATGAGATATCTTTTATCTAGTGATTAGTGATGTGCTTGTCTTCTACTCTGTCTTATTCTTTCTCCTGAAACCAAATGTAGAAATTGTTCAGAGTAGAGTTTCAGGAGAATAGAGACAGATATTTTTACTATTGGCTTCAAGAAGTTTCATTTTGTACTATTTTGCTATAAAATATAGTGAAGATAGTTATATAAAAACATGAGAAGACTTATATAAACTGATAGAAAATTATGTGAGTTGAACCAGAACAATCTGTATAATAAGAACAATATTTTAAAAGACAAATAGCTATGAAAGATTTGTGAATTATGATCATCACAATGACCAATCACAATTCCAGAGAATTCATATGAAGTAAGCTGCCCACCTTTTGATAGGGAAGTGATGGTCTCAAAGTACAGAAAAAGACAGTGTTTTATGAAATTGGCCATTGTGTAAATTCATTTTGTTTGATTATACATATTTGTAACAGGGTTTTGTTTGTCTTGCTTTTTAAATTGGGGGGGGGATGGGAAGGCAGATTGAGAGAATGCAGACCTGAAAATAAAATACAATGTAATTAAAAAGAAATTTCATTATGTTGGGGCTAGGTATGACTATACTTCCTGGGAGAGGTAATGCTCAACGCAGTAAGTGATATAGATATTGGAGAGACTTTTTAATGAGAAAGAACACAGAGGAATGAGGAAAAACAGAACCAGCTGACTTTTTTTCTGTTTCCCTCCCTGAGATCCTTTCTGGAAAGATAAAATAAAATAAAATCTTAATTGTGAAGCTAAATTCTTTGGGCATGAAGAAACTTAAGAGTATGCAGTGCATATATATATTGTATCAAAAAACAAGATGCTACATGGCCATACAAAGCGAACATCTAGTGGAGAAATGAAAAAGGAAGGAGCTGGCCAGCATCTTCAACATGCAGCTCAATTTGGGGATCCTATGAATGGGTGAAGCATTTCCTAAGCAATTTTATGACCTAATCAGAACATAACTTTTTAATTCTTGGCACTATTCTTTAGAAAGATGGTAATGAACTGGAGTATATTCAAAGAACAACAACAAAGCGCAACAGGATGGTGAACAGACAAGTCCATGTCATGATGATTGGTTGGAAGAACTGGGGATGCTTAGTCTAAAAAAGATTAGACATGGATGTTGAATATGCTTGAATGGGCTCATTGGAGGTTTTGATAGGTATTGTAGGAATCTTGCCCACCCCTTTCCATAGGAGACTGATTTCTTCCTGAAAGATAGCAAGAGAAGGGGCAACAAGGCTAACTGCTCTGTTCCAGGAAGGACCAGATTAGACTTATTACTATCTACTCCCCTAAATATTGCTAGTCCAGAATAATAATTTTTGGGAGCAAGACACTTTTCCTGATCACTAATCCTTAAAGGAAAAGGAATAGCAAAGCTTATGCCCTCAGTCCTTTCTACCAAATACTAGTTACATAAAAAGGCTATCACAAATATATCACATATAGCAAATAACCCATTTATCCAAACAGTTAGCAAACAGAAATTAGAGAAGTTACACTGTTAAGGATATTCTAGAAAACATAGAGGAAATGAAGTTTTCCACTGGGGAGAAGATACTTTTGCTCAACCAAGTGAGACTTCCTTGATCACACCCAAGGGGAAAATTCCTTTAAGTTTTTTTTATGAAGGCAAGTTGGAAATCAAGGACATGTTGAGGCACTAGCTGCCCTATATACCTGACACTTCTCAAAGTTTTTTTTTTTTTATCTTTTTGGATTTCTTCTGGAAAATTTCTCCTACATGTATTCTTTCTCAACCACTCATACGGACTCTCTCCCTCGGGCTGACATTTAGTATTATTTTCTTTACCAATTATCAGTATCTTATGGAAATACTGCAGTGTGGAATCCAGGATTACTTCATGATAAACTTCCCAGAAATTAGATAGGTTTTCATGGATGGGAGTATGTTTCCTCTCTATGGAGATCTTTAAGCAAAAAACTTGACCACTTATTGTAGTAGTAGTAGCAGATACTACTTTTTGAATGTGGGACGAAGAAGATAGCCTCTGAAATTTTTCTAAAGTCTCTAAAGTTTGAAGACTTTAAAATTGTATGATTCTATGCAGAAGTTGAAGGTGGAGTTTTGAATATGAGTACCATCATTGTGTTTATTACTACTTTTGAGTTTTGCTTTGCTTGCTGAGTCAAGGTGGGGGTAGTTGCTTAGTCTGGAAAATAGCTTTAGGCACCTACTACATGCTGAATATTTTGGGGCATTTTAGTTTCTTTTCTTTTATTATGAATCAAGAACTGTTTACATTTATGCCATATTCTTGTGAGTAAACTATTGAAGCACTGCATAGATGAGAAGGGTAGATTTTTTTTGTATTAGTGTGGGAACTAAGCCATTAAAAAATTTGTCTGACACACATCTTTAGTCTAACATGGCATTGAAAATCTACAAACTATATATTTTTTTAAAAGTTGATTTTATTCTTTTATGTTGATAGATTAGAGGAACTTAAAATATTTTTTATCTGAAGCCCTGTTCTGTTTCTCACATGGCTCCTCTGTTTCTATGTCTTTGATTATTTCTCTTTCTTTCCTAACTTTTCCTTTCCATTCCTTTATCCACTTGGTTACAAAACTCTCTTCCATTAGATTCAGCTCCAGAAGTCCCAGAGGTATGGGGCTTGGTCTCATTTGCTACTCAGATGACTGAGTTTGATACACTGATGGGATTCTGAACTTATCCATATAGTTGCTACTATCATAGGTAAAGATCATTACCCCTCTATGCCTTCTTGTGTGATTTTTGTCCATGTGCTTTCATAAACCTTACATAGAGGAGAGATCTAATGTGCTGAAGGCCTTCTCAATCTTTTCATATCTCTAGGGTGCCAATGTGGCATATGGAATTTATGTCTGTTTTCTCTCATTTTCACTCCATGACTGACCCACTTAACTGTTGGGTGAAAATACCCTCAATAATGTCTTTTTATGACAATTCTCATATTATCTTGGGTATTATGCTGTAGCCAATGTGCCTGCCATGTATCTTTCAGTTGCCCTCAGGATCATTTGTAATTCTGAACCTTCAGAGATCATAGCATTTCTTGATTTGTAGCCATATAACATTGCCTAGAGAACACTCATGTTAGATACAAGTTTTCACAGCTACAGTTTGGTATCCTTGAAAACATGACACAATTTCTCAAATGTAATTCAATTGATCTCCTATTCTCCATTCTGTCAGGAGAATTAGACTTGTGCCTCATGACTATTTTCTTTGTCTAAAGTCAGAAAGTACTGAAATGACTGGCTATATAGACATTCTTGGAAGATTGGCAGGAAAAGTTTGTCACACTAGGGTATGAAGGGAACCAGGGGGAGGCTTTGGGAGCCACTGAATCAAGAGCAACAGCAGTAGCTGCTTCAGAGATTTCAGCTCACAAAGAGGGAAGAGCTAAACCGCTACTCAGAGGGAGATTGTAGGGGCTTCTTTGCTGGCACTGAGGAAAGACTCTGTTGCTTAGCCCATGTTAAGATCTGGGTAACAGTGCTGGCTCACAATATACATCCCCAGATGTATCTCTGAAAACAGCTGCACAAAAGCCCTGAAGCTTGGGACATTTCACCCTCCACTCTGGAAATAGAGCCCTACTTTAACAGAGTTAAAAACCAAGTAATAGGGCTGGGAAAATGAGCAAACAACAGAAAAAGATTCTGACCATAGAAGTCCCCATAAGAACTTAAGATTTATTTGTTTACATTCCTACATGGGAGGATGATACCTGTAACTCATAAGAACTTTCTCTTTATTATGGCAGTTAGAAGTAATATATATATATATATATATATATATATATATACACATATGGACAGAAGGCACAGTTGTGAGTTGAATACGAAGGGATATTATCTAAAAAAAATTAAAGAGTGAGAAAGGATTGTACTGGGAGAAAAGGAAAGGAGAAAGAGGTGGAATAGTGTAAATTATCTGCCATAAAAGAGACAAGGAAAAGCTTTTATAGTGGAGAGGAAGGGGCAAACCTTACTCTTATCAGAATGGCTCAAAGAAGAAATAACAAACATACTCAATATGGGTATAGAAATATGTCTTATCTTGTAGGAAGGTAGGAAGGGAAGGGTATACCAGGAAGAGGCTGGATGATAGAAGAGAGGGCATATTGGGGGAGAGGGTGGTCAGAAGGGACAGAGTAAAAGGGCAGAGAGAATAGAATAAATGGGGGTAAATAGTAATAGTAATTATGAGAAAATTTTGAAGCAAGCCTCTCTGAAGGCCTTATTTCTCAAATATGTAGGGAACTGAATCAAATTTATAAAAAATAGGAGCCATTCTCCAATTGATAAATGATCAAAAGATATGAACTATGCCCAAAGGACTATAAAATCATGCTTATCCTTTGACCTAATGATATCATTACTATGCATGAATCCCCAAATAGATCAAAAATAAAAAAGATAAGGGTATATATACACAAAAAATTTTATAGCAGTTCTTTTCTTAGGGAAAAGAATTGGAAATTAAAATTGTGTTATGTGATTGTGATTCCGTATTATGTTCTGTGGGAAATGATGAGTAGAATGCTCTCAGAAAAACCTGAAAAGTCTTTCATGAGCTCAAGAAAAGTGAAATTGTGTACAATGTAATAGCAATGTTGTGGGATAATCAGTAGTGAATGACTGCTGTTCTCAGCAATACAATAATCCACAAGACTACTCTGAAGGATTTATTATAAAAAATGCTGTCTATACTCATAGAAAGAACTGATCGTGTCTGAATACAGACTGAAGCATACTTTTTTCCCTCCTAACTTGAGAGGTTTTTTATTTGGTTGGGGAGAGATTTGTTTATTTTTTTGTTGTTGTTGTTTTGTTTTTTGCAACATGACTTTTATGGAAATGTTTTGTATAATTTCACATGTGCTTTCTTAATGGGAGGTGGGGCAGAAGAGAGAGAATATAGAACTCAAATTTTAAAAATGAATGTTAGAAAATTGTTTTACATCTAACTGGGGAAATAAAAATATTAAAATAAAATTTTAAAAAGAAGGAAAAATTCTTATGAAGCAAACCTGGATTTTCACACATGGAAAAAATGTGTCAATAATAAATAATAATGATAATCAATATAATGATAATCAATATAACACTTAAAATAATCAATAATAAACCCCTTTTTGACACATTTTATCATGTAAACAGCAATGAAATCCTCAGATGACAAACTATTACTCTTTTTTTTTTTTTTGCTCAGGCAATTGGGGTTAAGTGACTTGCCCAGGGTCACACAGCTAGGAAGTATCTGAGACCAGATTTGAACTCAGGCCCTCCTGACTTCAGGGCTGGTGCTCTAACCACTGCGCCACCTAGCTGCCCCCAAAACTATTACTCTTTAGGAAAATCAGGTGGCTACTAAAAATATTAGTACTTTCTTCAAAGGAAAATATTTCACTAATAAGAAACAGGAGAAAGTAGTACTTAGGCAAGCCCTTGACCTGTCTTACTCTGTCCTTTCCCAGGTGACACTGCTTGGGACAGAATCTGTAGCCAATTATAACAGAAATAACGCCTTTAGGCACTTAGTGATAGCTTCTTTCTTGAACTCACCTTTCTGAAACTTCTTGAGGCATTGATGTAGACATAAAAGAACTTTGGTGAGATCTTCTAGCAAAGAAATGTCCAGGAGAATCTGCACACTCTGCTAGGATCTGCCAAACAGACTGGGACCGCTTCTGTTGATTGCATGCTTTTGTCTTTTTCCCATTGTGGAAAGAGGATCAGAATTTGAAATGGAAGAACTATTTTAGCAACTGTTTTCTTTAAGGTTACTAATAATTTCTGAGAAAGAAACTGTTTACCACTTCCTTCTCCTCTCACTCATTCTCTAGCCTTTTTGCAGTCTGGCTTCTGACCTCTTCACTCAATTGAAATTGCTCTCTCTGGAATTATTAACTGTATAGGACAGTAGTAACCATAAAAACAGAGACTTTCACAGTAAGAAAAGCAAAAAGGGATTTATTACAATTTTGGGAGAAAGGGCAACTCCTAACTGACAAGGTATCAATTAAAAGAGTGCAAAGCACAAATTGCAAAACACAAGATTAAATAGAACAGAAGGCCCTCCCTCCCCTTTGACCTTTTCTCTCATTGTCTGGAGAGTCCAGGTTTATACTCCAAATAAGAAATCTATCCCTGAAACAAAAGAACAAACTGATTTTAAAAGAAGTACTTAAATGCTAATTAAGAGTTGTGAGGAACAGGAGGGGAATGTTTATTCAAAACAGTCAAATACCTGCAGCTTTTTAGCTATATTTTAAGTTGTTATTGCAAAATCTCAAGTCATAATTAGGGCATAGGTTGAAGCCACATCCTTATGAGAGAATCTTCACTCAGTTTATCCCATACCTCAATGATTTCTTAATTTTCAAATCTGAAGATGTTTTTGAATCTCATTCTTTTCAGCTTCTTCACAACATTTAATACCATTGACAACCTCTTTCTAAGTACTCCATCCTATCTAGTGTTTTGGGACATTGCTCTCTTGGTACTCTTCCTACTTGGCTGACTGCTCCTCAGAATTCTTTATTGACTCAACATTCATTTTACACTCTCAAACCATGGCTGTCTCCCCAAGGCTCTCATCTCTGGCCTTCTTTTCTCTCTCAGTACCTTTCTCTAGATGACTTCATCAGCTCACATGAGTTTAATTATCATTTCAATGCACATGACTCAGATTATTATAGACAGTCCCAGTCTCTCTTCTGATCTCCAGTACTGTGTCACCAACTACTCATTGGACATTTCAAACTGGAGGTTCCAGATATGTTTTAAATTCATCTATATAGTGCTCCTTATCAATTGATGTTACCCCAAAACTCTGTCCTGGGTCCTCCTTTTTCTCTATATTTTTAGCAATCTTATTAGCTACTATGGTTTCATTTATTATGTCCATGAAGATTCCCATATTTATATTTCTAATCCTAATCTCTCTCCTGAGCTCCAGTCTCACATCCCCAGATGATTTCAAGACATATCCTTCTGTATGCCTTGTAAGCATCCAAAACTAAATCTGACAAAAATGGAGCTTAGTATCTTTCTCCCTCCAAACTAGCCTTCTTTTCAATCTTTTTTTGTCAGTAAACAAACATTTATTAAACACCTATTATGTGCCAGGAAATGTGCTAAAACTGAGGATACTACAAAAGACAAGACAGTCCCCTGTCTCGGGGAGCTGGCAGGCTAATAAGGGAGAATACATGTAAAAAAACCTATGTATCAACAAGACTTATGCAGTATAAATTTGCATTATTTGTAAACTTGTACAAACAAGCTATATATATATATATATA